>VXBX01003468.1:77375-128595 GCA_013400415.1 Scytalopus superciliaris
AAACAACAAAAAATCCTAAAGCTTTTACTTCAGGTGCTGCATTTTGCATATTTCACTTCCCACTCTGGTGAATTTCTTAAGTGTTGTTTCCATCTTGCAATACTTCAGAAAAATCTATCTGATCATACAACAATGTCTGAAGTTGTTACACAGAAAGGTTTCTAAATGCATAACAAGCAACAAAAATTAAAATACGCTTGACATCTTTTCAGCCTACTTTTATCTCAGTCAATTTTTGCACTCAGAAGAAAAAAAAAAACAAAACCACCCAAGCACATTAAGCAAAAACATAAATTTTCAGTTTACTGTAACAATATAAGTAATTAAACAACTGTTTTACTTTTCACAACATCAGAAGCTGGAGTACTAAAAACTAAAACAAAAATCATGATGTACAACATCCAATTCATCCCTGGCATTATTCCACATAAATCAGTGGTATTACACCAGGGATTAATTTGGAACACTGATGTGAATTAGAGGGCTGTTCTATACAGCAACCTCATAATAACACACACACACAAAATAACCAAAACATGAGCATCGCAAATGCACACAAATAATTATGCAAATCTATTTCTATGCAAACAGAACAGATTACTTCATAGTTTTGATAATAACAATAAGAAATTTCTACTATTTAGAAAATCATTATGTACATTTCCTCCAGAAAAATTATTTAATAATATATTTGATAGCAAAATATTTAATAGAAGTCCACACATGAGGTACGTGAAGCTCCTCTACAGCTCCATTTTTACATATCTTATTGAAATATAACCAGATATAAGTTATGCAGTGAATCTTCAAAAACTGTTTTAACAGCATTTTGAAGATTGATCTGAGTACTTCAGTCTGCTCAGCAAAGGGTGGTCACCACTTTTAACATATACAGCAATGTAAACTATGTAATGAATTTCTCCTCCCAGTAGAAAACCATTCACATTTCCCTCCTCTACTCAGTACTGTGCCTAAGTCCAGTTTTGCACGCAAAACAAATTGCTTGCATTCAGCTGCCCTACTAGTGAAGTTAGTTACAGGCTGCATCTCCCACCTCATCACAGAGACAGGCAGATGCTCTGCCAATTCATCCCTCCTGTGCTCAGGGAGCGTGAGACCACACAGAGGCAGGAGAAGAAAGAAGTGAATGCAGAACACCTCTCTCTCCTGCCGGCTCAGTCGACTCTCAAACACATCTGTAATGTTTAAGGCTGCCTCTGCCTTTCAAAGACAAATCTCTGCCAGGGGCTGGTGTTCTCCATCCATCTACGGTTTCATTACCCGAACCCGTTGCTCATCCAGTGCCCTACATAGCACTACATACTTTGCCAGATTGAAACTCATTTGTCATTGCTCCGTTTTCCTATTTGTGAGTGACCCGAAACCTTCAAGGCTACCCGCAGCCAACTAGCGAAGTTGCTTAGGAGCTGTGTACTGGCTACGCAGTGGTTTATTTTCTCTTTTCCATTTTGTGTCCACCTTGGAGCCAGACTCTCTTGCTCCTCTGGAAGTTGGCTGCCCCTTCCCCCACGAGGCCCGTGCCCAGGCGCAGTGCGCTCCCTTGAAGAAAACGCAGCAATAAAATATTAAACCCCTATCTTGATCGGGGCTCCGCCGCTGAGCTCTCTGCGCCGCCTCGCTGGCAAGAGAGCACCGCAACCCTCCGCGCCGGAGCGGAGCCGGAGCAGCGCCCGCACCTCACCCGCGCCCCGAGCCCGACCAGAGGGGCAGGGACCCCCCAGATCCGGAACCAGCGCGACTTCCCCGGGAGAGCCCCCGGTGGGGGCTGGCTCTCCCCTCGGCACCAAAAGGTGGCAGTCGGCCCGGCTGCTCCACGGAAAGGGGAGAGCTGCTCCCACGCTGCACTCCGGACGGGGCATTAGGCCTTGTCCCGCCCCCACAAAGCACAAAGTGGAATTTGAACTGTGGCGGTGACAGGGCTGACTGAGAGGGAAAAGGGGGCAGCCCCCGCATCTCTCCAGCTACATGTTGCTTTGGGACAGCAAGGGCTGGAGTATGGGGGTGCACCTGTACTTTTCACTGCACATCGCCATGCACCCCCCGGGGGTGGGGACGAGGGAGACGGCACGGGGGCGCGGGCAGCACTTACTGAAGAAGATGTACTCGGTATAGCTGCTCCAGATCTTGTCGTCCCTGTACTGGTTGATGAAGGCGGCGGTGCCGGTGGAGTTGCAAGCCACCATGTGGAAGCCCGCCTCGGAGAGCCGGTCGAAAGCTTGCTCCAGGTAGGTGAATTTGAGGTAGAAGCGGGAGGTGTACTTCTCGGGGGGGCGGTCGGGATCGCGGCTCTCGTTGAGGGTCTCTCCGAAGACCTCCTTGGCCAGGGCGATCCTACCGCACACCATGATGCGGGCGACGCGGCGGAACTTGGCGTCCGCCTGGTTGTCCCGCACCGTGGTGTAGGAGCCGCGGTAGCCCACGGTGAGGAAGCCGGAGCGCTTGTCCAGCGCCGCCCGCTGAAGCCGGTCGCTGCTGCCCTGCGAATTGCTATCCTCCAAGTCGCTCTGGCAGCCCTCATCGTTGAGCGAGCTCTGCTTGGTGACCTTGGGCGACAGCAGCTTCACCAGGTCGCCCAGCTGGAAGTACTCGGCCTCCCGCAGGAGCCGCTCCTTCTCGGGGAAGTGCTCGGGCAGCGCCAGCTGCTTGTCCCGCAGGTAATCCAGCACGTACCTGAAGAGGAAGCCGTCGCGGTCGATGAAGAAGCGCGCCCGGCTGTCCCTGGGCAGCTGGCGAGCCGCGGCGGGGCCGCCCCGGCACGGGGAGAACATGGTGGCCAGCGTGCTGTCCGGGACGCTGAGCAGCGTGGAGTGCCTCGTCACGTACACCTGGCCCCCCACGTTCAGCTCCACCACCTCGGGGAACGGCGAGCCCGACGGCCCCGACACCATGTCGCTGATGGGCAGGATGTTGCCGCCCGCCTCCTTCAAAGCCATGGCTGCGAGCGGGCGGCCGCGAAGGAGAGTCTCCCTCCTAAAAAAGCCGGCCTCCCTCCNCACAGGGAACAGCGAAGCCCCTACCCCGGCTCCTCCCCTCGCCTCGGCTGGCTGGCTTCGCTTTGAAATTATTTTTTCCCCCCTTAAAAATCCCCCAGCCTCCCCCAGATGCCTTTGCTACTCTTACACTGTTGCACCGTTCAACACTTGCAGAGTGCTCGAACGACGGTCGTCCTTCCAAAAGTAGCATCCAGCAGGATGCGTATGGCAACATTTTCCCCCATCTTCCCTCTATCAGCACGCCTTGCCTGTGAGGGAAGGGAGCATATAATTGAGGGCACAAAAGAAGACAGTGTTTAGCTGTGCTGGTGGCACAAATCTAACGGGCCCTGGTGGGACACAAATGCTGTATTTGATGTCAGGAGGCTTCACTGTGGCACAGCACACTGGGATCTTGGTTTTCAGAGAAGCTTGACGTGCTCTCTAGCTTGACAATGGAATTGGGGTGATTCAGAGCAGAAAAAAGTCATCTGCCATTAGGATCCACATAACAGACACTGATTTGGAACACATTAGTGTCTGGATTCTTGGCTGTGAAGCAACTAAATTTGTAGTCTATTTAAGCAGTAGAATTTTTAATTTTTGTTTATTTGTTTTTTACCCAGAGCCACAGCTCACCTGCATCCACATTCCTGATGCATGTATTTTAGGCTGGCCTGCTGGAATATATGAGAGCCCAGTCTTGTGCCTATGTGTTGGGTGAAAGATGTGCCGTTGCTCTTGCGAGTAAAATCTGACTGCATTTCTCTGACTACCAGTGCTGTATCTAAATGTGACTGTTATGCTGGGTAGTTCATGCATGGGAACACTTTAGCTTTTTTTTTTTTTTTTTTTATAACCCTTTAAATGAGAAAGGTTCAACCATTAAATGTGCCACATAGAGGCAGAAGCACAACTGGTTCTTCATTTAAACAGGAGTCACTTCAGGTCTGGGGGTAAAAATTATCAGTTTGCAGGCAGCTGCAGCTGCAGTCTGTCACTTCCTTACTAGCGTGCTGTGATCAAGATGACTGGTCATCCAAAGCTTGGTCAGACTCTTTAAACCACTAGTGTAGACTTCTCTGTTTTAAAGCAGTAATATACATATCTACAGCACTTCATCTGAGCTGTCTTAGGTATCTCTTTCAAGGTGGGATGAATCTGTCCATGGTGCTGCTTTCCTCCTTCCATTTGCTGTACACTAACCCTAAATCTGTGTTTAGAAAGAACTCCTCTAGCTTTTACATGGTTAGTGCTAGGGAAGGCACATCCACCATCCACCCATCAGGTCAGTAATGTTGGACAGACTGAGAAAAGACTCCTAGAAAACTAGATGTGTTGTGCTTCAAACATAAGAATTATGTGGGAGTGAAAGGGCATGTCACAGAGAACAAATGTGCACGGAAGATTTCTGCAGTGTGTCTCCTTGACCACTTAATGAAACCAATTAATTATTTTGAAAATGGAAATAACTGTAAGAAACTAAGTAAAATTCTCTCTCTTTCCTTGTTTATTTTGTGTGAAATGCAGACCTAAGGGTCAGAAAGGTCAGGAAAACCATTCAAAGGTCAGAAAAACAATTTGAACTGCTGGGCAGCAAGAAAGCAGGGCATCATTGTTTATTGACCATTTTGTTATGTTTCCTTAGGTTCAAATCCTTAAGACATGAGAGGAGGCAGTTTTGAATATCTTGTTCATTTCTGTATGAGATGTTGTTTCTCCTGCAGACTCAGTTGTAAGGTTTCTGCTGATTTCTAAGTGGGCAGATTCATGGTCACCCTCTTCTTTGGTAATATGGGATAATTGCCCACGTCTAAGACACCTCTTGTCAAAGTATTGCATGTCTGTGACACTGCAGTATCACACTGATAAGCAGCACTGAGGTGCTGTCATACCCTACACACTAGAAAGGGGACAATTGCATTTTTTACTCCCCTTCAGAAGCCCATGGCCTCAGCAGAACTGTATCTTAAACCTTCTCTTTGGTGGCTTGTGTTTGTAAGGATTTGTAATCTAAGGAGACATAGTTTGGCAAAATAGAGTGAGATCATTTATCACATAGAATTGCCAGAGCTTGGCAGGTTGCATAGAAGTCATGCATAAAATAAATATTAATGTATTACTCAGGGAAAGAAGTTTCTTCTCAGGATTATCAGGTAAAGAAGGGAGAATCAGTCCTACAGTCTTCTTAGTCTCAACAGACATTGCCTGAGGCACTTGAAAAATCATTATACAAAATGCTTGCAGACTTCTGTATTACTATATGCTACCTATTTGGTTAACTCATGGTTTCCTCTGTGAATAAGTATATGCTAGGTCCAATAATGTCTTTGCTTGAGTTGATGAAAATAGCCCATGTAAACTCCAAAGGTAATTTTTCACGAGAAGGGGCAGAGAGAACATATTTGTGCTCTGTGGAGTAAGAAGCATCTACTTAGAGATTTACATTATGTGTAGTGCAGCAGCATCCTGGAATGCTGTTTGAGTGAAGTCTGAGGCCAGTACAATGGAAACAAGTAAATTTTTAAGTGCATAACTAAATATCCTTAAGATATGCAAGGGTTTCTGATGCTTAAAGCAGAGGGGAAAAAATCTGCAGGTGAAAATCTGTTATGATTTGTTTCTTTATCTGTGGGAGTATTCTGAGACAGAGCTGAAAAATTCAGATTAGTGAGAATTTCTTTTGGAGATTCCTATATACAGGCACAGTGGTGTAAGCAACAGGCAATAACAACATCCCTTTTGAAAGCAACCCAAAGGAGAACAGGCAGGACAAGTTCCTCAGATAAAAGACTTCTTTTCACTGTAGTCCTTCCTGCCCTGGAGTCAGTCAGTGTGCTGGTTTGACCAGGCTACAGGATAAATCTGGACCTAAATGAGAGGATCCTGCTGAGGGAGGGAGAAATGACAGAAAGAAGAGTCAGAAAGATCATCCAGACTACATCATGTAGATCACCCAGGTCATTCTTATAAAAAATTCATGTAGATAAAAGTAGGCATTCACTGCTGCTCAGACTGTCCAGTTCTGAAATAGAAATTAGAATATCAGGAATTAATACATTTACTTGGTTTTGAACTTATTTACCCAGCTAAAGGTAATTCTTGTACATTTAAAATCTTGTGAAATTGAATTTGGTAAAATCTGTTAAATAAACCATCTAATGTTTCTGAGAAGAGAGATGGAAGTGAGAGTTTTCATCACAAGAGATTTGTTTTAAAGACACACTTCAGCATCATTTAAAAAAAACCCCCATCACTATTATAATCCAAGGTGATTGGGTAACATTAAATGAAGGCTATGTAACCACTTTTCAAATTAAATTGTAAAAAAATCTTATTTCTCTGTGAAAATGAACAATCAACTTGAGGATAATGTGTAGGAGAAGAATGAATGCTGATATTAGGCACTTAATTGGAGGTTTTTAGAAAGAGAATTATAAAAAATTCCGTAATTCCAGCAAGTGAATAAATTAGGTGAACTTTTGTAGTAAGGAGAAAATTCTTCTGGTAGGCTCCCAGTGAAGCCAAGGGGACTTGGTCCTTTGTTCTGAGTTGCAGGATCAGAGAAGAAGAGTAGTTCATTATACAGAAAAAAGTTCCAGATTATTACTATGAGCAGGTCTGCAATAATTACACAAATCATGTAGAAAGAATTTAAGATGATTATGTTGTCTTTCAAACAGTCATCAGCCAAAAAAAGTGACATTAAAATTGTAGACAAGAGTGTGAGAAACTGCCAGCAGAATCATATTTCCAATGCTGCTGTACTCTGACTCAGTAAGCCTAGAAGTCCTGGCCACTTTCACAATTCCTTCTCTCTTTTTGGTTGTCATTGCTGTCATTTTCACAGTTATTAATATATTCTTGTTAAGAATTCTTAGATCTTACTTGTTCCTTTACATCTTATCCTCTGTTGGCAGCAAAGCATCATTCCAAAGAAATGGCTTTTCTAAAAACTCTGAGCTTGTCAATTTTCAACACTTCAATATATATGTTTGGTTCTTATTAGCTCCTTCTTCACGTTTTCCTTCTAGTCCCAAAATTCATTCTTTTTAAACCTTAGAGGTATTTATATATAATATTTCATTATTCCAAAATGATTGGAATTCTGTCCTACAAGAATTTAGAAATGTTTGTATTTATGTAATCAATTCTCAGAGTTAAACAGAAGCACTCATACATGTAAAGTTAGTGCTATGGGAATTTGTTTGTTCAGAACCTAACCAGCATTGTATACATTTACATGAGTATTATAGATTATTTAGTTGCACTACTGGGACTGAAATCAGAAGAAATTAGCTTGCACATTCTGGGAATGTGAGAACTTTCTTCTTTACAGTCTGTAGTAATTCATAGCTCTAATTTAAGTTCCATTTGAAACATAGCAAGTAGTTATTAAGGTCTCAAAAACTATAGGTTCTCAAGAAAAATTTTTGGTGAGAAGTTTTTGTCAGTCAGGTTAATCAAGAAAGAATTTAGCAACTCTTGCTTCCCAAGGACTGAAAGTTTCAGTCACTAATAGTTAATGTATCCCCTTTATGACAGTATTTACTGAGGTTACCACTGTGAAGTCAGCTCCATCATACTGTGACTTAAGTGATTTGTTTGAATTATTCATGGAACAGCTGCGTTAGCTTTACCTGACAAGTTCTTTGGGTCCAGAGTCAGTCAGTTATGAAAGTTAAAGCCTGTGCTTTCATACTGTAGCAGTTTGGAGTATTCCCTACACTATGTTACAATACCAAAGCAGAAGCAAAAGAAAGAACAACCCCAGGAATTATAAGCCAGTCTAGCTTCATCAGAGTATCTCAATTGTATTATTTGATACAAAGATGCATGAGAATAATTAGATATTTTATGTTGCTGGTTTTCTTCCTTGATGAATGCACAGTTTCTTTTTCATCATCAAGATCATCACTCAGAATTCTGAAAGTACTTAGTTCATAGTTCCTTTCCAGAGCAGAAATGTGTCTTCTATGTAAATGCACACTAATCTAAATCTAACTAAAGTCTAACTTCAATGTATCAAACTCTACATTTAACATAGTCTGCCTATAAACACCCCCATAGCTAGAGTCTGTTAGCTTGCTGTTAATTAGGCCTAACAGCCTGAACAGTTATGCAAGTGTATTCCAAGTATGACAATGACATTTCTCTCACTTTTCTCAGTGTAGGCTGTATTTAGCATTTGAATGTACTATTTTTTTCCTTCTTCATTCATTTATCTTTTTAAAAAAACATCTTTTAAGTGTTGATCAATGTGAAGTCATTTCCATAGAAGTACTGCTTATTGATGTTCTCTCAGCTGCTCATTTCTTTCTCACTCTCAAGCAGCAATTTCCCAGAGTCTGCTAAAATGAACAGCTTGGCAGAACAAACATATACATCTGCTATCATATGATTTCCTTATAGGAAAGTTAGGCTATATTTCATTAATACCTGGCTCCTGAATATTGAAGCATATAATATGTTCATTTGCTATAGCAGCATCTTTTATGTAATTACATATCTTTTTGCGGTTATCAGAACAGGGAATCTCATAATCTCTCACTGCCACTTCTTTATGAACCTAAGTTTAATGAAATACAGAACTCTCAGGTACTGATAGGACACAGGTGTAGTGGTACACACTTGTGCTGGAGCAGCTACAATCTGACTGGAACTGCTTTGTCAATAAAGATGTTGATTTTCATGTATTTTTGATAGNGTTTCTAGTGTTCATGAGTTCTGATAAGCAGGCACTTAGTGTCTGAATGTGTATTTGTCTACTGTCTAGCACACTGAAATTAGTGCAGCAGTGTTTATTTCAGAAACTACCTACAGTAGTGCAAATTAGGGCTCCTCTAAAATCAGTATGGCTTTTTTCCTATTTGCTCCAAGTTATCTAATATTGGACTAGATGATCACAACCATCTTTTCCTTCTTCATTATGGGGAGAAATTTCAAAGAAAATATAACACACAATGCTTTTCCAGTTTAAGATTATGTTTGAGTTTTTCAATGCACAAAACCAAGAAATATCATTATTCTAGTAATATCCTAACTTGCCAAATTTTACATCAATGGTTCTGTTGACTAAGTGAAAAAGAAGAAATATCACGTGTTGCTCTGATTCTGCAAAACGCTTAAGGTTGGATCTATAACAGAATATTCAAGAACCTATCCCGATTAACAAAATTTAATGTGAGTGAAGTGCCTAAACAGGAGGTACCATTTTGGCACTGGACATATAAATAATTTTGCAATTTTTGAAGAGTCCCATTGTCTATGATGAGAGTACTGATTAATGTAAAGGTGTTCATATGCAATGCAGGATCAGAGATTATACTAAGTCTTTGCTTCTGTGTCAGTTATACTGCTGTTTCTTTAGTATAAAATAATATTTATATAAAGCATAAAATAATAATTCATAATGCCTTAGAGCTTACTGTCTACTCATGTCATTCTTCAAGAAACAAAATAGCACAGTGAAATATGAATATTTGTTTGTAATTTCCATATATTTTTCTTCTTTCTTTGTGTACGTCATATTTTCTTCCTGATGTTTCATTGTAGAACCAAATCAGAAAACAAAGATAGAATATCTTTGTCATGCAGGGGGCTGCATTCACAAAAAAAAAGTTGCAGAGGCTGTTATAATGATAAATTAATGACAGCTTAAAAGAAAAGGTATGAAAGTGACAAGGCTCCAAAGAAGAGCACAGTAATTTAACACAAGTGAATAAAAGTCATTACTACTAATAACAATGTGCATTTGATTTTGCAGCCAAACAAATTGTTATCACTAACAAAATAGTATTAATAAAAGCCATAAAGAAAAAAATAATGAAGTAAAATTCACAGTGGCGGCTGCCCAAAAGGATTTAGAGATGTCTGTCTCCCACACTTTAGAAGACAATAAAAAAGTCAGGAAAACAGACAAAAAACCAGACGTGAATACATAACGCAGTTAAATATATATTTTGGCTGAAATGCTGTACCACATTATTTTCCCTTAATGTCAATTCATTGATTGTAACTATTCTATGTTGCAAATGATAGGCTTGCTTTCTTTTTTTATTTTTTATTTTTGCTAAGGAACAAACCTATCAACAGGCATATATTTAAATGTAAATTTTCTTCATGGTTAAGTATGGAATGTAAAATGACCTGCACACAACTACTTCACTGTGAGAAGGGTTTTATATCAAAATAGACAATTGTGTTATATTTAAGATATAAGATATATCTCTGTCTTAAAAGGAAAGAAGGCAAAACTACAGAAGCTTGCATACTTGGTCTCACAAAATGAAAGCTGAGAGGAGTACAATTATGTACATGACTATAGTATGAAATCCTGAATGGCCATGCTGGCCCAAGGCCAAATAGGTTTAAATTGATCACAAATACATTTATGCTGGAGACAGGAAGATGGTCAGTTGCAGAAGAGGGGTTTATGACCCATCATATTTTATTGCTAAAGTCAAAAGGACAAAAAAAAACCCCAATGAAACAAACCAAAAAAGAAAGACAACCTGCACCAAACAGCACCCCCNACCTTATTTTGTTTTATGACATTTCTAGGAATAGTGAAATAATATATTTTATCTGCTGGCCTTGTCTCATATTACTTGTTTCTACATTTGAACTAGAGAACCATATGTGGACACAGAACCATCATAGTCAAATTTCTACTCACTGGCACTGGTTCTCGTGGGGGACTTCTGCCTCACTGGCACCAGCTGTACAGGAAAGGCCATTGGGGAGATTCCTGGAAGGTGTCAGGGATAAGAACTCTCAGGGCTGAGACAGTGAATGGGAGCCATGATGGTAATGATTCTGATACAGAGGAGTCCAAGATCCTGCAGGGGATTAAGAAGTTGAGTAGCCCTGGACCTCACAAGAGAAAGTTGCGACCTGCTCAGGGATAAGGTAGGTGGGAGGCAGTTCTTTTGGGAGCCAGCCCTATAGGAAAAAGAAGCTCAAAAGGGCTAGCAGGCCTATAATGACAGTCTTCCTAAAACACAAGAAAAGTCCACGTTGATGCTCAAGAAAAAAAACCCAAAACAGATCTACCAGGAGGCTGGCATGGCTATACAGGCTGGAGAAATACAAAAATTATGTATACAGGTGGTGGAAGTTAGGGCAGGTTATGAAAAAGAACATAAAAACACTGCTGCAGTGCGCAGTGATGGGGTTAGAAAACCAAAACTAAACCAGAGTTAGCAAGGGCTATCAAATGCAAAAAGGCTTCTGCTGCTACATAGATAGTAAATCAGGCAAGGAAAGCATGTACCTGCTTGCCACATGTTTTGAGTGATGCAGTAACTGCAAATGCAGGCAAAGCTGAGGTACTTAGTGCCTTCTTGGTCTTCACTGACACTTTTCCCAGGGATTTTAGTTCAGAAGCAGGGATCGAGGAGCAGAGAAATTCCAGTATTGTAGGATGTTCAGCTCAGGAGTCTCCTAAGAAATCTTGTCTCATAGAAGTCCACCAACCCTGATGGGATTTCTCTGAAGATGTTGAGTGAGCTGGCTGATGTCAGTGTGAGGCCACTCTCTGACAGTTTTGAAAGGTTGTGGAGCTTGCAGAAGGAACAAAAGACTACAGAGTTGCAAGTGTTGTCACCCATCTTAAAAAAGGCAAGATGATGATCTGCAGAATTCCAGGGCAGTTATCCTTGCTTCTGCCCCTGAGGAAAGTATGGTCTGAGTACTCTTGGCAGCCCTTTCTGGCCACATGAGAGGTGAAACTGCTTGGCCTATAGTTACCTGGGTCTTTCTTTTTTCCTTTTTTAAAAACGGGGGTTATGCTTCCTCTTTTCCAGTCTTTGGGGACTTCACCAGATTACTATCACTTCTCAAATATGACAGATAGTGGCTTAGACACTTCCTCTGCCAGTTCCCTTAGTCCCATGGACCTGTGCACCTTCAGGTTCCTTTGATGGTCTCGAACCTGATCTTTTATGGTGGGTGGTTCCTCATTCTCCCAGACCATGCCTTTGTCTTCTGTGACTCAGGCAGGAATACTTGCTGGTGAAGATCAAGGGGAAAGTGTTGTTGAGTACCTCAGCCTTCTCCATATTCTGTGTAATTAGATCTTCCATTTTCTTCTGGAGGGTGCCTGCATTTCCTCCAGTCTTTCTTTTATCACTGACATACCTCTAGAAGTTTTTCTTGTTGCCCTTGATGTCCCTGGTCAGATTTTATTCTATCAGGGCTTTAATTTTCCTAACCTGATCCTTGGCTGACAGAACAATCTGTCTCTATTTCTCCCAGACTCAGTGTCCTTCCTTCCACTCTCCGTTTATATGGCTGCCCTGGCCATAAGGCCTTTAGCTATAAAGTCATCTCTCCTTGCCCTCCTTTTTATCCTGATCCTAAAACTCTTGTCTGGTTCCTCATCCATTCCCAGGTGAAACTCCATACTCCAGCTAGTCATTGACAGAGAGTGCGACACCTCCTCTTGCCCTGCAAGATCATGGTGCAGATCCTCCTGAAAACTGTGCTAAGGTACATGGAAATTAAGGAGGTGTTTGGTGACAGTTCACATGGCTTCAGTAAGGGCAAGTCATGACTGAAAAAATTGGTAGCCTCCTACAACAGGGTTACAGTGTTGGTGGATAAGGAAAGAGCAACTGCCATCATCTACCTGGACTTATGCAAAGCACTTGACACTGTCCCACACAACATTCCTGTCTTTAAACTGGAGATGTGTGGATTTGATGGATGGACCGCTTGGTCAATAAGGAATTGGTTGGACTGGTTGCAGTCAATGACTCAATGTCCAAATGGATACCAGTGATGAATAATGTTCCTCAGGGGCAGGTATTGGGACCAGCACTGTGTAACATCTTTTTTGGAGATGTGGGCAGTGGGATTGAGTGCCCCCTCAGAAAGTTTGCTGACAACATCAAGATGCCTCGTGCAGTTAACAGGCTGGAGGGAATGGACCTTGACAACTTAAGAGGTGGGCCTGTGTGAACCTCAGCCAGGCCAAGTGCAAGTTCCTGCAATGGGGGCAATCTCAAACACAAATATAGGCTGGGCAGAGAGTATGTTGAGAGCAGCGCTAAGAAAAAATAATTGGGGAGTGTTGGTGGACGAGAAGCTCTATGTGACCCATCAATGTGTGTTCACAGCCCAGAAAAACAACTGTATCCCAGGTGGCATCAGAAGTGTGACAGGAGGTTGAGGGAGACCCTTTACTCTGCTCTTGTGAGACCCCACCTGGAATGCTGCATCCAGCTCTGAGGCCCCCAATGTAAGAAGAATATGGACCTCTTGGAGCAGTTCCAGAGGAGAGCCACAAAGGTGATCAAAGTAATGGAGCACCTCTCCTGTGAAGACAGGATGAGAGAGTTGGGGTTGTTCAGTCCAGAAAAGAGAATGCTCTGGGGACACTTTCTACCAACCTTCTAGTACCCAAAAGGGGCATGCAAGAAAGCTGAAGAGTGACTTTTGGCAAGAGCATATAGTGATAGGAAAATGGAGAATGGCCTTTAAACTGAAAGAGAATAGGTCTAGGTGAGATACTGGGAAGAAATTCTTCTCTATAAGGATGGTGAGGCACTGGAACAGGTGCCCAGAGAAGTTGTGGGTGCCCCATCCCTGGAAGTGTTCAAGGGCAGACTGGATGGGGCTTTGAGCAACCTGGTCCAGTGGAAGGTATCCTTGCCCACAGCAGGGGGATTGGAACTAGATGATCTTTATGGTCTCTTCCAACCTAAAGCATTCTATATGATTCAGCTGCCCTGTCTCCTGTGAGACTCTTTCAATTCCTGCTGACCCTTTCTGATTTAACATATTGAATGGGAAGGAAAGACTTCTAGAAATTATCTGAGTGCATCAGTAACTAAGTTTTTTAGATATTCTAATGTTAGAAGAACATCCTATAGTTATCTGAACCTATTCAAGCAAACTGAAGTCTTACCTGAATCTGGTCTTTCTGACAAATACTTACATAGAGGGGATGAAAATAAAAAGTAGAGTATATGTTAACAATGGTTTGAGATTTTTTGTGGTGAAAATGTGCTATATGACATATTAATAGGGAATTTATAGGCATTAATATACAATAATGTAATCTTAATACCAAAAGGCTATTAAAATTCTTATGTAAAAATGGAAAGAAGTCTAACAAAGTAGACAGGAGTGTGAAAGAACTAGTCATATGAAGAAAAGTAGATTATTATGGGCATAATTTAAATCTGTTTTGAAGATTACATTGGCTGGACTATTAAAAATAACAGACATAGAGTAGATGAATCCAGCAGAAATGTGAAAGGGGAACTCTGTGAAATGAGAATCCTGTGCCTTTCTTATGAGTATCAACCCTAGGAATGAGACTAGTTCATTTGTTTTTTTTTTCACTTTGGGGCAGAGAACTTACAGAAGGGTAAAAAAATGTTGCAATACCATCTTAAATGAGCCAGCAAATTCAATGTGGTGGAGAGATGTTTGGGTTTTCCTTCCAGCTGGTCTACTCCATGCTATGAGAAAATGCAGAGAGGAGTCAAAGTGTTCCCTTCTTCATGTTTTCCCATCTCAGGTGTTCATATAGGCAGTGATTTGCTTGTTACTTGAGTGAAGAACAGTGGTGACCTGGTCATTCCTAAGGTTGTAGTGTCATTCAGAATTGAATTTGAATTGGTCTGAGAGAATAAACTAGTTACAGAAATATGCTATATTTTGCCTTCTCCTGAAACAACAGCTCAAGTGTGAAATGACTGAGCAAATGAAAAGGCATATGGAAAGGTCAAGAGAGCTGTAGGAGTAATACGAGATTTTCTTAACCTAGTCGTGGATTTGAGACTCAAGTGGAAGAAATGAAGCTAGTAGTATATATATGGAGGTAAAACTCAACAACTATTTTCTACATCGTAAGTTTCAAAATAATTTTAGCACAAATACTGCTGAGAATGACAAATACCACAAGTATGGAGAAGGAAGCATGGAGGATGTCAAGCATAAAGGTGAGGTTGAAAGAAAAAATTGAGGTGAAACAGAAATGTGTCCTATTAAATATCAAACCAACATGTTTCAGGAATTAATAATTAAAATCCAATGTGTTGAGGTACTAGAGAATACAAAGATTTTAATTATTGAACATACTAAAGGTACCTTCAAGTAAAGGTGCTTCAAGTAGGTAATAAGTGTAATATAAATACCACCACTAATAAAGCGGTAACACAGAATTAAGAACATGACCAACTAATTTTGGATTTGACTAATAATTTTTTTCTTAACATTGGTTCCAGTTTTATGAAGTGCACTTCATATTATAAGTAATGAAACATTACAGGTGTTGCTCATTCTTCCATCTGCTGGGAACTGGAAACTGAGGGATCGTATTTCTGAAACCCATAAAACATTAAAATCTTCAGACTTACTTGTTTAAAAATATTTATTTATTCTTTGTGTATGTTACTGATGCATCTTAGACCTTTCATTGACAACCTGTGTTCTGTCAGCTCTTGGGGTCACCAAAAAGGTGAGTTCCATCTGAACTGAGGAAAAAACTTCTTTATCTTGACAGACACTGAAATAAATTGCCTAGAGAGGTTGTGGAGTCTCCTTCTCTGGAGATGTTCAAAACCCACCTGGACATGATTCTGTGCAACCTGCTGTGAGCAAACCTGCTCTAGCACCAGGGCTGGACTTGATGATCTTCAGAGGTGCCTTCCAGCCCCATCCGTTCTGGTTTTCTGTGATTCTGTGACTAAGGTAAGCAAAATTACTCTTATGAGGCTGAAGTTTACTACATAGTAGGGCATAACCCCTTACAGGTGATGCTAATCAAAAAAAGTTGAAACCACCACTTTAGCTGAATATAAGATCTGTCTTCCTCACAACAGTTGCCTACTTTTATCATATCAGAGCTTTTTATAATGAAAAATTATGAAGTTAGGCCCTCAGTTCTGTTGTAGGAGGTTTGCACCCCTTGGGTAACTACAGTTACTGTAGCGTCAACTGTGGCAACTCTATGCAGGAGAATCTATTGGACAATTCACTGCTCCCATCTATACTTACAAGAATGTGGTGTGCAGTTCTTCAAGGTAGCATATTTCAGAGTAGTTCAGAGGTTGTTTAAAATTGTGTAGTTGCCTACATGAACCTAAAACTAGCTTTAGTTCTCCTGTGTTCTAATATTGTGCAAAAAGATTCTGCTGTTTGCAGTAACTGAATTGGTGAAGGAAGCAGAAAAAAATCTTCAGTAAAATTTTATGGATTATTTTTTCTGATTGTGACCTACAAGAATACTTACATGTTTTTTTCTTGTTATAATTTCCATCTGCCAAGCTGATGACAGGTTTTTCTGGCATGCACAAGAGCAACGTCACCTTTCTAAAGTGAAATATATCTTATTTCTAAGGTACATGATAGAAAAAGAAACAAATTCTAAGGCACAATATAATAAGGAAGCATATTCTAACTATTTAGACTTGAGAGTCTACACTGCGTGTAAATCAGAGGAGAATTTGACCTATGGGACCTTGTTTATCTCTGGGAGAAAAAGCACACCTTCAATCAGTAATGTTAAACAAGCAATGAGTGTGGCCAAATTTTCCATGTGTGGAAGGAGTATGTTATCAGCCAGTTTATTCATCTTTTAGGCATTGCATTGCAACACATAATTAGATTTCTACTACATAGCTAATCATAGAGGCTGGTTTTATATGAGGTAGAGAGACTGGCTGTCATCCAAGCATTTTTACTGCATGAAAAGAAAATTTGTTGATAGTGTTAAATTTATAATATCTGTGGGTGAATGTATTCTACCTAGGAGATCATAACACTACATTTTAACAGTCATATCCAAAGGGTCAACACCTTTAAAGTCTTTCAGTTGGAAATAGGTAGAAACAAAATGCCTTTAGTCTTTTTGAGAGCTTATGAGAGTTTTCTTATGGTTATGTTTCGTGTTACCTCTATTAGTTCAGTAATGATAATCTGCTCAGAACATGCATCAGAATGGACACTGACTAGAGGAGCAGTAATAAATTATGTGTTAGACAAAATGTATTCCTAATACAGCAGTGCACCAAATACATTTTCATACTCGTGGGTAACAGTATCTCCCAAAGAGTTGATTGAGACTACCTGATCTTTGGGGGGCATATTTCTAGGGATTACTTTCAATATCATGGAAGTCTTAGAAGAAGGCACTTTTGTGTCCACTGATTTATAAGAAAAACCGTGCAAAAACAGAAAAAGAGAATGCAGCAATTTAGGTCAACAGAACAGAGATTTGTATCTTAGAAACTTAAAAAGCAAAGAAATTGAAAGAAAACCCATCTTCCCTGGAATCAGCTGCAGAATTCTCATTTACCCTGATATGATTTTGCCTGACAAACCTAGAGTTTATCTCAACTAGAACTCTGATTTTAAAACAAAACAAAACACCTAAGTAGACAAATTTATTGTTATTATAATGCATAACAATAATCTGAAGTCTTTAACCCTGATATGAAATAACTTGCTTTCCTGTCCTCAGCCTTTTCTAGACCAATGCTGGCTTGAGGGGATTTGTTACACTTGGATGAAATATGTGAGACAAAAAGCTCAATGAATCATGCAAAAAAGCAGTGAAAGTGCTAGGAGATGCAGAGGGAAAGATTGCTTGTTAGAGAATGAAATAGAAGGAAGAGTGGAATCATTTTTTTGAACACAAAAACATATCACCTGAAACAAAAATCTCCAGCTCTACAAAAATATACTCCAGGGACTTTTGGAAAAAATAGTTTAAAATGCTGTTTATTCATGGTGTTTTTTAATAGAGGTTTATGTTTGATCTATACCTATTAATGATGAAATCCTCCCGTGTTAAGAAGCAGTACTGGGCCTATGTGCTCCTTAAATGTCACTTAAATCTTCCAAATTAGGTGTGAGATAATAAAATGCTCTGTATTTTTGTGAGTAATGTCATAGAATTTATTTTCCAGGTTTTTTAATAAGATTGAAATAGAAGTAATTTTTTTTCCTCAAATGAGTAGTGAAATGCTTTCTCCATGGATCAACAATGTCCCATTGTTTTGTTATCACCTGCATGCTTTAGGCAAATATTCCATTTCATATTCAGTTGCTATACTGCATAGGCTTACTATACAGAGAGTTTTCTGAGTTAGGTTACATTTATATTCAAATGACAAGTCATGATTCATTTTTTTAAATATCCTTTGATAACACTAAATAGCCTGATTAGAAATATATCATTATGGTACATTATGTCAACCAAATCTTTATGAGGCAACACTGAATCTGCCTTTAATGTTTATCTTCAGTGATGTCCAGAAACAAAGACCAAAGCCAAGCACAGTCATTGCCAAGAATGGAAATTTGTGGACTTGTCCTAGTTTGTAATAAACACACCCAGCTGGGTGCACAGCTGCTAAGGAGCCAAAGCTCTAGCTTGGTGTTAGCTGGGAGGGTCTAACCACAAAACCCAGCTATACTGTCTCACAAAACTACAAATATAGGGTCAGGATTAACTTAGGCATGGTCCAGAATACTATCAAGGTAAGGCATCTGAAACAACATCATGTCACTAAGCAGTGAGGATATTTTATACAGATCCAAAGGGGTATTAAATGAAAATAAAATACTGTGCTTGTAGGGGTATTTACCTTCAAAATCCTAAGCGACTCAGTTTGCCTGATCTCTTTTACAATACTATTTGGAAAAGAAAGATGGAGAAAAAGTATACCAAGCCAATCCACAGGCTCTTCTTAAAAGTGGAAGTTTAACCTCTGTTAAACAGAAAAATGGCTCTTTGCAGTTCAACTTATTTAGCAGATCTCATTAAATGAAGATTTAGAAAATGAGATAGAAAAATACCATATATGAGTTCTTCTTCCTTGTTATAAAAACTATTGTTATGATGAACTAGGAAGAAAACTGTCTTCACTATATTCACATGTTATTGTAATTGAACCACAATTTCCTGCATCTGGAAATATTTTAAGATAGTACAGGAAAAAGATTTAATAAAAAATAAAAACTGAATTTAGTTAGTATCTAGAAAGTTGCCAACATTCATGGAACAGTCATTCCAATAGGAGGACACCTACTCCAGAAGTCTGCAAAAGATTTCTTTAGCTTTGTGTGCATCATAGGATTTTGCCATGGGGCTTAATACCTGGCAATTAAATCTGTATTTTAGATGAAATTTGTCTTCCAAGTTTGGGGATTAGATCACTTTGTTTTATCTTTCCTTTTTCTGTGCATTTCTTCCTATCTTTTTTTTTTTTTTTCCCCCTAGTGTAGGATACTGTTTTCCATAAATACTTAAAAACTGAAGTTTTCTTACTGTACATATGTTGTACTGTACAAAAGAGAGGGGGCAAACTAATTAAAATCCAAACATGGCACTTAAGGATAGTAATACAAACAATATATTTTGTCCAAAGAGCAGATCCTGAATGCATTCTTAGCATATGTGTAAAGTAAATTTCAGTTTATCAATCAAGTTCAAATATCAAATTGATCAATCAAATGACAAATGAATGGTATAAGATGGTAAGCAACAGAGGGATGCATGAAATAATGTGCAGAATCCTTTCTGCATTTTCTCTGGTTCCTGCCTTACCTGTTCTCCCATTCTGCATCCTTGTCTACTGTCACCCTCGCTCTGCCCTTACAATCTTCTCTGCTTCTTTAAGTTTCAGGAACTTTTCTGTAGAAATGTCAGGAGACATTCTTTAGAAGCAACAGGTGAAAATGCTATTTTTCTTGCTTCTTTGCTTAAAAAATGGAATCAAATTGATGCAAGAAGGCCAAATCCTTCCTTTGTCTTCCCACCTCCTTTTGCACTTGTGTTAGAGTGAGGAACCAAGAATGGGCACTTGTTTCACAAGAAAATAATAAGTTTCTCTTTTCTTAGCACAGACTGATGCTTCATTACATATGCACAGGAAGATAGCTTGATCCACACGGATTTTTGGTATGGGGATTTATAGTCACCATGGTTTTGAAAAATGGACAGCACCAAGACAGTATGTCTAAAGTGCTTATGTTCTTTTCCTTTATGTTATATCACAAGGTCATGGCAGACAACAGCAAAAGTTCAGGCATCTGTCTTTCAGACAATTTAAAACCTTCACTACAACTGTTACTCTTACACTCTCCAATCACAGTTTTATTTCCATTGCAAGTCAGAGTCAAAGTCCAGATACTTTTTTAAATGTAATTAGCATTTGAGGATACAGTTCTTTCTTACAGCCTGCTCCTCAGTGCATTTTTTCTTTTTTACAGTTACTAAGAAAATAATTTTCTCAAACACTGTATTAACTTCAGCTTTGCCTCCCACTCTTGCAGACACCCCCAGTGCATTCTGGAGTGCCTGCACGCAGCTGCCTCCACTGAAGAACTCCACGTGACTCTGAAGAACATGTGGGGAAGCACCTGCAGGCTTGAGCAGCTCTGATGGACAGCCTGGAAGTGAAAGGGAAACAACTAAATGGAGGACAACAAAATTTGTCCTTCTTCCTTGTTTTCTACCATTACAAAATGTTGCGAGGGAGATTCAAGACTCAGGAATAAATGCTGACCTGTGAGAATGCAAGGCATAGACTGTATATGCATTTGTAATTGTGTTGGGGAGGATCAGAGGATAAAAGCAAGTTTAGTCTTTTTTATTAACTAATCAGCTGCAAATCTGATTCTTGTAAGTGTGTAAGGGTTCTATTATCTGCTTTCTAGGAATCAGCTTCCTATTGATATTAATGAGAGTTATGTGAGCTTAGATATTATGACATTAATTATAGGAAAACATTTTTCTGCTCTAAGTAATCTAACTGTAGTTTTCTAGGACATGCATATACCATTTTCTCACCAATAGATGTGTCTGTGGTTTGAAGGAACACTTGCTGAATGCAGTGTGGTATTTATTTCAACATACAACCTGGCCAATCCTTTTTTCCTTAGTATTTTCATCACTTGACTCTGGTTGTGATACACTTCTACCTCACTGAAAATTTCCTCATGTAGAAAACAGAACTACATATGCAAAGTGGTGTTTTTTTTCTGTGACTCATCCCTTTCTATTGATATCTAAACCAAATTGTTATTACCTGGAGTAAATACCTAACCACACCTTATGCCTACATTGTCCTAAAGTTCTGCTAATTTGGAATCTTGATTTCTGCTGTAGGTGCATGGGTGGATAACTGTGTTAATTGTTCAACAGGCTCAGATATATCTCTACCAGTATTACCAGTATAGTAATGGTATAGGGAAAAAAGAAGTCAGGATTGCACCAAAACCTAACCATCCAAGTGTTTCTTGCTTGTTTAACGTGTGAAATAACATTCTCATGAAATCTGTTTTATACTCATAGCCGGATGTTATCTCCCTGGTCCACGGAGGAAAGTATAGCTCTTTTATTACTTTCTTTACACAGGCACGTGTATGGCAGTCTTTCATTGTTCTTACTCAGAGGAAAATTCAGGCAAAAATATTGCAAAGCTAAAATCTATTTTAATCTACTGCAGTGATTAAAAGGTGAAGTTATAGTTAATGGTACTTTGTTTTGAGGCAGGTTGTTACAGCAGCCAAAAGACACACACACGAACCTATATATCATAGAGCACTGCCACATCTAGCAAAAAAAAAGCTCAGTGCTGCCAGCTTCCTGGTAAAAATCCCTCTTAAATCACAATAAAAGACTAAATCCCTAGCATAATACTTTCTGAAAAGAAAAATACAGCCTGCCAGTATGCTGCCTTCGCTGGGAGGTAGGGAAGATTTCATTCACTCTTTATCAGTGTTTATGTCCATGGCCTTTCTGTACAGATGGAAATGTAGTGAAGCAGAAGCTATTTGGGAAATAGAAGCAGGCTGGCAAAGACCTACAGCAAGATATGAAAATAAAAGATTCAGTCCTATGTGTTAGAAATAGCAGTGCAAACTAGCTCCAAATCTGGAATTAATCCTTCACTTTTTCAAGTCCTGTTAGTATGTTGGTTGGTTGTGGGTTTTTTTCCCCCACAGTTTCTCATTTTGAATACTTATTGATAAAAGTTCTTAATCAAATGACTGTCTTATATTTCAGTTACATAGGGACGGATAACTGATCAAGGAGGAAGAAAAACTAAGATGTCAACTATTGTGTCTGAAGGTTTGTTGAACTTTTATAAGACTGTTTAATGTGCCAGTGTCAGTACTGGCTTCTATCATATATTCTTCTGGCTCCTGTACTAATTAATGAGCTTGATGTCTCCTGAGAGACACAGTATGACCTTGGATAAGAGAGGATATTTTGTTTTCCATTAAATGTGGCATATCTCTGCAGTCTTTCAGAAGCATGTATATCAAAATATTGGAAACAATAATTGAAATAATTAGATACTCATACCCAAACATACATAGGCACTTTTTCTTGAAGGCTAAACAAATCATGGTTCCATGAAACAAAGGCAAGAAGAAAACCCTCAGACCCCTCTGCACAGGTCTACAGTCTCAAAGTCAGTACTTAGAAAATGCAGCTAAGCTTGACAGGAAAGCAAGAAAGGTAAGACAATATATGGACATGCTATAGTCCCCAAGGTATTAACTTCTCTGAGCTCTGCCTTAATCTTTAGCTCTGCCCTTCCTCCACCTTACATGTACTGCCAGAAGGCTTACCCTTGCACACTGCACTATAGTGCTGATCCAGGACTGACACGGCTCTTTTCCAGAGGAAAGCCTACTTAAGAGTGTCTGCCCCTACCCTGGCACAGAAACTCTTCTCATCTGCTTAGAAAAAGTGAAGAGTTGAGCTGAAGTAGTTAAAGTAGGCATCTTATTGTTATTTAATTTAAAACAAGATGAAATGTGAAAAAAATTCACTGAAAGTGAATTGTGTGGTTTAGAAAAGAGTATCCTCCGTCCTAACCCTAAGCCCTTCACAATTAAAACATCATGATGGATTTTAGTATTTTGGAATTCCTCCCTTTCCTGTACTGCTTCCAGAAAAACCTTGAAGTTCAATATCTGGAAAAGTTTATAGGTCATCTTGTCTATCCCATGCCAGGATTATGTTCACTGGTATGATGCCAGTTTTCTAACCACCTCCAGAGTAGCAGCTTATTTTTTCTCTTTGTCAAGGATAGTATTTTACTGGCAGGAATAGTATGAAAAAAAAATACTGCAGTAGTTTCTATGGAGGCCAGCCAAAAAAGAAAAAAAAAGATTGGAGTAAGAGAAAGAAATGAAGAGAGACAATGGAGAAAGTATTGAAATAGAAAAAATGGAAAGAAATACGGCAACAGCACAGGAGAATAAATAAGACATTAAGAAGCAAACAGAAAATTAGCAGGGAAAATAGCAAACATCCAAAAATAAAAAATTCTTAACTGGAAATTATTGGTAAAAAAAAAAAAAAAAAAAATAATTCTTTTAAAATNNCAGGGGGAAAAAAAAAAAAAAAAAAAAAAATAATTCTTTTAAAATCCTCAAATAATGTTATGTTGATTCATATGTTGCCAGAAAAACAAAAATATAAGAAAATTTAGCAATCCTTTTAACTTTACTTTTTTTCCATTTGTTGGTATTTTCTTGCTCTTTACCATTTAAATTCTTTGCCATATTTGTTTTCTTTTTTCCTTTTTTCTTTTCTTTTCTTTTTTTTTTTTCAACTGACCTTTAATAGGATTACATATATATATGTTTTATTATATTGAATCTGGCATACCATTCAAAACTAAAAAAAACCCCTTTNTGAGCAGTATTTTTCTAGATTATTGGGGCATCTCCTCACTATTACTTTCTTGCTGTGGTGCATCAACCTTTATTATGCATCAGTGCAGTGCTCTATTCATAACAAAATAGCCACAGTCTCTGGGTATCTGCTATGATCATCAGTTTTAATAGATCTCTTTTAAGTGATTTTTTTTTCCTATTCAAAGAGATGAAAAATAATAACAGGGACTCAAATGCTGCACAGGACAAAAGTAATAGCAATCTGTATTTCCAATGAAATGAGCATTACTGGTAACTTGCTTGGCTATCTGAAACAATAAGCAGTTTTCATTATTAATCTGGGAATTCTGAATCAAACCTTTTCTATAAATATTAATTATTACAGGATTGTATAGCTGTAATTCAACTTTGTCAATATATACAAAGACATTTTTTGGAACAGTAAAAATGTGGGCCTTCACCAAGACATTCAACCTTAAAATTCCAAGTCTTATTTCTCTTAATTGTTCTTAAGTGTTCTTTGCTTTGTAGAAATATTTTTTTGTAATCCTATGCACAAGGGTGACATTGTGGCCATGAAAATTTTGGTCATTCTTTTTCTCTCAGAAAACTTTGAAAAAACTATCTTGTAAACAATCAATTCAGAAGTTTATGTGCACCTCTGTCCTGCTCTGTCACCACACAACTATAAAATACTTCAGAGTATGTACAGAAACTACAGATTTGTATCTTAAAGGCTAGAACAGAGTCCAAAGAACCACCAATGTCCCAGAGCCATATAGTGACTTGGAATTTATCAGGTGAAAATTCCCAGGACATCAATTATAGTAGTTTGCTAATACAGACAAACACATCACATCAAGTCTTTTAGAACCCTCTCATAGAAAAATCTATTTCTGCTACACAGCAATAATACATTGGCATTTTATGTGGTGGCATGCAATGAGTTATTTAATAGAAAAGCAAGTATTTTTACTACTGTTTAATTTCCAACAGAAGAACCCACTATTTGTAGAAGAAATTCTTGCTCTAAGCCCCTAAGTTCATGCCCTCACTGTTAATATTGTAAAATTTCAGCTTTGCTTTAGCCTAGGGCCAGGTTTTGGATATGATATTCCAGTCCTTCTTTAAACTGAAAATACTTCCCATCTGATGTCCCCACATTTTGTACCAAAAATTGTGGAAACACTATCAAAGTTCCAACACAATCAGTATGACTTTTCTAATACAGATGAGATCTACAAATGGGGAATTTTTATTGCTCCTTGCTTGATTGCTGCAGGTTTTTTCTTTGCTTCAAAAACAGTGGCAACTGAATTCAACAACAGAAAACTCAGTCTCAACAACAGTGCTGGTAGTTCTTTTCAAGACATCTTTAAAAAAAATTTTCTTCTTTTTTATTTTTTTTTTTAATCACAATTGGTAAAAATTCAAGATGGGTCTTCCAAACAATTTCCTTGCAATAGATGACTCACTAAAAGTGCTCATTTTTCATACATAACCCTTCTAGGTGAGAGAACCAAATCTGCCACGGTACTGAGAACCATGCGGTATCAGGTTTTGGTGTGGAATAGGCATGAGTGAAAAGAAATTCTGAGAAGCCTTCCAAGAAACACACTGACCTACAGGTGAAAAAATACAGCAGATCCTTGAAATATATAAAATAATTCAAATAACATCCTAAGCTCTCAAAACTTATTAGTCTGCTTTGAATATCTGAAAAGTAAATCCTGCTAAATCCCACATATGCCTGCAACCAGATGCAAAGACTATAACAAAGTATAGAATTGAATTTTTGAATTTTTTGCATGTGTTATTTTGCTTTCAGTGTTATCTTTCTCCTAACATTTCTTTAGGTTAGCAGCTCTGGGGTAGTTTCTTTACTGGTAACAACAGCGAGAGTGCTGCCTCAAGCAGAAAATAGTAACCATTTAAATGCTTACAGCTGCTTAGCACAAACCCAGGTAAGATAACATCGTGGTTAAACTCCACATAACCATTACAACTTGCTCCATTTATGCTCCATTCTCCATGCTGAATAGAGTCCTCAGGACAAAACTGAAATGTTCGGTCTGTTGCTTAGATACTACTTTCACAGGCTTCATATGAAAAACCTATGTATACAAGCAAATAAACAGATAAGTTAATAGGCTGAGCCCACAATGGACAAACATAAATCACTTCTTTCTACTATCTTTTGTACTATACATGGGGATGGGAGAAACAAATATGGAATACATAGAACAATAAAGTGATGCAAAATAAAAATATCTGTGCTTTGCTGGGATTCCTCCATACATAGATATTTGGGGCCAGTCTATCCTAATGAAACAAGTTACATGAATCTGTATTCATTTGGGTCACTTGTTTATCTATGCGTTCTTGCTGTACAGGATACATAAATGACTATCCTGTTTATTTACTTGTACAGGAGTCATTTATAATTTGTGACTTTGTAGCAACACATCAAAATCAAGATCATATCCTAAAGTTAGAAGATCACCTTAGTCAAATACAGTATGGGCTTTATTTCCTCACCCAGAGGAGTTAAATTTGCAATGGTTCACATATTCTATCCAGAATGCCCAAATTATATCTAGTGCAAACTGCTTTACTAAAAATAGAGGCTGTTCTGCATAAGTATTAGATTGGTTCCTGCTATGCCATTTCCTCAGTAGTAAAAAATTTAAAAAAAAGAAAAGAGAAAAGAAAAAAACAATTTTGCTATGTGTTCTGCCCTGTTAATATCAAAAAATTAATTTGTTAATTTTTTATCATGACTTGGAGCAACATGCTCATCCAACTGGGTGTTATGTACATGCTGCCAGTTGCAACATCACAATACCAAAGCCTTACCTCTCGTGTAGTTATGGTGACACATACTACTCTTGTGATACACACCACAAATTATATAGGATTTTGGAGTAAGACCATTATGCTCTCTCAGTAAAATGAAATGGTTACAGGAATTGCTGCTTTTTCCCTTTTGTTATTTTTTTTTCCNTCTCTTTTTTCTGTTGTTTTTTCCCTTTTTTTTTTTTTTTTTCCTTTTTTTTTTTTTTTGTTAATCCCCTGCAAGATAAGTGTGTAATTTCATAGCCTTTACATTAAGAAACAATTGTGAAAGCAACAGAAATAGAGCAGAATTCAATACTCAGATTCAATACCCAATGCTTCTTTGCTGGAGGAAAGAACAGATAGCAAAATAATTCTGAATTAAAAAACAGTTATGTTTTGTAAACAAATTTTCTCTCTGAACTAGCTTTTAATTGTTTCTTTGTCCTGCCTTAAGCATTATTTTTATATCAGCTTGTCGTTTAGTTCGTATACTTACTGCAAAGATTAAAAATATCTGTCAAGATATTTAGAATGGCAAATCAATCTAACTATCCACATTAAATGTACTTTTCATCAATTTCCACTACAAAAGAGTATAAATTAGCTGCTCTGTACCACTTCTGTTGCAACTTCAAGATGAATAGTTATATATATATGCCATGTTTTATGTTTCCGAACCTGACTTTTTTATCTGGCAGGCACATTACTGACAGAATTACTGGTCTTTAAAATTTTTTCCATAAAGGGTTCTTGTAACAATAATGACATTCTTTACAATATATACTGTCTGCAAAATTACGCTACAGAAGATTATAATTTTCCAGACATGGGTTTTGGTGAGAGAGGCTAAATTTTAATGATTGATTTCTATATTTGCTTTTATGAAATGAGCCATGCTCAAATATTGTCAGTATAAATATGCTTAATAAAAAAAAAAAAAGAAACAACTCAATCTTCTCACCAAGAATCACATATTAGCAGAGGCAATCATTATTTTGTTGGGGTTTTTTTTCTCTAAAAGAATACTAATAAATATTGTATTTTTATTAAATCACATGCTTGATTTTTTCCTCAACTTTTCACTAAAATAATGAAGTGTTAGCAAGTTTTTTTGTCTACAGAAATAGGTGATTATTTAATATATATTTTCTATTTAAAAAACAAGCAATTGTTTAAATTGAGAAAACAAAGAAACCCAATCTTTTCATCAACTCTTTTTACAATTTATAATCAAGCCAATCAAAATCATATAGATAGAGCTTTTGAGTACCTGAAAGAATTATATCATATATAGTTGTGGTTCTATTTACTGTTAGTTAAAGTAATTTGATATCTCAAGGTTAGATGGTTCCTTTCTGTTTTCAGTATAAGTGATACAATATATAATACTGAAAGTATCATAAATGCAGGTACTTTGATAATTTATAAACAGTAAAACTCTACTTTTATGCATACATTATTTACTGAACTGTATTTATACAGCTAATTAATGTTAAAATATACTGCATAGTATTTTCAGGTTCTTAGACTAGTATATGTTACCTCCATTGTCCCTCTAGTCACTCAGTGGAATCTCTTCACTTCCCTTCCCTTTCCTATTAAACATTATGGTTCATCAACTAAAGTAATGTCTGGATCAGTTGAGCTAATGTCCACAGTCATACAGACAATGGCAACAATTGCTCATTTAAATGACTATTTTAATTACAAATTTTCTAACTGACATGTTTACTAATTAATTACTGGTTTAAATGACTATTTTAATTATAAAATTTCTAACTGACATTTTTGCTAATAAATACTGAATACAGAGTTTGAAAATCTGAGATTAAAAGATAATGTGTTTTTTTAATTAATTTTTTTATAGGTCAGCAGGTCTCAGGCAAGTTGTCTGGTTTCAGTGACCCAGTTTCTCAAGATGATGCAGATCCTGAGGAATAAATGTAAATCTGCTAGACTGTGCTGGTTTTGGCTCGGGTACAGTTAATTTTCTCCACAGTAGCTGGTATGGGACTCTGATTTGGATTGTTAATGAAAACAGGGTTGAGAAAATAGAGATGTTATTGTTATTGCCAAGCAGCACTTGTACAGCTTCAAAGCCTTTTCTGCTTCTCATGCCACCAGTGAGGGGGCTGGGAGTGCACAAGGAGTTGGGAGAGGACACAGCCAGGACAGCTGACCCCACTGATTAAAGGAATATTCCATACATGCTCAGCGTATAGAGCTAGGAGAGGAAGGAGGGTACATTTGAAGTGATGGTGTTTGTCTTCCCAAGTTGTTGTCACATGTGATGGACGCTGCTTTTCTGGGGATGACTGAACACCCACCTGCCCATGGGAAGGGGTGAATGAATTCCTTGTTTTGCTTTGCTTGCATGTGTGGCTTTTTCTTTACCTGTCTTTTTCTTTTTTTTACCTGTCTTTTTCATTTTTTTTCTTTACCTGTCTTTTTCTTAACTGTCTTTATGTCAACCTATGATTTTTCTCACTTGTATCCTTTTGATTTTTTTTCCCCCATGCCATGGTGGGGGAGTAAGCAAGGATTGCATGGTGCTTGATTGCTGACTGGGATTAAACTCTACACGAACTCACCTCAAAACCAGGAGATATAGTCTCCTTTTCTGCTATTGAAGATCTTTGGACATAAATTCATTTTCAGAGGACTGTTCATCTTACTTTTGTTTCATTCAAGAGATCTATCACATCTATCTACCTATTAAAAAATCAGCAGATTTTTCTGTTGAAGCTAATCAGATACAGCATAAGAGCATTCACAAGTTTTCCCCCTGACTGGTTTATTCTCTTTGGCTAAGTCTGTGCTTATTTTTTTATTCATAAAAGTAGCTGTCCTTCGAAAGCACATGAAATGGGCATGTAGTCATAATGAGAGGCACTGTAGATTTTTCATTTATTTGAACATTTATTCATTCATCTGTCCATTCTCTTATTCATTCACAATGTTATTCTTATGATTCTTACACTCATCCTGAATAATGCAGTCACAGAAAATGGTAGTTTAACAACAGTATGTCAATATTTAAGCATATGAGTTGTCACTTTGAAGTCACAGGTATTGGGGGTCGGAGTGAATAATTTAGAAACTAAATCATGAGCCTAATAAGCCCTAATAAATTTTTCACATAGCGTAGTCCCAGCAGATTCATCAACTAGTATTTAAAACAGCAACACATAACTTACCGTACTTGATATATTGTACAAAGAATAGAAGCATGGAAGTTTCTGTTCTGCAAAAAAAAAAGGATGTATTCTACTCTCATAAGTATGTATTTGATGCACCTTCTCCATGACAAAATTATACAAGACAGTGGACCATTAAATTACACTATTCAGATACCTGCTGTGTTTCAGCTAGTTGAACACACCCCAGCTCACTCTGCTAATCAGGTGTTAAACCCTTTAAACTGTGTTCTAGAAAAACACTTCTAAAACATAATTTGCCTAATTATCTACTGCTTTTCTACAGGAGAAGAGAGACAGCTCCAGCCACAAGGCAGTACAAGTGGTCTCCAGGAGAACTTTACCACTGATAGAGTTTGCTTGAAATGACTGGGTAGATCTTTCAGTCAACCCTTTTGTGGCAGTACAGTAAAAAGTTGATGTGACATGTTTGATATAATTTCATCTGGCAAATAAACTCTTTGAAAATTAATTGATTTCCATTTTCAAAAACAATCTGTTCAGAAGCTCTCTATCCTTGAAAACAAGCCTTAAGAATTCACCATCTGGGCTGAATTAGTTGAATTCATATGGAATAATTCAAGCCATTTCCATTAGTCATCCACTACAGGAAAATATCCTTGTATTATGATATATATATATATATATATATATAGTACTAATGATCTATATAAGTTAGGTGAAGTCCTCATCATGGAGGTAGGCATTAGGACTGACTTCTGAAGGGAAGATATTCATTCAGGAAAGATATTTTAGGGTGGCAGAGTTTCAAAGCTTGAATGAATGCAAGCATACAAGGATGAGGAGCCAAAGCCAGTAGCAGTAATTTCCCAAGGAAGGAGAGTTCAATGAAGACAGAGACAGCTGCTAATCTTTTTCTATTACTCTTAGTTTATGTTTTTTAAAGAAACAAGAAACTGAATATTTGCAACCAAACACAGGTCTTGGTAATTCTTATTTGAATTTTAATAAACTCCCCAAATTAGCCTAAGAGCTTTTTTGTCAATCTGGGCAAAGCTGGAAGAGATTTCAAAATAATATCAATGAGTCTTTCACTATGATTTAGTACTCTGCCTCCATCTGTAAAAATCAACTTAATTCAATGTATCACAGCAACTTAGGTTGATACATACTTCTTGCGTCCAGAAACTTACTGATGTGTGCAGCACCATCTCATGTCTACAACTTGGTGTGAAGGAGGCAGTATAGCTGGTGTGCTAGCCAACAGTGAGCATGATAACTCTGTTATGTAATAGGGATTAATCTTCCACTGCAGTCAGGAATGTATCTAAAATGTAGAAGATTTACCACACAGACCAGAGTAGCACTTGTTGGAATATACACAGAGCTGGCCAGCCCTGTCCTGCAGCTACACTAACAAAATAGCAATGTAAGAAATAATAGGATACTACAAAGAGCTAAAAGAGGGGAACATGTATGTAGAAATCTAATTCTGACATGGCTACATTAACAAGATAGCAACAGAAGTAGTAGAAATGAGAACTGATTGATAACAAAAGGTAGTCTCTAACTTAAAGGAATTGCTGATGGAGGTAGAAATTACCAGTGCAACTGTATCACAAAAACTGAAAAGTTATAAAGGGAAAATTAGGCATAACAGGACAAAGTGACTAGGAATAGCTTGCTTATTTGGGAGTGGATGAGGGTGGTAAAAGGAAAAACTTAAGAAGTTAAATAGGAAGAAAAAGGGAAAGTAAGCAGAAGTACATCAATTAACTAGCTGTTTGGGGTTATCTGTTGGGCAGTATTCTGTTGATCCCACTCAGAGAAGGAAAATTAATTAATTATTGATCTGATTATATGTGTGTCTGACTTTTTTTCTGGGGTAAGTGGGGGTACTTGAGGTTTTCTCTAAAACTGGTGAAGGAATAAATGAAGGAGATGGACCAATCCTAATAGTTGCTGTATTGAACTTTTAGCAGAATCCATATTCAGTTAGGCATCTAAGCTCACAATAAACAGGCTCACAAAGGTCAGCAAGCTAAACAAGCCATTTCTAAATGCTGAGAAACACTCAGTGCCTTATGTTAAGCCAAATTCAGTATTCAGTATTCAGTATGGTTGTTAGGTGCCAAGACTGCTTGTCACTTACCTATATTAGCATGGAAGTAGTGATGCCACATATTTACTTAACCCTGTAGTGGTTATATGTGAGGGGGAGGCCCAGGGGAGAGTCAGATTCCATTCTGTTCCTTTCCTGAATTAGACTCACATCTCCCTCAGCATAATAAGAAATTACATCATGTGGAAGTCTCCTGATCTCTTTCAGTATGTTTTGTGTAAAATACTTCTATAGTCACTAGATCAGAATTAAAGTTTCAAGTCTTCTATTTATGCTTAGAGTTGCTTAGACAGTCTCATCAGGGTTATATGGAAATTTGCAGCATATAAGATTCATAGTCAAAAGTCAAACACCTGTGTGGTTTTTATATTGTGCTAAAGTTCCAGTGTTAATGTCAAAGACCCTAGACGTCCTGTCCTGAGTACAGGTAATTTTTGGGTTGGGTTCATAATTTTATGCAGGAATTTTATGTCCTGTTGAATACAGCTGAATGTCTTACAGCTATTTTCTGAAACAGAAGGCAATATACAACACAGAATTTGCAGTACAGTACAGAAGCTTAGCATATGCTGTTTACAGTTTTACCTTCAGTATCATAAGGCCTCAGTGCTGGTGTGTGCTTTAGAAGCTCTGAGAATTTCTACAACTTCATGATTTTAAGTGGTCTATGATTGTCCTGCTGTGAAATTACAGAAACAGCACACTCTGTAGCAAGCTTCATTTTGTTTTCCCCCCTTCCACTTGTAAAGGGAACCAAATAACATTTCAATTATTGTCTACTGAATTAAACAGTGTAGAATTACTATAATGTTCCCAGTGGCTTCCATGTTACTATCTACAACCTGATAAAACTCAAATCTTCTCATAAGATCCTGCTGGGACAGAGGCTTGAGGTTTGTGTTGATCTGAGAATTTCCTATATCTGCCATAGTTTCTCTTTTGCTTTTAGTTCAACCAACAATCTTTTGTGCTCCATGACTATTTCCCAAAAGAAAAGCACACAATCTAATTTACGTGTTCACTGAAATGTGGGAATGCTAGACTCATTAAAACAGACCTATTTGGATATTTCAATGTACTGTACAGGCCTTGATGCTAAATACTTTTGTCTCATCTCAGATATTTACTTTAGTCAAGTTACTGGCAGTTTTGCCAATAAAATTTTTCTCAACAAAAATGTTGAGAATTATCTAGACATTAGAAAACAGAAAATGTATTTTCAGGCGTACAGCACATGTCCATGTTGAGACAGCATACTCTGACAAAGAGAAGGTTAAGGAGCAAGCTAATAGTAGCCTACAGCTTTCTGAAGCACGAATACAAAATTGCAGAGACAAACTCTCCTCAGCTGTGGCCAATGGCACAACAGGAGGCAATAGCCAGGTTGGACATCAGAGGAAATTCCACCAGGAGTATGGTTCAACAATGGAACAGATTGCCCATGGATGATGTGGACATACTAGGATATTTTCAAGACCTGGCTAGACAAATCCATGTCTGACATAACTCAGTGTTGGGGATAAAAAGGCTTTGACAGTGAGGCTGGACAACCTGTCCCTCTGCGGATCCTTCCAAACAACATTTCTTTAACTGTGATGTGATTCTGTCATTCTCCCTTCGTAAGTCAGTGGAAATGCATGTGCAAAAGTTTTGTGATTTTTTTTCTAAAGAATTGATGATTATGTTAATTGTTAAAATAGTTTAACAGAACTGTATATTTTTGCTACAAAAAAATAAGCACATAGATAAGAGCAGCAAGGACTTGTACAATAAAGTTTCAGTCCATTTTTCCATTTTGCATGTGAAAAACATGGTGGTGATGGAAGGGCAGAGACTGTAGATTACTTACATGGAGCCTTAAGTCCTAAAGGGGATATGGACTGAAACCCTAAAAGTCTTGGACATTAATGAAAGTTGTTTTATTCTCTATGCAAAAACCTCTTTTGCCTCCTAGCCTCCCATTATTCAAGGAGCATGACTGAATTATTAGCCAATGATCATAATTTCTTTCTTAACTAAAACTGAAATCTTTATGCCCTCTATTAAAGGGTGCAGAGAGATGATACCAGTAAAGGAGCATTCAATTAAATCCTTTCATCCACATTCACACCTAATAAAAACTACTGCAGCAGACAAACATTGAGTGAAAACTCTCCCTCCTTTCTTGCATTCACTTCCCCCAACCATATAATGTAATATTGTATTGTTAGCATAGAGGAGCTACCTGCAACTATGTACCCAGGGGTAGCCCAGTGCTTAATGGCCAGTCTCTGAGCCCACACTGCTGGGAGCAGTCTGTGGGCTGTACAGAGAAGGTGTGTATATGGCACAGTGTTTTTACGATTTGTTTGAAAAATGAAATAAAACCTACAGAAATGGAACAAGTCTGGAATTCACCAAGACAACAAAAATCATCAGGTTACATAATTTGTTTTTCCTTGGACTGACTGTAGCATTAGTCCAATGTAGTTTGTGCATGAAACATCACTTGGGATAGTGATTTTACAGGCATTATTTATGGGATCTGTAGGCAAAGATTACCTGCTATGCTTTGCATTGATAGTTTACAAAAATAGCTTTAAAAGTAAATAAGGGCATACTTCATGACTCCCTTAAGGTTATGTATGCACTTGCTGTGGAGTAGATACCTTCAAGAGACCTTTCAGAGCTTTAGTAAGGGAAAGCTTTTGGATCTGAGTAGAGTTCTTCAGTAGATAAATATATATCTGCTGCACTAAATATGCATCTCATGAAGAAAAAGTTAGGTACTGAATAATGAATTCTGCCCAAGTCACAAGCTTTGTTGGACTTTTCCCTAAATATTTCTGATGAATTGGTAATGCTGCACTAAAGAAATAGATTAGAAACTGACTGATCTCCCCTTCACAATAGTGACCTCAATTTTGTAGATGTTAAGAATCACAAACCAATCAAAGTCTCCTTCTTTTCATTAGAGACAAGCATTTATTTTACTTCTGATTTGTATTTATTTCTTCCTAAGGATCTTTTTAGATTCTAACACCAAATAAGACCATTTTCCCTAAGGTATATTGTGATTTCTCAGTTTCTGAAGCAAAAGAGTTGTAGAGGAGGCATGAGTTAATTTATTTACAAGTACCTGCTTCTACTGATTAATGTTTGTCTGAACCAGAAGGAGTCTGCTTGCAAGTTTTGTCATTAAAAATGTGAAAACAATTTTGCTAACACAAACTTTTCTTTCTCAGCCTTGTCACAGCTATTTCACACTGTGGGAAAAAAAAAAAAAAGTAGAAACGTAGAAATTAGAAAACTGTCTATTTTTCTATTCTTAAACCTAACTCCTACTGTTGACCAGCTATATGATATAGGTCATAGATCTCAGGTCTTGATATTCCTACAATCAACCCACTGATATTTGCTAATGAGCCAAGTTTACTTTAGTGCAACTCAGAGTAAAATTTCAATTTTTTTTGCACTAGTTTCGCATTCTGAGCACTAGAATGGTATTTGGTAACATTCTTGGACTTGGAGGGAAGAGTAATTTCCCTTAATGCAGGAAATCGTGGATGAAACTGTACATTCTGCACCAGCTTGGAGTACAACCTACTCACTCAATGCTCCTCATTACTTTAAAATTGTGAGCTGGATTGACAGACAGTATAGATGGCATGTCTTGACCAGAGATATCAGAACACACTGATTTATGTATAATGAAGATGCAGCTGTAAGAACATACGGTGAGGGAGATATTGCTACCATACATTTCTGTTGTAAATGCATATTGAACAAAAAAGTGTAAATGTATAATGAACAATACCAAAGTGTTTTGTATCTAGGGGCCCAGCCTAGGCAGGTTTGATATTGCCAAGACTCCCTGAACTGACTCTGTTTCCACTCCTGTAAACCCCATCCATTTGACAATAGCTGGGATTGCTAAGCCTAAACGGCTTCCCAAAGCCACCCACCAAAGGTGGGGAGAAGAGATGGGTGGTGTCCATCATGCTTCCTTGCTTCTTGATGTACTGCTGGCACATCATTCCCCAGGATAAGGCAGGAACCCAAAAAGAACTTCTCTTTGGGGGAAACTGAGACGCAAGGAAGGGGGTTAGTGAACCTAGGAAGGACAGTGGATGGGAGCAGTGTAGTGACAGAGTGGGGAGATAAAGGACTGCCGAAGAAGTGAGGGAATGAAAAACAAACAAACAAACAATTGTTCAATTTCCTTTGCATCCAGCAGCACTTGGTGTTTTCAACTCTAGATGCCCACCTCCATTGCTTCAACCAGCCAAGGTACAAAACTTTGGCTTAGATGGATGTGGAAATTCAGTGTTGTGAGAAAGAGCTGTGAGAAAGTCTGTAGCAGAGTCATAAGAAAAAACATAGAAACATATTACATTCTGAGGGGAAACACAAGAAGTTGGAGGACAGCAAGTGGAGACTGAGACAGACCATCCAGCAGAAATTCTTTTGGTGTCTCTGGCATAACTTAGTGGCTCACTGAAGCTCTTAGACATCTCTTACATCCGTTATACACCAAAGTGATTGCTTTTTTCATTGAAACCAGATATATTTTAATCACAGCATCTCTTTGTGCATGCCGAATTCTGCCTGAACAGTATGACAGTTACAAGAGCATCATGAGTCATCACCAGTATAAAAATCCTAAGGACTGGTTCCAGCCTATCCACCAACCAGACTGATTATCAAGTGAGAGACAAAAAGAGAGACACATCGCCCTTTATTTCCTGTACACTTTTCCAAAAGTTTTAATAATATTGGGATATATGTGGGAATCTACTATACTGCATTTGATATACAGTTTATGAATAGATGAAATGGTACCCACCATTGCTATCAGGAATTTATGTGTTCTCAGTTTTCATAGTGAACAATAAAAGCTCTACCCTAATGCCAGTGAGTCTAGTGAAAGTATTTCTATTGATTTGGATAGAGGATGGAGCAGTATCCAAATGAGGTAGAAAATTATTTTCTATGTTTGCTATTTATTAGAAATTAATCTAAAGAACAGCTGACTTTAAAAGAAAATAATGAAAATAGCTCACTCAGTCTAATTGTTTTGATGATATAGAAATATTTGTCTAGGATCAGACTAATTAGTGTGAAAGAAACATTTTGGACTGACTGCAAATCTTATCTTTCCCTTTCCTTGCTATTTGATTTCAGTTCAAATTCCTTAGTAACGGAATGCAACTTCATAAAATGCCTGCTGCACAACAAAAGGGATAAGCAAAATAAAACAAGCATTTCTGTGATAAAAGTATTGACCCAATTCTTTGTGTTTGCATTCAAAAGTATAAAGAATAGCACAATTTACTCTTCTCCATACTTCTAAGTAACACAGACCTATGCAATGCTCTTTCAGTGATCCAAGTTAACTGATATCTGAGACAGAGCAGCTTAAGTTAGCTTTGTATTCCTGAAACTGGAAACAGTACAGCCTTGCCATTTGATTCTTTCTGGACATCTCATCTACTTGTGCCCATCCCTGCACCAAATTTGCTATCTACCGGTGATTTATTTGTAAAAACGATTCATTTAAGCACATCCTAGGACATACGGAGGTAAAATAGCAAAATGTTTTCTAGTTCTTCTAAAGTTTTATGACTGTTGAGACCTAATTCTCACACACTCAGGTTATGTTGCTGTTAGTTCAGATGGAATGGAGAATTTGTGTTTTGAACAAATAGCACCAGACCTATTAAAAATAAAAAAAAAAATCACCTGTGCATCTATTTCCTAAAATGGAGCATGTCCTATCAAGGACAAAGAAGTCCTATAAAGAACTGCTATAAATAGTAATAAACAGAATACTGTGAGCATGTGATAGATTAACCATTGTGAAGAGTTACTGCTGACCATGCACATTGTCTTGTCACACTGGACTGCAGAATACATATGTTAGTGAGGTTTACTGCAAAAATATTTCTCAAACTCATTGGACTGATTATTACCTACAAGAATAGATTGACTAACAGAGTTACAGATATTAGACTACTTAAAACATTACAGACTACTTATAAAATAAAGGTCTTCATTGAGTTAGCTCACAACTACTGAACTCATACCTTGTTGAGGTCACATGAGCAATTTACCAAGCTCCATCTAAGCAGGAGCAGTGTTCTGGATCCAGTCCTGCAGGCCAGGCTGTTGCTGCATAGCTGACACCCATAGCTGTGGACAGTGCCTGTGAATCAAAAAGTCAGGAGACATGCAGAACATACTGAAGTTTTACAAGAAATGAGGACCCATCACATGTTGGGGATATGAATGTCTGGATAAGAGTCACTTGGTAGCCCCTCACTGGAGTCTGGATTTCAGCAGTATTGATTTTCAGTAGAGTCCATTTCCTAACAGTTGTTGTGGGACAGAGGAGCTAAGTCTTCCTGCAGTGTATCCTACCTGACAGTACACTAGCCAATATACACAGACATGGGTGGTGGGTTTAGATCTGGCACAAATTACTGCTCTCAGCTGCCTCAAATAGGAGGTACCCCTTGTCTCAATAAACTAACTATTTCCCAATCCTGCTGTATTTTATGTCTCTAATATTTTAAACCCAAAACTCCTAAGCAAGTAATGAGAGTTCTCACATCTGTTCATACTCATCTTGGCCTTGGGACATCTGTGTTTTCCACTCTTCAGGTTGCTCCCAGGAGGTTTTAATGAGAATCATCAAAGGAAGAGTGACAGACACTTGCCTGAGATCTTTTTTTTTCCCCTCCCCACAGCAGGGATATGTGCTCACTGGGAACAAGTGAGGTGCACAGTGACAGAGAAAATGCAGGGAAAAGGCATAGGAGGAGGAGAACATAGCAAGTAGCTGGCTGGAGCATAGCATCGTGCTGGCTGGAGGCTGCCCATCTGACTACCAGAGTTTGTAATTCACATATTCCATCCTTTGTCATTATGGCAATCCCATCTGACATGAAGTCCACTGAATTTAAAGACTGGGGACATGCATATGGGGAGCTTGTGTTCAAGGGAAAAGAAAACTTGCTAATTTGGGAAAGGATTATTTTGTGAATTGACTTTAAGCTCTATCACCTTAGTGCCTGGTAACTTCTAAGGAACCAAGCTCTCCTCACAACATCTTTATGAAATGTCAAAGTGTCATTATCTTTGCTGAGAAGTCTCAGGGCCAGATGCTGAGAGATGTCTGTATATAAACTAAATCACTGGGATATTTCATTAATCATCTTTATGATTCAAAGCCCAAATTACTGCCCAGGGTCTCTGATAGGAAATCCAGAAAAATGCCTGAGTTGAACCTTTGTGGACCAAGTCTCAACCCAGTGTATTAGCCATAATTCCTTTTTTTAACAGACAAAACCTTATCCGCTTAAGTCCTTGAGGTGATTGAAAAATTTTGGTAAACACATGTAAACAATTTATGTACCAACTGATTCCTGTAACTTCACATTGTCTGGTTCATTCATATCTGAACGCATGACATTGCATGCATAGGGATTTGCAGGCACGAAGGATATTACTATTGTTGCCATTCATTGTATTTGCATTGCAACTTTCCTTAAATGTGCAGCATTGTTTTTTGTTAAGCAATCAGAATGCAAATATCACTGGCACAGCTAGAAAACATTCAAGTGCCCAAGTACACAAAGTATGCAAACTATGCAATAAAGCACACAAAGCCCAACAAGATCATTAGTACCATACTGCAGTGATTACAGAGCAAAGTGCCTTCTGTGGTGCACTAGTCAGGTTATACAGAGAGAAAGCTTTGCAGTGTTTTAATGCAATTATATTTTTAATGCAATTGTGTGCTGCTACAGCAGTCATATTTCACCAGCATAAGCTGCTTTGGGAAAGAAGTCCTATTCTCTGCTTGTACATTGCCTAGGTATCATTCTTGATTAGCCTTTAGGCACTGCATAATAATCATGAGGATGAGGACAATTATAAGCGAAAGAATTATGGTCTTTTGTTAGATCAAGGCCCAATCTGGCTCTGTATCCTTTTTCTGATAGTCAGAAGTGTATTTTTAAGCAAAAAACATGAGGAACCAGGCATGTATAGAGTGACTTTTTCCCTGGTGTGGCCTTTGAGTTTCCAGCAATCAGCACTAAGGATGTGAAATCTGAAACTAGACTCTGTAGGGATCCTCTAGCAGGTTTGTTGGTTTTCTTTTGTTTGTTTCGTTGGTTGGTTTTGGTTTTTCGTTTTTTGTTTTTTTTGTTGTTGGGGTGGGGTTTTTTTTGCACCATGGTCTTTCTTCTAACCCAATGACTCAATACAAGATAACTAGCAGTCTATTGTTAGTGTACATACCTTTAACACCCTGTCAGTACATACACATACACACACACACACACATATATACACACACATACACACACACACACACACAGAAAGAACAACTAAACGCTGTCCAGTATATGCCACCTACCATGAAAGGAAGGTGCAGATCTTCAGTATAGTTATTTGAAAGATCTCCCAAGAGACAGGTTAAAGCTTTAAAGGAAAGTCACCCTGTCATATCATGGTGTCAGAAACTATGTCAAACCTTCTTTGAGACAGAGGATGGACTAAATGGCCTTCCAGTGTTCTCTCCTGCCCTGATTTTTTTCAGGAATCTATGATTATTCAGCTGCTTTAACAGTTAGAAAGTTTTAATTAGTGTGAAATAAGAAAATGTCTTTCATTCTACTTGATCATGTAGCACATATAATATTTTATCTGGTGGAATGAGATGAAGGACCTGTAAGAACTGTGGTCATATGGGGACCATAGCTCTTCAGTAAGCCATGGCCATAGCCTAGGAGCTGAACAGCCGTACATACATCTGGCCAAGAGCAGCAGGGAGAGAGACATGATTTATCTTAGTAAAAACATCTCTACATTATTCACTGAACAAAGGTTGGGAGTCCAGTGGACACTTATGTGGAGATTCTTGCTGCACTTCAGGGTATTCTTAGCAACTGACCTTAGCAACTGATCTGAGCCTCCTCCTTTGCAGCAGAACCCAAGCAATAATCAGACTGGTGTGCTGGAAAGACAGAATGTAAGTATATAGGTAGGGATGGCGGTGAAGCAAACTGCAAAGTGCTCCATTAAACATATCACCTCAATATCTGCCCTTCGAAATTCATGTCTCCAGGATGATTTCATCTTTTGAGAAGTGGTCCTGTTTATATAAAGCAGGAAGCATTAGGTATGCTCATACCTCTGTCAAAGGGTTTCCTACACAGTGCCAACAGTTATTCAGCAGTACTCATTATGCAGGTGAGATATATCGCAGTGCTGCTACTCTGCAACACTCTGCAGATCTCTATGCACCATGTGCACAATGTCTGAAATATAAGCAAATTTATGCTGCACTCATCCTTTTTGTGGTTATTAGTGTCACTTAGTATCATCTTCCTCCAGCAAATTGACTCACCAAGCAAAATGCACAAGTGCACTTTAAAGTGGATCACATTATCACGCCTACTTCTTCTGAAGAGCCAAGTGTCATTACTACTTTTCACAAGGAATAACTGCCTAAACTGTTTCACATTCTGCAGTGCATCAACAGTGCTCTTCCTCCATTCAGTTTGCAATTCAGAAGAGTGATGAAACAGTAATGCATGACTATCTCATTGTCCTACAGTGGAGAGATAAAATCTAGTGCTCCCTTTATGCCTCTTTAAAGGTTAGAGTATTCATTTCTGGAGTCTTTTCATCAAGACATCCAGTTTTATCAGCTCTAAGGCCATGATCATATTTCAGGTGTCAACAAGGTTTTTGCACTAAAACTACTACCTTTTACTCAAAACATATTAGAAGTTTCTCTCTCAACACTACTGATTAGATGACATATAATACTAACTGCACAGTCAGGTGTAGACTGATTGTGATGGCCAAGTGCTGATAGGATTTTATTTCCAAAGTATTTTCACACCGTTCGCTAGCACACCTTCTTCCTCTGTGTGCTGTATTTTCTAGAAGGTAGGTGGAATATCAAAGGAATACAACAAGGGTGCAGACTGTTGAATGGTAGGATTATGACTAAACCCATGAACTTAGAACCAGAAAATCAAATATAAGGAACAAAAATAATTTTGGCTAAGAAGCAGAGTGAGAAGAAGTGCTAAGGGTCAGAACTGAGAGCGACCAACAATCTACCAAAGTGAAGAGCAAAGCCAGACACCAATAAAACTCCATAGAAGCTGTTAGTTCTTGAGCTAGACAAACTGTGGCTACTCAATGTCCAGGGATGAGGGTTAAACAAACCAGAAAAAAAACAAAGGAATAAAGTTGTAGCCAAGGATTACATTTTGCAACCACACACTGAGAGAGCTTCTTATGCTGTCTCTACTCAGAATTATATGTGGGTCTCCAGTCTTCTGGGAGACTGCCTATGGTAGCCCAGTGGCTTTTTGCACTTTGATTGCTCAGGGGTGCTTGTCAAGAGGCTGTCAGGAAATCCACCAAAGCACGCAGCTGAGCTCAGATCTTAGTGACTTTTCATGGGACTGACCTTTGTGCTTTTGAAAATCTACCCGTTGTTTTCTGCAAAACAGTGGCTTCCCACGTGGTCTCTTGTGTTTACAACTATGAGGTCTGGTGTTTCTGTGACCTCTTTTCACTCATTATCACTTCACTTAATGCTAAGGCAAAAGAAGAGTAATGATTCTTTCTTTTTTGCAATTGTAATTAAAATGCTACTGTAGCAGAGGGTACGTGTTGGCCAAGGTCTTTGTTATGCAACTGTATGCAGATTGCTGTGAATTGCATCGTTCATCTAGTTCAGTGATGCAGCACCAAGGTCACTGGGCAGTTTTAAGCTAATGAAGAGACCATAACTCTAATAAATGTGCTTGGTAATCACAGTAAACATATTGTCATTGTCACAGATGTTATTCTTTCAAAATCACTTGGCAAACAACTAAAACATAGTCATTGTGCATGCTTTGACCTCTCCTAAGAATGCAACATCAGGAATATTGAGGAGGTGAGATTGTTTAAGCAGACAAGTCATGGCCTACAGCTACCAAATTGGTACTTCACATAGCACCTTGCAGTTTGCGTAGAATAAACAGGCAGGAGGCTAACTGAACTGGAATCAGTGAAAGGCAAATTTTGTCAGAGAGCAGAATTTAAAAAGGAACATATCCATTAGTAATGCTATCACAGATAGAGATCAATTTCTTATTACAATGATCTAGGCAGGTTGACATTAATTATGCAGGTTGATTTTTGTAGTCGTTAAGCTGCAGTAACCCATCACTTGCTGGTCTAGTAGCCTTTTGTTATCTGTCAGAAAATACATTAACCAGTAAATGCCATCATGTCACCATGAGCTTTGTCATTATGTGCAGTGATTCTCCATAGGTCTTTTCAGATGCTGCAATTGCTAATATCTTTGAAAGGATATGCATCATCTCCCAGGCTGGGTCAACAGATTGCTGATCTTATGCTGTTATGATGCCCTCTAAAAGTGGCATAAATTCCTTGTAGCTTCAGTGTCTTGCAACCTATCATATATATGCATGTTTTTATTTTCACATATGTATATTATATACATATGTATGTTCTTAGCTACCAGGCATGAAAAAGCTCACAAAAGCATGACTACTAAATACACTCATGACAATAAGGGAGTAAAAAGGAAATTTGAAACAGGTTCAATTTCTTGAATTATTTGCTTCATTTATACCCATTATTGATAGAAATAAAGATGAGTAATTCAACATTACTGCAAAATTCCTTTAAGATCATTCAGTGAACAGATAATGCCAACATGTGAAGATGACTGTTTAGTAAGGAGTTGAAAAAAACATGGTGGCAAGAGAGGTCTAAGGCAAGACATAGAGCTGTCACGTCTCATCCTCAAATGACATAAACAATGCAGTCATGACATGAAGTCACTGTTTTGTATATAAACCTTCTGTGGCTTCTAAGCTAAAACCAGAAAAATATTACCCTTTGCTAATGGAGCTTTTTCACCAGGAAGCACAGCATGTGTCCAATTCAATGTGTCAGCAGCTTTTCAGCTTACCGACAGTTAAACCATTCAAAGTCTGTATTATAACCCCTTAGAGATGACATGTCACAAGATGATTTTTGATAAACAGTAGAGCCTTGGTACTACAGAAGTGGTCCTTGGCTTGCCAAGGAGACCAGGTCTCTGGAAGCAACCTGAAATTTTGTCAGCAGCTGCTAGTCAGATATAACAATTTTATTGTTCCTTGCACACTCAGCCACACACTATATAGTCTCCCCTCAGAGTATGTTCACTTTCATAACTGTCTGCATTTAACTGCAATAGAATAGCAAAATATTTCTCTTACAGCAGAACCCAAGCTTGTTTCTGAGAGTGACCTTGAGTATGTCTGGCACACAAGAACTGCAGTGGAAGACAGACAAACACTTTGTCTCCTACACCGCTGCTGTACTGTCAGTGTCCAACACTGGTATCACCATTTGAATTAACAGAAAGAACAAAAGTAAGTGCCCATTATTGTGTGTGAATGCACATTCAGAACTGACCTTTCACATGCATGCAATGAAGAACAAGAAAACAAACACAGATTAGAAACTTTGTGATTTTTTTTTTAACTCTTTGGGGTAGGAAGCATGAATTAAAAGTCAGTATGTGACCAATTACTATCTTATAATCCTCTCTTTGGAAAGTTGAAAGTAACAGTTTGCCAGGCTTGTATTTAAATTTTCATGGAATGATGTGAGGGAGTTAAATACGATAGCTCAGGCAAAAGAAATACAGGAAAGCTAGATGGTGTGGGGAAAGGCTGTCCAGAGAGTCAGAACAAGAGTTTATTACCAAATATACATATTATTTTAATATGTTAAAAACATTTATTTTTGATGAAGTAACAGTTTGTAGTAGTGACCATAATATTTTTAGATTCAGAAAGCACACACAGGGCCAAAAGCATCTCTATGGCTGTGCTGATCTTCAGAAAGGAGAACTAGGTAAAAACTAGGAATCTTATTTGAAAGAAGTAGAAGAAGGACACCTAAGAGTTAAACCCCCTCAATCAGCATAGAGACCCCTGAAGGATACTGTATTGAGAGCACAGCACCCGCATGTACCACTCACTAGAAATCTCTTGGGAAAAGGTAAAAGGATATCAGCACAGCTAACAGTAAAGCAAGGGAAGTTACTGGAATTAAGAAGTTAGCATTCAAAATGATGAAGATGTGTCTTAGTGAAGAAAAGGAAAAAGTCACAAATTCTGAGAGAATAAATATAAAACTATAATTAGATTACCATTTGCTTTGTAAACATAGTGGCAAAATTTCAAGGTGTTCATTTTTCCCACAAGTAATTTGACTTGTCTGTGACAAGTCAAAAGATAAATTGATGGCTTGATTCACTGGTTCCCCTGCCATTATGTCATGCAGATCAGGATAAGAATGAATATAAAGTGCTGCAGAATAGAACCATTTTATACTTGTTTTAGTCAGTATGAATGATAATAGGAAGTGTAGGACAAAAATGGATCTAAATGACTCTAAACTATAAACTATCTTTTCTGAACTCTACAACAAGTGCAACCATATGAATCTTTCCCCATTCAGACATCAGAATGCCATCAGTTTATGGTAAATCAAATGACCTGATTTTTATACCCATACCCTGGAGTCACTTCATTACTGGCAAATTTACTCCTTGATACAGCAGGACTGAATCTGTCACACTCACAACTGCTGATCTTCCAAATTCATGCGCTTCCCACTTACATGAAACTAGATGCTGCCTAGTTATAGCCACAATTTGCACCAGGGTCATACCTCCAACCTTGCCTCTCTGTGTCTGTTTATCTAGTCTTGCAGCAAAGAAATAGATAAACGCAGCATTTTTTCCATAAATGAGTTGTGTTTTTTTAAGGAATTGGTTAAGTATACATTGCCTTTTACTTGCTTCTCGTGACCTCTAGTCTGAACTAGTTCCACTGGAGTTGGGTAAAATGACTTCCAGAATAGTTTGCATAAGAGTTCTTAAAAAACCCAAATATGACAGCAATGGGAAATATTAGTACCAAAGGCTCTTTCAATTCCGAAACAGTCACTAGCTTGAGGACAAACTGATCATCTAATTTACCTCTGACCTGAAAAGGATTAGGAAAACAATTAATTCTATGCATTTTTGAGCAGTTTTGCCATACTAAGCTTCTGAATAAGTGCTTGCAGTACTAGAACCCTCTGTCCCAGACTCCCTGGCCCTCTGTCTTGAGAGAGATAAATATATTGCAAGCACTTCACCAAAGAGTTTAAAATAATCAACAAATTTGAGGATAATCAAGATCATAGAAATATGCATCAAGAAGAAAGACATCCTAAAACACTGATTAAATAATCTACTGCAATTTATTTCCTTCACATTTCCCTTTATTTCATCTATTTGTTTTTCCTAGCTCTTTCTACACCTACCTTCATTTTCTTTACCACTTTATCCTTGATTTTGTCCTCATGACTGCACACACAAATCCCATTCCTATTGATGGTTTGATACTTCTAATGTCATATTTTGAAACATCATCTTGTGCATTCTGTGCTTCATTGCCATTATAAAAATCCTTGGTTTCTGTAAAACTAAAAGCAGCAAATAGATTTTTGGAGGGGCAGATAGAATTATGAAGGTTTGTATTTTACTTCCTCAAATACAGTTCTGCCTTTCAGGAGACATTTTTAGGAGCTGCCTTTATTTTGTGTGGTGCTTTTCTGCAGTTATAGAAGGCAGTGGTTAAGTGGAAATTTTAAAACATAACATTACAAACAGTCCATTGGTGTTTTGGACAGCAACACCTCTTTAGAAAAACAAACAAACAAACGAATAAACAAACAAACCAAAACCTGAACCAACAAAAAAAAAAAAAAAACACCAAAAAAACAAACAAACAAACAAACAAAACCAAACCAAAAAACAACAAAAATAACCCAAACAAAGCCCCACAAAATAAAAGAAAGAAAAAACATGAACAATATTCTTAGTTTCCTCCCTCTGTTGTATCAACCTGTTCTTGGACAATTCTTCAATATCACAACGCATGGCCATTCACTCTTCTGTTATTAAAAAAAAAACAACAACCAAACATATAAATTCAGGATATTAATTAGTAATTATATAAGATAGTAAGCTGCTTTTTTTGAAACAATATGCATTTTTGCTTGATTTGCTATGTCCATTAAATATTTACAAAATTGCATTAGTTACTCTCTAGCACATGTATTATATTAAAAATACTCAAAACAGATTTTTTCTTTTATTTATAATTTATTTAACATTATTTTCATTTTTACTACCTACTCAATAGAATTTTTTTAACCTGTAAAACTTTCAAAATACTATCATTAAGACCATCTACCTGTTATCTTGATTTTTTATTTCATTATCAGCCATAAGGAAAAAAACAGTAAGTCATAGAATATAATTTTGTTCATAGAACTTAATGCCACTCTAGGCAAACTAAAAATAATCTAAATCTAATAAGTAACTCCTTGACTCTCCAACAAACATGAACAGAAGACTACCAGAAAAAACATCTCAAAAGACTGTCAGAAGTGCAAAAAGTCCATAAAGTAAAGCACATGGGTATGCAATCAGGAGCTGCTGTCCTTCCATAGCCAATGCAGAGGTAAAAATTTTGGAGGCTGACAAACTGCACCATCCAATAATAAACAGAGCTAACAAAGTTCCTGGGATCCCCCTAGAAGAAACAAAACAAAAACAAAAAACACAAAAGAGATATGACAGAGTCCACATATTATTAAATGTAGTATCAAATCTTACCAAACTCAACTTCACGTCTAGCAGCTTGTTGTTGATAAGGTAACAGTCACTGGAAGAACCACGGACTGATTAGCGTAATGAAAGTCAAGCACGAGGAGAAACTAAAATTGTAACCACAATCAAAAACTAAGTTCTTCAGCATGGATAAAAGCATCATCAGAAGTACTACTAAAAGGACAATGCACTTCCTAATAAATCTTCTGGGACTTCAGCAGATGCAGCAACTAAAGTTTAATATTAAAGTTAACAAAGATTCTATTTCAGCTAAAATCATCCTGTAGAAGTTGTTAGATTCTAAAATGACATTACAGACCTACTCTTTCATCAGGAACCCTGATCACCTAGAGGGGTTGCATTTTTGTAAAGCACAGCACAGATTTTTAAGTGTGCCTTGAACCCTGAGAAGATTGTCTTAAAGACTCATACAGAAAGGTGATGATCATATTCCAGGGAAAAGCTTGACTGGCTGTTTAAAAAAAGAAGCACATGGAGCATAAAGTAAGGAATGAGAAAAAAACCACTGAGGAAAAATATTTTGCTCATTCTGGCATCCTTCTCTGCAGACTGAAAGAAAGGTGATTTTCCACCCTGCCCTGTGGTGTCAGCTGCACCCTTCTGAACTTAGATTCTGCCACCTCTCAGGAGCAGGGTGGCCTGGAGAACTGATGATTAAGGGACTGTGGTTGCAAGCCTGCTGAAATACTTCTGCAGATTACGGAGAGCTTGCTATTAAACCCTGTAGGGACAAAATCTTACCAATAAATAATGTTTCACATATGCTTTATCTGCACTCTATTTGCAGCCTGCTTCTGTAAAATGCATGAGATCATGTGCATAATATACTGCTGAAGAACATAATGAGATCAGCTGTGTTACACACTTTTGCTGTGTCAGTCTCAAGGACTTTGAGAAAGAATGAACCTCTGCCAGTTCCTAAAGACCTTCCTGGTGCTCAACTCTTCCAAAGCATCACCATAACAGAAACAGAAGGGAGAAAAAGACTGCATATACTTACTCAGGTTGGTCTTTTTATCAGATATCATCTCCACTAATATTATTATTGCCACTAAACCATGATGAGTAAAGCTCTCCTTATGCAATTGACTTAGTTTCCTTAATGCAATCATATCACATAAAATAGTTCATTTCTTAGTAATCCAGTCTCCAGACCAATAAGTACTCAGTGTTGCCAGCTGTTGGGACTTTGAGGGAGGAAGAAGAGAATTGATTTTACTGTGACTCAGCACCTTGTTGCAACTTCAACACATTAAAAATAAAACATTAAAGACCATGTGATTTAATATCCTGAGTTTAAGTGTTCTTCAAACCTATACAGTGACATTCAGGGAAATTACACTGAGCTTTGTGAAGCAAGTTTCTGGCCCCTGCTCCAAGAGGAGATGCTAAGTTGCTCACCTAAATAATGAGCCAGAAATTCAGAGCTAGTATGGATGGCTCTTTGAGCAGGTATCCATGCTGGCAGATGGATGGGATGCAACAGCAACAGCAATGGCAATTTTCAAGTAGTGTAATAACTCTTTATGGGACTATCACAAGATAGCACAATTTAGAGTTATGGTTGCTCTGCCTTGGACTGAAGTCCAGTGGACTGGCAAGAGAGCAGGATGGAAAGGTGACATAAAATCATATTGGAACCAAGAGATACCTCTGTGCTCTTACAAATTCAGTCCTCAGTCTAACAACATGTCCTTTCTAAAAGGAATGGTTTGACAGAGAACTTTTTTCTGGCCTGCCCATGAGGGTCAAATCCTCTAGCATGGGGGAAGAGCAAAAGGTGACTAAGAGGATTGAGGTTGTACCGGCATGAGATTGAGATGGGAGGACAGACCTTTTCCACTGCCCTTTCTCTCACATCTTGCAGATACTGTCACCAAATGGGTCCTTTGCATTGGCTAGGTCTAGGAACTTCTTGCTCCACTCTTACATTAATTTCCTTCACGGTTTAGTTAAGGAAATAGCTTGACCATTCTGTTTGGGGATTTGATAGTAAAGAATTACTGAGTTTTTTTCCAGGAAAAAAGTCTGTTGATGAGGCCAGAAAGATGGCTTAATCAACTTGGGCTCACACATGATAAAAGCATAGATGAGCACAAGCAAATCTAGTACCATGCAAGTTTTCTCTTTAGTGCTATTCAGCACCCAAAATGTTCCATATATTGCTTTATTTAGTTCCAGTGAAATAACTAATCATGAAAATTGAGAATTATTTGATTACTACATATGTTTGCAATAGATGAGTGCGTTATTATTATTATACCAAATTATTATTAGGTATATTTTCTGTGAAAATTAACACTGAGGTTAGTTCTTTACACTTTGAAATAGAAATAATATTTTTTACAAATATTTAAAAAACCCCATAAATGTATTGCTTTCTTTCCTTTGCCATTTTATGCAAGTTATTCAATTAAAAATAATGAAGTGTAAGTTGGATTTAAAAGTTGCCATTTAATTTTAGTAGCATGTTTTAAACCATTAACCTGGTGCTTGCTGTGTTCAAGCAGTTTCACATAGCAAATGAGAAACAACTGCAGAATCCTGTCACTATGTACTTAACATTACCAATACATTTCAGAAATAACAGTTTAATTTTGTAAAGGCTATCACAATATAGTATTTACAGATTTTCAAAATATGTCCTTTCTGTAAATTCACAGCATTTTACAAATGTGTAGTGTGTGACTGGGGATTCCTTGGACATACAAGAATACCCTGCACAGTTGTAACAGCTGGTTTGGAGTTCACCCCATCTGTCTTACCATTATGTATCTGCACATTTTATTAGGCTGGATTATTAAACAGGTTAATCAAGAAAATATGGGAAGTGTAGGAGAATAGAGAATAAATGGCTTCTTCAGTGTCACTACTATCCATCTTATCAAGGACAGCTCAGAAACACTTGGAATACGGTCAGGTTAAGCCATCATAGCTTCACAGAAACACACAAGAATTCTGCCAAAATCTTCATTCCACTACATAATTTCCTTAAAAAACCAAAATAAATAAATATACATGAAAGAATACTGCTTTTCCAAAGCAAAGAAACAGGGGCACTTGCTTATACATCAGCTGCCAAGTTCCATATGTTACAGATTGGAGAGTTATAAATGTGAGAGAACAACAAAGACTCATGAGGGAAACCACCATTGGTAACACCTTAACAACAGGCAAAAGTACTGCTCAAGGCCTTCAGGCAAGATCTGGAACTTCCTTGTACTTTGCTGTGTATAAGCAGGGAGGCAAAAACAGTCTGTATCTCAAAGGACTTACCAAATGAGGAGGAAGGAGAGGCTTGCCAAAAAGTTTCCTATCGACAGACATATGACTGAACAATCCCCCACACGTGCACAGATACATACACCACTGCACATGGGGTATTTCAAAGTATTCAGTTATTTTCAGGTTTGCAACTACACCACAAGTTAAAACTTGGAATACACAACTTTACTACATCTTAAACACTTGTTCTAATTCTCCAAATCATTAAGGGTTACTTAAGAAGGATTATTTCATTCTGTCTCACAGAAGTTGATATACAGAAGGAAAGGAAACATAAAGATGAGAGTCCTGATACTGTGAACGAAAAAGAAGTAGGAGAACCATCTATATAAACCAAAAGTTCAGCAGTTGTTTTTAAAATTGCTACTCAATTGGTCACTGTTGGCTCTGCAAAAAA
>VXBX01003468.1:128654-143443 GCA_013400415.1 Scytalopus superciliaris
ACATCTGAGATTGTTGGAAGAATCAACATCACTCTCAGTCCTAGAGAGAAGCAGTGGAATTAAGGACTCATATTAAAATGGATGCATACCATCCCTCTCAAACACAGTCCAGTTCTGTCTATTTGCACCTAGATATACAAAGAAAATAGTATTTTGCTTTACAGTTTCAGAAGTCAAAAGTCACTATCTAACCACTTAGAAAATGTTTTGTACAACATGAGCCTTCTGACTTACTATTCTCCATAAGATTCCTGTTGCGATAGACTAGTACTTACTGTAATGAGAAGACAACTGCAGAAGAGGACAGGATCACCATGGGCAGCAGACAATAGCCCAAAACACTTGCAACACAGCCATGTGAGACTCCTGAGACACTCATCAGGTTCAGCAGGGCATGCATAGCAAGGCACCCAATGGCACTCATGCCATAGACGTAGCCAAAATGAACTTTTCCTGCCTGGAATAAATATGAGTAAGCATGAGGTGTCAGAAATGAGCAAGTGATCACACAGTAGTGGGAGAAGACAGAATTAGGTTTAGGTCTGTTACTTCTTCTTGTTGACATTTTCTCTCCTCTTTGCCTACACCAGTTCAGTTTGTAAATCACAGCTGATATTTTTGGGTCATTTTTGCATAGAAATAGTTCAAGGTACAGTTGAGAGGATGTGCTTGTTGCTAACTTAAAGACACAAGGCTGATTCTCAGTCTTAGTGTCATGGGGCTCTGAAGAGGACAGGAAGACTTGGGAAGGTATAACTGGGAAGTTACAAACTAAAGGAACAAACTGAGAAGAAATTATAGAAAGCATATTTTAGTAATTTAATTTCATTTTAGTTTCAGGAAACATCTTCTCAATAGGTCTTAATGGGGCTGTGAAAAAGTGTCCTGAGTAAAATGATGACCCAGGTTACTTGATATGCTTCACATTTTACTAGAAACCTCCAGCTATAAGCAGGTGAGCAAAAAATTAGTAAAACTGTGCTAAAAGTGTGCTGTTTTTCAGGGTGAATGTGACCATTCTTCCCTTTGACTACCATAAGAAAGACACATCTCTGGGCTTAGATCAATACAACATGTTCATTTCAGCATAAACCTGAGTAGTAACTGTCAGCTTGTGTCCTTTTTATTTTATTTTTTTTTCCTAATGAGTGAAAAAAAATCCCAGGTGTTTTTTTTTCCTTCCTTTTCTTTATGTGAGTGTAGTGCCTGTGAAAGGTACCAGCCTGGAAGACTGGAGTTTGATGTTTTCTAATTTATACACAAAGCTAGTAAAGCACGCAACTGTGGCCACAGCACTACCATTTCCTTCATCTCCTTCCATCAGCTTGAATGATCACCTCCAGGCATAAGTGCATTGTTCACTCCCCAAAATAAACAGTCACAAAAGACTGTTGAATACTTTTTTTTCTTTCTTCAAGCTTCCAATAAATTAAATACTGAATGTTGGCTATGCAATACTGTCATTTTCACACCTGTGCATCAGAAAAGCCTTCATAAATCAGAAATAAACAGTTTGTTTTGTCTTGGAACTTTGTATTCTAATGATAGCACTCCCCTGTGAAGAAGAAAGCTCTGACCTGAAACACACACCATTAACTCAGGACTATGGAATAAACTTCTCAAATGAAGGACCACTATGTATCACTTTCTTGACACATAGCAACATGTCTGTATGTACTTAAAACACATGTGTGTTTGTGCATACCCACAGATGTATATATTGAACACACTATATATTATATACTGCATGTGATAAACCACATGAGAATCAAAACTAACACATGCTCTCAGTTTTCTAATAGGTTTGTAGTTTATGGTTGGATTCTCTTGTGATGGATTAGGTGGAAAAATTGAAGCTTTTTTCACATTTTGTGCTGTACCCTCCATGATGGTTAAGGAGGATTAAGAAGACCTCTGACTTTACTTATCCATACATCTTAATAAAATCTTGGGGAAACCAATTTTGAGGACTCTGCTTCTGTGCCCCCTCTTCCTGTATCCATGCATACGGAAGCTCATCAGTGGATGCCAGCAGTATTTTTGAGCTGGACAGACATAAAGCAATGCAGGTGAGAGGGCCTAGCCTAGTGATGACACAGCTTGAAAGTCCTGATGTTGCACGTTGGTGACAACTCACCAGCTCTGGTTGGAGAGCAGTGCATGCTTATGTGAAGGGCAACCTGAGTCAATAAGACCTGACTTTACATCAGCTACATTACCCTGTTTGCAAATTGACATGTCTCATTGCTGAGCTCTCCTCTGGTTCCAGTCCTCAAGGTTAAGACAGGTACAGCCAGGCTGCCCATATCCTTGCAACATTCTGAGTGTTGGCCTTTTCCCCATCACTGTCTTCCACCATAAGGAATAATCTATCCCTGAACTAACAGCATAAGAAACCTTCCTGTTTAGGTACAGAGTCCTCTGCTGGCATTTGCATAGTAGTGCTATAAAATAATCAGGAAAAACTGCTTCAACAATTAAAATTAATGATAGCTAGAGATATTTTGGGAAATCAGCACTAGCTCAGATTATTATCAATTAGAATTGCAGTCATTAATGAGTTGTAGTAAGTTTAACATCCACAATAGTTTGGGACAGCCTTTGCTATAGACCAACTAAGAAAAGTTCTGTCTGAAGCAAAGCAACAACTAAAAGCTATATTTTAGACTGTTTGTATCATTGTATTTAATTATTCTACACAGAACTATTCAGTGGCTTAGTTTAAGATTAAGAAATTTTTGAACCAGATATGAAGGGAGCACTAGCACCAGCAGCAAGCTGAAATCTCCACTTGGTGAAATGTTTGATTTGTGTTACAAGGGTATGAGGAAAGAAAAAAAAAAAAAGGCAGCTGAACATGTTGGTTCCAATTTTAGTCGTCTTTCTTAACATATGTAAATATATTGAATCACACACACAGGAATACTCCCAGTTCACAGGGATGTAAGCAAAACCAGAATCAGGCTTGATTAGTCTGACAGGATTTGATGAATGGAAAGAGCTAAATTTGTCCTGCGGAAGGAACAAGGTTAGGAGAAAGTCAGACTTTGTGTGCTTGTTTGCAATCTGCCTAGAGTGGGTACTACTATCCTTAGCTGAAGTGGATGGGGAAGTCTGATTTTACACAAATGACTGTGTAAAATGCAAAGCAGCTGAGACTCAGCTTTCTGCTAACTTTTGTGCTGCTGTTGTTTCTCCTCCTACAATTGGGCTGCACTGTTATACTAACATGAGGAAGATCAGGTCCTGCTCCCAGCCTAACAGCCCTTTTTATCTTTTTCTCTGAAAGAGCTGCTACCATTTGAAGAATATCTTTGCATAATTTTCCATAGTTAAAAAGCTGAAACTAAATATAATGTATATAATGTATACATTATTTCTGAAAACGAGCTCTCAACCAAATTATGTTCCTGGTGTTATTAGTAGAGATTTATTTAAGTACACAAGGATATCATAGTTTACACAGCTGAAGAGCCAGTTCAGTATTCAAATGCATCTGAGATAAAATAAGCAGCCTGAATTTCTAAGATGGCCCATGGAAAACCCATAGACTTACTGCTCTGAAGTTACAGCACAAAAACACTGGATTGTAACAGATGAGCTCTACTGGCTTAAAACTGGAGCACAGAAGTTGGTTTTCTAATGACACTTAAAATGCTTAATATCCCAGAATAAATATTATAATTAAAGCACTTTATTTCAATAATAGTAGCTTAATATTCATTAAAATTTTTGGCTATTCAGGGGCAAAAATCAACAGGAAACATTTTTTCTATTCTTTCTCTTAGCTTTCCTTCTATTTTCTTGATTATAATTAATTCAACTTTCTCCTTTTACTACCCTCCTATCTTTATTTCTCCATGAGGAAAATAGCCTGTCTTTTCTAGCTTCTTGACTTCTCTTCTTTTTATTCCCTTTACTTCCACCTCTTCCACCCTTTTAAAAGATTTTTATTTTTATATTATTTATTATTATAAATAATAATAATACTTGCCATTTATATTGTGGTTTGCACATTCAAGGTACTGCACTGACATTACAAATGGAGTAAGACCTTTCAAGAATCTTCTGATTCAGCACTATTTATCATAGAGGAAATGGAGAATTAGAGATCCATTTCTCTCACCTCAGTTGCAGAGCATTAAAGCCCTTCCCAGAGTGATCCCACCTTATCCATGTCTGATGAATTGCTGCCGGCAATCAGAGCTGTACTTCAGCAACACTGGAGACCCCCTGTTGTCAGTGATAAATAGAGGGATTTGGAGTAGTGCACAATCCCTGTTAAACTTTCCTTCTGTAGGAAAGCTGTATTCATAAAGCGGAAGAAGGTCAAATACAGGCTACCATATTTTGTTAAGCAGATAATGTAGAAAAAAAGAATATAAACTCTGAAAGTATGACCAGAATTTATAGGAAGCTATTGCAAATTTGAGGTGGGAAGAAAAAGACTATTTCCTTCTTTTTACCCCCTCTTATTCTAGCTATACGAAGATTTTTTTTTTTATAGCTCTGCACTCCCTAAAACAATATTGAAAGAAGATAATTCCAAAACAGTGGCAAGAGTGTTAGAAAAACTGTGCTGGTCTGCTATGCCTTTTTATTATCTCCTTTAAAACCTCCTTGGTAGGTCCTTACCTAACACATACTGCTATGCTTTGGGTGTTCAGAGCTTCTCCAGGTTATACATGGCACAGGTCTGTCCTTTTTTTCATATTAAATTCCACTCAAAAAATGGTGTGGTCTTTTTTTTTTTCTCTGAAAGTTATACATCCCTTCACCTGTGTTACTTTTACATTACATTTAAACTTAATGCACGTACTTTCAAAGGAAGGAGACTTTTTAACATATAATCTCAGAACAAATGACAGCAAATGACTCATTTTATGCCAGTACTACATGTTCTGCAACTTCCTGTGCATTATCACCTTGGCATTAGATTGTTAGAAAAGAAATCCCTGAAGGTTTCTACCACATCCTACCAGCAGCAATGTTGCTCCAAGGGCCAAACAGAAAACCATAGGTCCAGTGAGGTCTGTCTCATTCATAATGCTGCCATCTGCAGGCTTCATTGGATTTAGAACTGTTAATGTTTTTTGCCATATATGCTCAAAATTGATCCCAAGTTCTGCAACAAGAAATTTCAGGATTGTTAATTCCTCACAAGAAAACAGCACTTTTACAGAAACCCATTAGATATCACAAAACCGCAAACGGATTAATTGCTTCAATGAAGACAATATTGTAGGATGACATATTCTGTAGCAGGAACATGATATCCCTGCTGTATACTCAGTATATTTGAGAGTCAGCTCTGATTATAAATTGGAATATTACTTTATTAAATCAAACTTTAGGCAGTGAACCAAAGTATTCCCTCAGCATTTTTGAGTTAATATTTGTTTTTCCTATATTTAAAACACATATATCTAATGCCACACTAATTTAGATGTTGAAAAATATGTTATTTAACAGTAACTGCAGAATTAAAATACTCTAGAACACTGAGGACAGAGATATATGTTTTAATTCAGGCAAATATGACAAGAAATGTGTCTTAACTCTAAACTGCCAGAGGCACTTAAAAATGACATCTGTCCCTTCAAGGAAAGTTAATAATATTTTGTACAGTGTTTTAGAAGCTTTCTTTTTTTTATTTTTTTCATTTAAAAAGTAATTACTGATAACCCTGGAAACAGAACAAAATTCTTTCCCAATAAAGTTGATGTGAATTCTGCCATAAACTTTACTGGGGCAAAGATTTGTCTTATAACTTCTGGAGAAACACTTCAGTTTGCAAGAGTAATCATCTTCCTTGAGATTCTCCAGTAAGGGAAAAGTAAGGCTCAGTACTTGGTGCCAGAGCCATTGAGACTGACAATGTGTTAGTTCTTTTTGGAAAGCCACGTCTTTACTTTGTTTCACCTCCATCTCGAGCTCAGCCAAAATATTATAAAAACAAAATTATTCTGTATTAAAATGTATGCCTTTGGTCAGATCTATGTGGTATATAGGAATATCTCTGAAGCCTTGAGATCACAAGCATTGCAACATCATTTTCACAGGGTGAGCTGTATGGAGAGGTCTAAGAGATCTAGTAGTTATTTGGATCAGATTGATCTTGCTGGATTTAAGGCAGTAGTAGTACCTTTTAAATAGTTAAAACTCCACTTGCCTTCCAGCATGTGAAAGCAGCGGGCTGAATATGCTCTTTTTACATTATGTTGAAATAATCACAAATTCTCTAATTCTTTTTTTTTTTTTTTTAATGTAGCACAAGTCTATTGCAAACTACAAAATCAGCCACTAGGATTACAGTGGTTCAGTCATCATAAAGAATGACGTTGTTTGTATAGTTCAATGATCAACCAATTGAAGCTGAAAACAGCTTTCTCAATTTCTTTCCCTCTGGCATAAGCTTCTTAGCCTCTTCAAACTATTAAATTATTACTAGATACGCAAAAAGGATGATTATCAGTATTTATTAACTATAGATTTTCCAATATGTATGCAGGATAAACACAGAGTGGGAAAAAATATTTGGAAATGTGAATGCAAAACTTATTGTTATGCTGTCATCTAGTGGTGGTAAATGCTCTATATGTCATAAGGCTGAATAAATCTATGGTGAATTTGAAGAAGGAAAAGGTTTGGGGGCCAGGAGCTGTTGGCTGAAGCTCGCACAGCCAGGCTTGGCAACTCTGCTGCAGTTTCTCTAGTAGATGCACCCCTGGGAATCATGCACATCACCTGTGAGTTAATTTCTACCTTCTAGCAAAGGAGGTTCCACATCAAATCCATCAGCATAATCAAGATGAGCGAGAGTGTTGGGACTACATGCTGGCTGCAAAATCTGACCTGTGTAACTCTTAGAGGACAGAAGAATGTCCGATGGGGCAAAAGCTCCAGCTGGAGGTTGCTGTCCTGTTTGGATCCTAGGACAAGAAGCAAACCACAGCAAAACAAATAACTGCAATGATAAACATCTTAGAGCTACTCTTAGAGCCATGTAACATTTATTTTTCACCTATTTTCAATTTGGGGAATCTGGAAATTTATGGGCACGATCCCTGCTGTGGTCAGTGAGAGCTGAGCTGCTGACCATTACTTACTTTCCTTCACAGCAACTCACTCTGCAACCAGGCAGGGCTCCTTGCCAACCTGCCAGCACTCTTCAGCCCATTGCACCAACTCTGTGCCCATCCAACTCAGACAATGGCACAGTCCAGCCACGCCCAGGCTGGGGGTGAAGGGAAAGTGAATTTAGGAGCTGTGAGGGCACCCACAAATTCATGCACTCCTGAGTTTTTCACCCAGCAGCCTGGTGTTACTCGTCAGATATGTCCATACTGCTAATGAAAAAGCCATACTATTTAGATTTCTTTTTTTTTCTGGAATACAAGAAGGATCCTAAAGAACTTCTTGCAATATGTCCCCTAAATTTTACATTAATAACATGAAGTTAATAACATGAAGCTCAGTTACTCCCATTAAGTAACCAACCTGTAACATCTATACTTCTAAGAGTAGCATGAAACCCAATTCTTTAAAAAGAAAAGTTCAGTTATAAGTATTCTGCCTTTGGGAAAGTCTAGATGATCACTTGAAGTTCATTCCTGCTCCTGCAAGCCCCAAACCCATCCCTGGAATCATCAGATGCTGAAGAGGGAAGCTGCAGCAACACCCATACATACTTTGTGCTTCCAGAGAGGTTTTCGTTAGACCCATAGCTGTCATAGCCTTCTTCCTGGTCATCTATGGTGTAATTGGACTGGTAAAAGTCGAACCGGAACTGCTCAAAATTTGACATTCTGGTTTGGAAAATGATTGCAAATATCAGTGAATAGCCTTTGCAACAAGCCAAAACCTATGTTTCTGAACTCTCCTAAACTTAAATTAAAACAGCAAACCTTATAGCCACAAACTCAAGGGAATTTTTCTGTAGAAGCTCATGATAAGCTGAAAGTGACAAGAAAAGACCCTTTACTTTCTTTAACTGTAACAGGAGGAATTAATCTGCTGTTACTGTAAATTATGCTACATTAATTAAAAAATAGTATACAAGACTTTCTCTCTTCTTGCTGTTACCCAAATAATGTAAGTAATTTTGACAGAACATATATATATGTATCAAGTAAGATATTGTTTTAAACAAAGTTCATTTTTATACTTTCAATTAAAGAAAAATTTGGCCATATCTGAGTGCTTAGAAATTAATGGTTTTAAGAAGTAAAGACTTCAAAAACAATTACGATTTACAGCTTTATGTTTTGTAATATTGTATGTTACTCTCATAAAACAATACAAACCCACAAGTATGTTCACAGAATTTGTGATTTCTGTTCCAGGACACTGTAGTGGCACATCAGTACTACCATGGGAACATTCTCACTGGCTAGAGACATGCCTTGTAAAGGACTACATAGTGGATGATTGAATTGGGTCGATGATTAGATGATTTCTTGAGGAAAGAAAACATGTTAAATCTTTCTTTCCTACTGACCCATAGTTCAGCTCTGTAGCTAAGGACTGATTAGACTAAGAAAGGAACAACTTGTCCATTTCCCCCTCTGCATTCTGACTAACTTGTTATAACTATTTGAATTTTGCACACACTGGGCCCATTTGATGTATCCTGTGTGTAGGCAGGACTGGTTGTCCGGGTCATATATAAGCAACATAAAAAATGAAACACATTGGTTCTGTAACACATAATGTACCTTTTGGCATTATTGTTTCAAATTGCAAAGATATTGCATTAATTCATACATTTGGTCTAGGTGCTTCATATATTATTAACATGGATGGCTATAAATCCACAAAACAGTTTCAAAATTGGCAGGTCTACCTTCAAAGACACAAAATTAAGGACGAACCCTGTTTCACGTCAGTGTTACCTTTATGCTGAGTCACAGGTGGCAAAGATGTTACCCCTGCACACAGAGCAGCAAATCCTCTCAGGGGGTTTCCCAGACCCTGAGGGGTTGAGGCTGGAGGGCATGTCTAGGCATTGCCTTGTCCAAGACCCTGCCCAAAGCAGGGTCACCAACAGTAGGCTGTTAGAGGACATTTCCAATCAGATTTTGGAAAGTCTGGCTTTGTCATTTTTACTGTCTCTCATTAGGTGAGATCCCCCTGAGCCCTCTCTCCTCCCAGCTAAAGTCCTTCAGTGATCTGGGGAATGGTCCAAATGGAATTTGCCTGTAAAATGCAGATGTGTGAATGTGTTTCACTACTTGGATAGCGCTTAGGTGGTTAAAACCTTAAAACACAAAAAGAAGTTAAATAACCTGATGATAACCATATCCATATCCAGTTTACTTAGATTTTTATGTGAGATATTCATCTCTCCTAACAGCTCCAATTTTCTTAATTTTTGCCCTCATTTCCAGCTTTCTAGATGCCATTGGCAAAATATGCTTTTGAACTCACTGTTATTCGCACAGTTATCTCAATATTTATCCAGCACACACTGCTTATGGGAAAGATCTTTGCCAATCTCTTTGTAGATAAAAATTAGTATTTCATCAGGGACCTTGAAATGCTGCATATTGGAGTTTCTGATTTTTTTCCAGTTATCAGACTAATCTGTGGGGACCCTATTACTCCTTTTACCTAGAGTTCAAACTAGAAATTATTCTTATATTATTTTCTTAAGTGTTGATCAATCATGGAGATTTTCCAAATTTAGAAGATAAATAATTTTTACATTTTAAGTATGAATTAATAGAAATTAATTGTACCAAGTTATTTACTGTGGCTTTATTTGGAATTGCACACCACTCATGCATTTGTTCAACGAAGAGTTCACATGGAATATGTTTTAAGAAACTTTAGTTGGTAGCTCTACCTCAATAGTTCAATTCCAGTAAGCCTTTAATGTTCTTTGCTGTCACTATAAGGAATGAAATAATTCCTTAACCAGGCATGCTACCTTCTGCATAACAGTTCAGAAAAGATAAATTTATTTTCCAAAAGAACTCGGATTTAAGGTTACTTACTTTTTAAGATATTTGATGAAAACTCCAGTCTGTTGCATTTACATGTTGGAGAAGACCTAAAATATCCTCTTGCTTCAACGGGAATGAGCTTAGTGCTATTTATAAGATTCTAAATTTGATCTTTGAACAGATGCACATGAAGGGAAAAAACTCCACAACCTGTCAATATCAGGATCAGCATTTAACAAGAGGTAACAACAATGAGCAGAAATGGGCAGGAATCTTTGAGGAAAGAAGAAAAAAAATTAACAAATACTTTCCCATGTATTTCAACTCAATAATCTAGATTCCTTCTTACATAGATATTTATGAATAACTTGGTGCAACTGTCATGAGCTGAGTTGTTAGATATGAAAAGGTTTTAACAATGTGTAATAATACCTATTAAATTAGTGGTGTGAATACATTTATTTGAGGGTGTGTTTCCCACGCACTGAGACATAGACATGTTGCTCATGGCTGGCAGAGGGAGCTTTCAATTGTGCACCTCTTGGGGAGAGCACGATGCTTCCGGGGACCACAGTGGCAGAGGGGAGGAGGGTGAAGGCAGTGACAGGCCAGGGCAGTGTTAATCCAATGCCAGGGTCCCATTCTCCAGGCATATCCCCCTACTCCATTCCTTCTCCAGGAGTTCTTGTCCATTTGCAAAGCAGTCTCTTGCAGTGCAGCACCCACCAGGTCAGGATCAGGGCAAGGAACCTCTGTTCTATAGTTCTGGCTACTAGGAAACTTGTAGAATAGTATGGATTTTCAAATAGCATTAAACTTCAAAGATGGTTTTTTAATTTATATATACTTTTGTATGAGATATTTAACTAGTCATAACAAAGAATGTCTCTTTTACTTATTTATTGGATAGCTTCCCAAATGAGTATTTGGGCTGTTTAATTTAAGGAATGGAACATTAAATGATATGCATTATCAGGTAATTAATCTATGCCTCGGGTACATATTCAATCCTGTGATGTTGAAGGCCAAAGGATTCCATTTCATTAGCAGAACAATCATGGCCTGTTAGAACATGACCTAGAATGCTATGGAAGAATTATAATATAGGTACATTTTTGAATAAGTGAAAAGGAAGTTTATCAAATTTTTGCTCAATATGTATGTCCAAGAAAGAATCCAGAAGAGGACAGTGAGAAGCAGAAAAATCTAACATTTGTTTCTGCAAATTAAGGGTACTCTAACTATGGTATTCATCACAGCTATTGATGTTGCTACTGCCTTTGAGAGCACATGCAGGATCAGTCTCAAAGAAAAAAGACAACGCAGAAAGAACCGTGCCTCGCCAATATAGCCTGTGGAGACTTCACTGTGCCTTTTGCAACTGGACTTGCCTGTCTGACATTAGCCTTTTTAGCCACCAGTGCGCTTGTAGCAAGTGTGGGTAGAGCCCTTCCCAAATCTTTGTTCTTGAAGCCTAGCCATGACGATGATGATGATGTTAAGTCCCCATCATGCTCTTAAACTTCTCTCCTGGTATTTCTAAAATAACTGTTCATGCTGCTACATACACCAAGGTGAATTTTTCAGCTTCAATTCTTAGCAAACTGCCAATCTCTGTAATGTCTAATCATCTTAGTTTAGATAATATGGTTTGATCTTCTTCATACCAAATCAATGGAAGGAATGATACAGGAATAACTTCCATCCCTCAGGAAGGTTATTAAAAATTTTTTTTAGGAACAGAAAAATCCTAATTTACTAGGGTTATGCATGTTCATTTTAGTTATAAAAAATATTTGGTTACTTTTGCTACTTTCTGATGGAAAAAGTTTTATATATACTCACTGCATACAAATGTATATGTATCTATACATGCATGTATATATATACACATATATACATAATGGCTGTTAAGATCTGGTAATAATTATCAAACAAAACACTTCAGAGAAGGAATTTAAATAGAAAAAGATACAGTGACTAGTAGTGGAGCATGGTTGAAAAATAGTTTAATAGCTGTTTAACACACCACAGTTATAAAAGAAAGCCACCTGTAAATTAAAAAACAACAAAAAACCTTAAAATTGAACCATATCTATTTCTCTTCATATATAAAATTAAAATATTATATACCTTATGATACCTATTATACGTTAATTACATATCATCATCATCATCCTGGTGAGGCTTTGCGAATGAAGATTTGGGAAGGGCTCTACCTACACTTGCTGCAAGCGCACTGATGGCTAAAAAGGCCAATGAGAGGTAGGCAAATCTGGTTGCAAAAGGCACAGTAGATAGCCTCCATAGGCGGTATTGGTGAGGCACAGTTCTTCCTGCATTGTTTTTTCTCCTCAAGACTGATCCTGCGTGAGATCTCAAAGGAAGGAGCAGCATTATGGATGGTGTGTCTCCATGTCTCTCCAATTGGAGGCCAGAGTGGACCATTGATGGTGGTCCATATGGCCAAGGCTGAGGTATTGTTTCAGGGAGTCCTTGTATCTCCTCTTCGGGGCTCCTCTCTTGAGGCAGCCGCTGGTAAGCTCACCATAGGGCACAATCTTAGGGAGGCGGTGATCCTCCATCCTGGAGACGTGCCCTGCCCAGCGCAGCTGCGTTCTCAGCAGCATGGCCTCAATGCTGCTGAATGCTCAAGAACAGACACATTAGTCACGTAGTCTGTCCAGTGGATGTTTAGGATTGTATGGAGGCAGCGCTGATGGAAGCACTCAAGGAGTCACAGGTGATGGCGGTAGATGACCCAGGATTCAGAGCCATAAAGAAGAGTGGACAGTACAATGGCTCTGTAGACACTGATCTTTGTACTTTTCTTCAGCTGCTTATTGTGCCAGACTCTTTTATGGAGTATCCCCAAAGCTCTGTATAACTTTGCTAACCTGTTATCTATCTCTTTGTCTATCTTACCATCTGAGGAAATGATGCTTCCCAGACAGGTGAACTGCTGGACTGACTTAAGCTCTGATTCACTTATGTGGCAATGTGGGGATGATGGAAGACTTCCTGAGGTGCAGGTTGGTAGAGAACTTCCATCTTCTTTGAGCTGACTTCCAGCCCAAAAAGCTCAGCAGCCTCTGCAAAGCAGGATATTAAACGCTGCAGAGCTGCTTATGTGTGAGCAACGAGGGCGGCATCGTCAGCAAAAAGCAGCTCGCGGACAAGGTGATTGAGGGTCTTAGTGTGGGCCTTCAGTCTCCTAAGGTTGAATAGGCTTCCATTGGTATGATAGTGGATGTAGGTGCTGTTTCCTTCATCATGGAGGTCTGCCATGGGCCTTTGGAGAATCATGCTGAAGAAGATTGTCAATGGAGTTGGTGAGAATGCAACCTTGTTTCACACCATTGGTTATTGGAAAGGACCATATCTGACTTGGCCATGCTGATCCTCATGAAGCAGGATGACCATTTTGAGGAACCTGGGGAGACATCCTGATCATCCAAGATCTACCACAGGCCTTTTCTGCTCACAGTGTCAAAAGCTTTGGTGAGGTCAATGAAAGTTGCACAGAGTCCTTTGTTCTGTTCCCTACACTTCTCTTGCAGTTGTCTGAGAACAAATACCATGTCTGTGGTACTCCTATTGGCTCTGAAGCCACATTGGCTTTCAGGTAGAAGTTCCTCTGAATAGCAGGTACTAATCTGTCCAAAAGTATTCTTGCAAGGATTTTACCAGCAATGGAGAGCAAAGTAATACCTCAGTAATTTGAGCAGTCCAATTTTTCTCCTTTCTTCTTGTACAAGGTGATGATGACTGCATCACGGAGATGTAGTGGTAGTTTGCCATGTTCCCAGCAACTCACAATGAGTTTGTGAAATTTAGCATGGAGTGCTCGTCCTCAATGCTTCCAGACGTTGGGCGGAATTACATCAACCCCAACTGCATTGCCAGTTTTCACCTGTTGTATGGTCTTAAGAGTCTCTCCCATAGTAGGGGCTATATCCAATTTGGGTATGACAGACATCGAGAACATTTCTCTGTTGCACTAAGACATAGTCAATGAGGTGCCAGTGTTTGGATTGAGGATGCATCCAGGTTGTCTTCAGACTGTCTTTCTGCTGTGTCCATTGACAGTGCAGTTTCCAAAGCCATACTTGCCTAGTATACCATTCCAGGCTTCAGAATTCTTTCCTGCAGGAACCTTTTGGGTAAGGCGGCACAGGTCAGTGTAGAATTTGTCTTTTTCTGCAGGGTCAGCTTGGAGACTTGGGGCATATATTTAGCCATCAGGGCACTGTGTTGACTCATATTCTACTTACCATAACCCAAGATACTCTATTCCTTTCCTTTGGGGCTGCTCTCTACACTTCTCTTCCCCAGACTGCAGCAACATGGGAGTTTCACTGTCCTAGGTGCAGAACCTTCTCCACAGACACCCTCTTGTTGTGGGGCAGAAGTTTGTGTTCCTTATGAGGTTGTGAGCTATGCTGGAGGTGGTTTGTGCCTCCAGTAGGGTCTCCCATGCTAGTCAGGTCTCAACTGAAGGGTCAGACAAAGTGTGTCCATGGGCAGGATGGGCTCGCCAGCCTCCTGGCAACCATCCTAGGAGAAGGACAACTCTAACTCCAAACCCGGGCAGATGGAGCTCATTTATCCCTGTTAAGGCCATCCATCTAAGAGAGGGATACGCTAACTAAACCTACGTCCTGAGGACTTCGCTGTCACCGTCCAAGCTTGCTCAGCCCTGGCAGATGAACCTCAGGAGTAAAGGGTGGGGCCAGTCCCGCGCACGCTGCACCTCACCTAAAAATCCACTGCGCAGGCTTGAAGGCTACACCCACATTTGCAAAGCCCTGCAGTGACAGGCAAGGGGTGAAACGGCAGGTG
>VXBX01003468.1:143707-198820 GCA_013400415.1 Scytalopus superciliaris
CCTGCCTCTCTGTTCCCAGTTTGGAAGAATCTTGCCTTGTATGGCTGGGTCTGCCCCAGACCCTTCCCAAAAACCTTCCCAGGGTGCTCCTGGGGTCAGGACCCAGCCCCCCGACCCTATTTAAATTGTACCAGTTTGAATAAAGCTCTCTCTCTCTCTCCATGCTCGCTTCGGCAGCACCTACCTCACTCCCCGGAGTGTGTCCCTTTCTTTCCACCCCCCACCTTCCCCTCAGACCACAGCCAACAGGTCATTCCGATGGCATTATCTCCCTACGCCTCCCACTACACAACAAGCACCATGTTGTTCTCTTCAGCATATCTGCCCCAACTCTCCAAGCTGACCCTGCAGAAGAAGCCAAATTCTACACTGACCTGTGCTGCCTTACCCAAAAGGTTCCTGCAGATGATAAGATCATAATCCTTGGTGACTTCAACGCCAGAGTAGGAAAGAACTATGAAGCCTGGAAAGGAGTGCTAGGCAAGCATGGTGCTGGAAACTGCAAAACAACGGATGCCTCCTGTTAGTGTTTTGTGCAGAGCAGCAACTCACCATCATCAACACTATCTTTCAGCAGAAAGACAGTCTGAAGATAACCTGAATGCATCCTCTATCCAAGCACTGGCACCTCACTGACTATGTCTTAGTGCAACAGAGAAATGTTCGTGATGTCTGTCATACCCGAGTGATGCCCAGTGCAGAATGCCAAACAGACCATCGCCTTGTGTGTTGCAAACTTAATCTCCACTTTAAGCCCAAACCTAAGAGGGGCGGCATCCCAAGGAAGAGGCTCAAAGTTAACAATCTCCAAACTGCTACATATTATACAATATTAATATTCCTGGGTATGCACACATATAAATGGGCATATGACATACAGAATTGGAAAATAATATTAGTTGGAAATGATGAAGCAGACAATTAAAAAATAAAAAGAATTAAGTTTAAGTACTTGATGGGAAAGAGACTGATAGAAACAAGCAGACAGAATCATACCACTACTGCCATGCTCCTATCAAATGAAAAAGTAAAGGGATCAATAAAACAAAAAGGCAAAAGCATTTAATTAAAAATGCTAAAACCACTGTTTTAAAATTCTGCATCTAAAAGCTTTAGAAGAACTGGTTATAAATTTTCTATGTTGTTGAGTTACAAAACAAAAAGAAAGTTTGGGAAGATCAAAACTAAGTAAATATGCTATCTTGTAAAAGGCTAAATAAGATGCCCTGAGTAATTATTGGCCTGTCCTCATGAGATTGATCCTAGCAAATGATGGGCTCAAATAATAAATAACTGAATCGATGAATCTAATCAACATGGGCTTTTGGAAACTAGCTCATTTCAAACTAATTTATTTCCTAACAAGATTTGTAGTTGGGAAAAGTAACCACTGATGACCTATATTTATACAAGGCCTCTTACTTGATTTTGCTTCAATAGATATATAACCATCTCTGCTTAATGGGACAACCATTTTACTGATTAAATAAGTGCTATCTGATGTGTCTTGAATGTAATTGTAAAAGAGAGGAGGATTTCTAATGATGCCTTGCAGGACAGAAGCTTTGCAAACCTCATCTAGCAGACACTTTGAAGCAAAACCTATCAACCAGACCCAGTCACAAGGTGGGTTGACCAGAATCTGTTACGATAAAACAGACAGCAAACAATAACAAGATGCTTGAAGCTATTAGTAAATGGTAAAACAAAATTCAGAGCAGAAGAGTTTGAAATCTTTTGCAGTGACTGCAACAATTGACCACAAGAAAAGTCTCCCAACAGTGCTAAGAAGTTTCTTGTAATAAGAGATTAGATGAGATAATAATTTTTCATTCAGGTAGGGAATTAATTCCATAATGATCCATGGCTTTTGTTTATCCAGGACTATAAACGAGATAGATGTATTGAATCTGGCTAAGATGGGGTTAGCCTTCCCCACAGCAGCCCTCACAGTGCTGGTGTCAATAGCACCAGCAGTGTTTTGGCTGCTGCTGGGTGGTGCTCCACAGCATCAAGGCTGCCTCTCCAACATTCTGTCCCATTACAGGCACAGCATAGGTACCTCATGGTCAGTCCACCACTGAAAGACAACACTAGAGAAGGCTGTCAGAGAGGCATTAACATAAAGAAAAAAGAAATCATTGCACTTCAAGGCTTTAGAACAGAATGTGAATATAACCTTACTTTCTTTGACTGACAGGTACACAGAATGCTAACAATCTACAGGGAAAATAGTTTGGATGAGGTTTAATCCTTGAAAACTAAAGTGAGAATTGAAGCTGGTAAATACAAAAAAGATGAGGAAAGTTGATGAAAAAATGTGAGAATTTCTAAAAGTTCAAACCTTTTCCCTAAAGTAAACTCCTAGGCTTTTGTTTACCTCCCTTTTTTCCACCTTTCCTGAAAAGGAAGATAGATGAAGAGAAAAGTGAATGATCATCAGTTTTCATAAGCTTACATTTTCATTTTCAGCTTTTTTAATGAAATGGGGTGATACTTAAAATTTTTTAAACTTTCTGGTGAACATTTTTGGAAAAAAATCCTAGCATTGAATGAGAATAAATAGGATAAGATAGGAAATACTATAGAGCTCTGGCTATAGAATGAGCTATGTAATCCTACATTACTCAAAGTAAACTGATGAGTATGGAAAATCCATTATAATAATTAGTCAATTATTTTATAGTTTATTTCAAATGTAAAAATTGATCACATTAAGGATTAATTCAGTAAGCCTTAAGCTTAATTACTTACATTTACAGGCCCCATTAATAATTTTGTAAGTGGAACGTTATTAAAATATGTTCCTAGAGATGAGAGGAAAATTTAATTGTAATGATACCATTTAATACTTCTATGAAATAGGATTTTTTACCAAATTAGTTATTTACATTATATAAAGTGGCTACTAAATGAATTTTATGCATACAGGCTTTAGACACATCTAACGTAAGACCTCAGTTCTCTCCTCTGACAGGTCTTTAGAGGGCGGATAAGAGGCAAAAAGGAAAAAAAAAGTGAAATCCTAAGGTATTAGTGTTTTCCTTATTTTACACTGAACAAGTTAGACTTGAACAAACAAGTGAGAAGTTACAGGTTCCTGGCTGTACTTCCCAATACCCATTAGCAGTCAAACACACAATTCTACTAGAATCACAGAAGGATCATTGAGTCTGAGTCATAAGTGAATGGCCCACACAGGGGATTGAACCTTTGACCTTGGTGTTATTAGTACCAAGTTTTAGCCAACTACCAGCTATCATTATTAGGAAAAGAGAAGACAGTAACAGAGAACACCATTATATCACTGTACGTCTCTGATTCACTGGCAACTTGAATACTGTGAGCAGTCCTAGCTTCACTACCTCAGAAAGTGTTTAGCAGATGGTAACATATTGAGAGAAGAGCTGGGGAGGTGTGTCAAACATGCTCCATGTATAAACAACCAGGTCAGTGAGTTGTCCTTGGGCTGGAAAAGCAAGAACAAGTAGTAGTTTATGAAATTGAGTGACATGGGCTTGTGGATAGAGATAAACTGCTGACTCTTTTTTCTGCAAGTAGAATAAAAGCCACAAAGTGTTGGTTTTGGGTTCAAAACAAGGAAACAAAATGCTCATGGTTGATAGACCGATGGAACTCCATGTCAAAGGAAGTTTTTACCTGTTACAAGTCCATGAAAGTTAAATCCAACAAGAGCTACTTAAATGCATAGGAAGACTATGCAGCTCAAGAAGTCCATAAACTAGAATTAGTAGAAGACTAGAAAAATATTCATGGGAAGCATTCATATTCTTCCCCATGCATTCAATCACTGTCATTGCTTAACAGACACTTTGTTTTGACTTATATGACCATTCATATTGTTTATGTTTGTGAGGCAGGAAAGCAACACAAAAAATTATAGATTCAAGTCTAAGAAAACGGCAGAAACCCACTGAGTGAGACTTATAACATCCTTGATTCTATGAGGGATAGATTTTTTGACTTCCAACAGTTACCAAAACATAGCTTTGTATGACTTCAATTATACTTTTCCTTTCACTCAGCTTTTTCTTCTGATTGGAGTCTTTGTTCTCCTGCCTCTCTTGTGAGTTAGCTACCTTTCAGCTTCTGACTCATAATATATCTTCCCCATCCAGATTTTTTTCTGTTGGAAGCAGCAAAACCCCCCCCAAAAAAAAAAAAAACTTCAGTTGAATATTTTTTTTATGTTTGAACCACAAAAAACAGCTTGTTCACAGGTTGATTCTTGAGTACCTAACAAGCAGAAATCATTTGTTTTTTTTCTCTTGATGTAGGTACTGAGATTTCTTACCTCTTCGTAGTTATCTGTTCTTATGAACTTTGTAGAAACATAAGACTTTCTACAAACTCTTAAGGGTGCCTCTGTCCAACATATTTAAAATTAGCCAACAGATTCAAGTTGTTGTGGAGAATGCCAAAGTAGGTAAATAAGGAGCATGATGCAGCAGTGTTTTATCTTCAGCAAATGAAATTTTGTTTGTAACAGAAAAGACAGTAATAAATCAATCAGTCTTAATTTACTATTTTTTCTATTTTTGTTACTATTTTTGTTTTATCAAAACCAAAAACTGTTGTGTCAATCTAGTGCAGTTTCTTTCAAATCTTCCTCTTCAACAGAGGCATATAAAGTATTTGCATTCCAGTAGAACTTAATTTGAAATAAATCATGATTAAGGTTGAAGACAAGAAAACTTGTTTCTTGATGTGCACTTATTTGAAGTGGAGGTATCTAAGCATATTGGCTTATCTTTGTTTTAAATAAAGAGCACATAATTTCCAGGAATGCCCAAAGAATAGTCAATGTATAAACCCCACATTTTTGTTTTGTAGGGATTTTGCTGAATAGATTGTGAAATGTTTTATGCAGAAAGTAGGTACCATTGCTGTTATACAATTGAAAAGGGAGTTCAGGCAATCTTATTAAACTTGACTAAGGCAAAATGCAGTTAGGAATCAAATTTTAAACTTCTGATACCTAGGACATAATTTCTTTTCTAATATTTATAGAAATGCTAGTTCTGTTGCAAGCCTTATATAAGACTATGAAAAAGGTCTAAATAAAATGTAACATTATTTAAACAATCACAATAAAGATAATCAGCATTTAAGAAATGTGTTGCATAATATCTACTTTTCATGGGTCTCTTGTAGTAACAATATTGCAACACTACATCCTGTGTAATTATAATGATTATTCTGAAACTGGGAAGAGGAGATGCGGCAACATTTCAGAAAATATAGTTTCTTCTGCATGGAGGTCACAGAACTCCTAAGGACAAACTAATTATTTCTTTAGAATAAGCAGATACAGGCTCTGTAAGCTATAAAGGTTTCAAAAGAGCAGTTACAGCACTTTGTGTCAATAATCTATGGATCACAAGCTGTGTAAAGGGAATGTTAACTCCAGAAAGTGAATTTTACTTTTTTGCAAAAACACATAAATTGATTTGGCATCCCTTAAGGGCTTCTCAAGCAAAATTTCAGCTTCCATTCTGTGCCCTGAGTAATTAAGTACAGAGCAGTGTAACTAGGCTTGAAACCACATGAAGAGCAGGAAAATGGTGTTTGTGATTTGTAAAACATGCAACAGACCTCTGGAAATTTCTGTTGGTTTGCTTGCATGTTTTTACATATATGGGAGTCTCATAGGACAGAAATGTTAAACTAAGAGAAAAGTACATGGTAAAAGCCTGTGTTGGTTGTTGCTCTTTCACTCTGACAGAAGGGGAGGAAAGGGAAGAGCAAATAAACATAAATCACCAGAGAAAACATTAACTAATAAATAACCTGGACCTCTCAATGAATGTCTATTTAGTTGAATATGTCCTGACATTGCCCAATGTCAGACAGATGCCACACATATCCCACAAGTTACTAACAGGAAGGAAGGGGATAGAGGCACAAGGGCTATTCCCTTGAGCAGCAAAGTCTGCAGGTGAGCCCTTACTGGGCCCAGCTGAATTGGAATAGGAAAAAGATATATGAACCACATTTGTTGAGAAGCAAATTCCACACACTGATGGAATGTTGGATGCCAAAATGGAGTGACAGGGATTTGTGAATCCAGAATTCATCCAAGCCAAGGTCATCCAGGGTGCAGGCTTGTTGTGACACAGAGTGTACACTCAGTTGTAATCTAAGCAACGGATTAGTGCCACAGTCCGTGCTGTGATTAAAGGCCTTATATAAAGACCTTGTTGCTTATAAATTTGCAAAGTCTTAAGTATTTAGGCTGAGATTCCACATGCCTTTTATGTTCAAGGTGAAGAAAATTTCAGTGAAAAAAATTCTTGCTGTTTTCTGAGAATCATTTTAGAAAAAAAAAGATCATATCTGTAAATAGGATCTCTCTCCTAATAGTTTCAAATCTTTTAAGACTTCATCGTTAGCATTTCCATAGCCCAGGTTTCATGTGTTGTTACTTCATATCACAGTAGCTGTTGTAAGAGGTGGATTAACATTAAAAAACATTAAGAAATTTACTGGCTAAGAGCCAAGAAATAAGGAGCCAAGGTGTTTGTGTTTTTTTTTTTTTCTCTCAACATAGAAAAGATTGTCAGTAGAATAAACTAAAGAAACTAAATACTACAACTATAGGTGTAGAAATATCAGAGTCAAAATTCTAATACGTGAATTGTTTTTAGAAATGCTTATTAAAATGGTCAGTGTTATTTTAGCATTAAGCTAAAGAAAGTGAAAAAAATTAAAACTGTTTTGCTGGGATAACTAAGAAAGGGAAAAAAATGTAAAAGTGTTCTGGTAAGTTTCACTGGAGTGCTTTCTGTATACCAATTTACTCCTTTTAAAACTCCTTTCTGAAAGATAAAAAAAAAAAAAAAAAAAGCTTGTCATGTAATGCACTGTTAAGCAGTTCTTATTTATTAATACAAAATGAAGAAGCATCCAGAATACATAATGTAATGTCAGAGACATTAATTCATCTGGCTGGATAGATCATACAACACAGATATTACTAGCTCATAGGAAACTTACAGAGACCAAAAAGTTAAGCAAAAAGGTACAGAAGGCATGTATCCTTCTATTGTAATTGAAAATAAAAAGCAAGGGTACAATAATTATTCACAAAATACTCTGTTTTCAAAATTAAATCCTCAAATATATCCTTTAGGAATACCTTTAGTAAACATACTCAGTATGAAAAATCCTTCCTCCTTTGCTCGGAGACATTTTCTCTACTTGCAACTCTTTTCAGTCATTAACCATCAAAAAGATTTTAATTGTCCTTTCTCCACAGCTGGATGGATCTAACTTTATAGCACCATCAACTTAATGAGAGAAAAGCAATTAAAACTGGGATTAATGGCCTTGGCCTGATCTATGTCTGGAGGGAACTGAATAATAGCAAGGAACATGGATTCTGTTCCTCCAGACATGGTTCACATGTCCAGATGAATACTTTTGTCATCCTCAGGACTGTCCCATACATTGGGGCCTCATATTTAAACAACAGAGTGCTAAATTATCTTTTCTGCTTCCAAAGCTAAGACCTTAAGATGAGATGGGGAGCCAGTGGAGTTAAAGACGATTTAGTGAATGTCATAAAAAATAATGAAAGGGATGGAGGCTTAAGTTCTTCATACTGGAGAAAAGGAAAGGGAAGACATGACAGAGCAAAGGAATGTGCTAGAGGTCCTGGCCAAGCCTGCATGCTCCCAGTAAATAGCACCTTCTGCTACTGCTGCTGAAGGAAAAATACTGTTCTGGGTAAACCATTCATCTCACCCAATGAGGTGTTTCTTATGTTCTTACTGCTTTCAGCTACACTTGTAAGTTATCCTAAAGTATACATTTAATCAATGGAAAGATAGAGGTGAGACAGGTCTATTGAGTTTTGTAGGGTTTTGTTCCATTATATGCACTTGGAGATTAAAGTGAGGCCATTTTTTAAATAGATAATGAAATTAGCCATATTAGACAGTATTTATCTGCTTTGATTTTCTCAACTTTAGGAAACACTAGTGTTCCCATTAGTCTCCAGGTTCCTGCTACCACTGTATACTGTATTGCAATGTATTGGGCTGCAAGATGTGACCAATGTTTTCTTGAGAGAAAAACCCAGCAGCTCTCAGTTCACTAAAATGTTGAGAAGTATCATATGGGTGTGAGGGCAGCTGAGATGGCAGGAAGCTGTGTATGAAACAGATTTGCGTAAGCCCAGGAGATACAGGTTCTGCATGGGCAACTGCATTGCTAATTGCACAAGTCATGCAGTCAGAGGCTGGCTAGATTTCCCTTTTGTAGAAAAATAAAACTAAACCCAATCTTTTAATATTTTGAAAAAGTTATTTTATATTCTAAATTTCTTAGTTCTTTTGTTCCTATACTCTGGAGTTCCTACGTTTAGAAACTTTTTGAAGCTGACTCCATCAAACTGAACACTAGATTTAAGAAAATGTTATTTCTTTGCTAGGCCTGTCAAGGCAAAGTCGCTGAGTCCCTGAGATATCCATACTGAGGAAAGCAGAATGACTGTTGTATCACATTCCCACAAATATTCCTGGTTAACACAACTATAACTCTGACTAGTTTTATAACTACCAAAAGTGATGAATGCATTAACCTCAGGTAGCAGATTGGCAGAAGAATGGAATGGATCCAACCACAGAAGAGGAAAGACCTTAGGGTTGGGGGAGATAGGGACATGATAATATGCCATAGCATGCCACACAAAGACCTCTTTGTTACAGCACACAGTCAAGGAATCCCTGAAATGGCGACAGATAGTAGACGTGTGTCTTAGAAGGAAGCCCAGTGGACTTGCAGCTGCAGTAGACAGTGACTTGCTTATTTACAACAACAACAAATGAAGTACCCGTTTCCCTGAGAAGCTTAGTGACAGGATTTGCTCAGATGATGTATTAGAGAAAATCAAAATATGCCAAATGCTCAGCAGGCTGGGGTTGTTCAGAAACTGTATTTTGAAGGTGGAGCTGGACCAGGAGCACTTCACAGGATGGCTGTTGATCTTAACTGTAAACACACAAGCTTATGGAAACTGGGGGAATAAGTTCCCCACCTGACCTTGGGAATCCTTGCTTTTGATAATGTAGCTTCATTCTTAAAAGAAGCTGGAATTGTTAAAAACCTTGAGGAAGTTGAAAGTGAACTGCATCCTTTGACTTTTCCCTCTCTATTTGTCAGGTCAAAGAGCCTGTGAAAAAATAACTTTCTGACTTGACACAATTTTCTCCATTAATCCATCCTTCTGTTTTTTCTTATTTTTTATAGATATTATAAATGAAATAGTTAGCACTAATGTTTTTCTAACTGTCAAGGTGAGCAGTTATTAGGTCTTCCTCTTCTCTCTGTTAGGTCTGTCCTTCTCTAAGGAGAACTTTCTGTCTTCCATGACATTTCAAAGACAAACAACAATGCAAATGAACACTCACCCTTCATAACCTTATTCTTTTAGTGCCATGGAAAAGGAGCTGTAGGAATAGGTAAAATGGATTGATCAATGCACCACTGAGTAGACCTTTGGCATCCTAAAAATGCATCTTCAGGCCTTGTATGTTACAGACATGACATACAGCTTAATACAGTTTAGCAGCTATGTTTATTCTCACTACAGCAGAAGTAATTAAAATTACCACATGTACAGAGGCACTTAAAATTTTTTATCAAAGGCAAACTGGATATACGCACCCTCCCCACACCCACCCTCCAATTTTATTATTAAGTGAGACAAAAATATAGAAATAATTTATCATTTGGATGGTGCAAGTGCTGTACTATTCAAAACATCTACAACTAACAGGTACTAATTCTCACATACTGCTGATAGCTGAAAGATACTGTTGCTTCAGTGACTTATCCACTCCTTCAAACTGAGGCAGTACTTTTTAACAAAATTCTGTATTTATACTTCCATACATAGAGCATTGTTTTGTTTGTTTTCTTGTTTGCTTAAATAATTCTCTTTTTTTTCTGCTTTCTATTAATAATTGAATAATTTGATTTACAGGCAACTATTGTGATGATATAGATGTAAAATAGGTTTCATACAAAGAACTGAATTTTGCTCAAAAATCAGTTCACACTGACTTATCTTGTTTGAATATGAAAAAGCAGAACCAGAACCATTAATTCGGAAAAAGTCAGGTTTTAAGCAACATACTCATGAAATGGTTAATAGAAACAGTTGTGCAGACCAAAGCACATTCTATGTTCTACAAGCTAGTCATGCAAGCACATAAAATCAATCTTCTATAGTAACAAGCCAGTTTGTTGTCTGTCCTGTTTATTCATACTAACTACAGAATCTCTCTTGCAGTATTCCTCTTAAATATTAACTCAGATAAATAATTACTAAATTATAGAAAGAGCACAACATGAACTGAAACACAACAGATTTAACAAAGAGAAAGAGCAAAAACTATACTAAATAAGCTACAATATTTTGGTCAATAGAATATAAAAGGAAGAAAATACAAGGGAAATAATATTCAATTTATTGTTTTGTCATTTACGTAGTCAAGACCTCCTAGACCATAACAATCCCACAATTACCCATCTGCTTCCTAGGCTTTTTAACTAGTTTCCTTTCACCATAACTGCAGGTTATGTAACTCAACTGGTAAAGGTTTTTCAAAAACAAAACAGAGAGTAGAGATAATACTTTCATGAGGCATTTTAAGAGGTTCTTGGAAAGTACTTTGCTGTCCTCCATCTATTTATAAGAACAAAAGACAGAATTACAAAGTTAATCAAACTGTATCTTCTTCAACATCACCCAATTACTAGGGATGTACATGGTGAACCTGGGTTCATCAGTTCTGTCAGTACCACTTATTTTTCCCTGGAGGGAAAGGAAAAGGGTTTTTTTAGAAACAAATGATCTTTTATGCCTCTTTAGCAAGGGTGGGGAATTGAATGAATGCAAGGTAGCATCCTACAGCTGGGATTCCTTGGAAAATGGCTAGGGCTGAGCTACCAGCAATTTCATAAACTTGATTTCATTTTAAGAGAATAAGGCTACTCTTTAAATTTTTAAAACACAGTAACTTCTCGAGAACTATATCTCTAATACCTCTTAAAAATAAAATGACAAAAGTATGCGCCTAGGATACAGAGCTCTGATTGCAATCCAGACCACTGGCATTAGCTAGTGCCCAAAGAGCCACAGGACAGTCAACTGAGGCCACACTAGTTCAACAAACCATTTCTCTCAGAAATTAAGAAAAAGGCTAAGAAAAAAATCCCCAAATGAAAGAAAGTGTAAGGTAGTAATAATTCCTGTAAATAAGAAGATGGGAACTACAGATACTGGGTAAGAGAATTCTTTAGCAAGTTTAAAGATGGGTCAGTGCTGGCTCTTTAATGTTTTCAGGGAATAAAATCTGTTCCTCAGGAGAAAAAACTCTACTTATATATATACATCAGGTGATTCACATTTTAGGTGAAACATAATATTTGTTATAGAGAACAGATAATTTCTGTCAAAATCCAATCCAGCAGTCTTTATATATGTATGTCACACAATAACGAGGGTTAAATTCTTTACATTCTAATAGCAATACCAGAAAACATTGAAGTGTTCAATTTTAAAATAAACAGATAAATATAATTTGCATACAAACCTTTTTATAGTGCTGCCTGACAAGCTCTGTGCACCATTAATGCAGCTTTCCAGTAACTCTTGAAGCACTGTCAGTTCCAGAACAGTGACAGAGAGGAAATGTTTCAGCTTTTAAAGAGGGCAATTATAGACCTGTCATTTGGATGTCAATGATATTCAAAATAATGGAATGGATGCTATAGAACTATAGTTAAGAATTAAAGGAGGATAACATAATTAATGCCATTCAACATGCATTTGTGAAAAATATAATGCATCAAAGTAATTTGATTTCTTCTTTAAAATAAGGTTACAAGGTAAGCTGACAGAGGTGTAGATAACACTCTCAAAATAAAATATATAGATTTCTATATGGTATGGGACTTAAATAGCATGCTACTTTTTATTATAAAATTGCAGCATAACAACTTTTACGCTGCACATAAAATGTATTAGTGTACTTGTTAGTTTTCTAAGGTATGGTGAAAGGAAATGAACATCAAGCACTTGTGTTTCTAGTGGAAGTCTAGCAGAGTTTTTCCTTGCTTTGACATATTTTAAAAAAATTGTTTATTATCTCTGGGAAAGTAATTTCTAATAGAATTAAAAATAACACAAAGATTGAGGATTATTTAGATAATGAGAAGGACAAGCCACTGATGCAAAGCAATCTGAATTGTATTGTAATTTGGGCATAATCAAACGTGGTATTTTGATAAGGCCAAATGTAGTTACCCATCTAGGAATAAAGAAAGTGGTCTCTGCTCATATGGTGGCGGAATCAGCTTCAGAAATTTTGTAGCAACATAATTACCCTTGAACACAAAAATAGGTCAATAATGAGAGAGGGAAGGTTATGCTACTAGCCTTTCCTCATTAGCAAATAATTAGTAGAGAATGATACAAATTTGATAGGAATATTGATTAACTGAGAAATAAGGGAAAACAATAAAAAATGTAATTCCTTCAATCAAAACCTTAGGGAACTTAGTCTAACTTACAAAGAAGAGCTTAACAGGAGAGTACTGATCAGGTAAAACTTACAGAGGAGAGAAGCTTTCCTGCTGATCTTTTCAGTCTTGGCACAAGGCAGCTGAGAATAGAGTAATTCAGAATAGATATAATTCCACTTTTTCAAAGATTTAAAACTAGGCAGTTGTTAGAATAACCATCCTACGTGATAAAAGATTCTGCATCACTGGCAGCCTTGTAAATTGACTCCTTGGTTTTTATTAATAATTGTATTCTAGTGCAAAGAAGAATTAAATCCAGATAATTTCATTGGAAATAAAAAGCATTTTTCTCAATATGCAGTTTGTTAAAATAATGGAATCATAGAAGACTTTGAGTTGGAAGGGCCCTTTAAAAGTCTTCTACTCCAACCCTCCTGCAATAAGCTAGGACATTTTTAACTAGATCAGGTTGCTCAGAGCCCTGTCCAAATTGACCTTGAATGTTTCCAGGGATGGGCCATCTACCACTTCTCTGTTCAACCTGTTCCAGTATTTCACCATTCTCATTGTAAAAACTTATCCTTTGTATCTAAGCTAAATAAACCCTCCTTCAATTTAATACCATTACCTTGCTAAAAAGTTTGTCACCATCTTTGTTATAGATCCCCTTCAAGTACTGAAAGGTTGCAATGAGGTCTCCCTGGAGCCTTCTCTTCTCCTGGCTGAACAGCCCCAGCTCTCTCAGCCTTTCCTCATAGGAGAGGTGCTCCAGCCCTGTGATCATCTTCATGGCCTTTCTCTGCACCCGCTCCAACAGGTCCATGTCCTTCCTGTTCTGGGCACCCCAGAACTGTTCTGGGGACCCCAGAATTGGATGCAGCACTCCAGGTGGGGTGTCACAAGAGCAGAGTGGAGGGGCAGAATAGCTTCCCTCAACCTGCTGACCATGCTGCTTTGGATACAGCCCAGGACACAATTGGCTTTCTGGGCTACAGGGGCTCATTGATGGCTCATGTCGAGCCTCTCATTACCATCTCCCCCAAGTCCTTGGCAGGACTGCTCTCAAACTATTCATCCCCCATGTTGTATCAACACCAGGGATGAACCTATTGAACATGTTCAAACTATTTTGTAAACAAAAATCCAGCTAATAAGAATCTATCTAATATTCATTAAGCCTTCTCGAGAAAATCTTAAAATAGACAATTTTCCATTAGACTGGTAAATTCATGCAAAGCTAGTCACTCTGTATACTAAGAACAGAATATAGGAGATAGGAAGGGAAAGAAACATTCTTAATCACTGCTAATTAAAATATGTTGGAATTATGAGACCAAAGAAGTAAACAGTATATAATTCTAAAATATTGCCTTCTATTAAGTAGAATACAGATGACAAATGTCTTAACTGAAAAAGGTTTCCATTTTAAAGAAAAGTAGAAATTATTCTGTTACGTATTTCACTATATACTCTTTTTCCTTTGGGCCTAGAAACGTGGAGTTTGGCATTATTTACAGAAAAAAAGAAAAAATTCTATTTTTTCTCTTTATTAAACAGACTTTAATAATATCTAATGTTTTTTTTCACAGATACTGGATTATTATACTAATTATTGGCTTGGACCAACTCGAGTGTATGTGTGGAGGGGGAAGGGACGGGTTGAATTCCATGAAGGTGAGGTGATGCCCTGTTCCATACCCTAGCCCTTGGAGCCTCCTTGGGCAGTCCTGGAGCAGCTGTCAGTCACTGGACACCAGGAGCACTGCCCACACCACAGTCTGGAGCCTCTAACCCAGGCCCTGAATAGCTGGCACAATGGAAGTCAAGCCTGGGTGTGGTGTGGTGTGGCCACAGGGGGAGCAAAGAAAATAAAAGCAGCAACATGTGGTCTCTGTGTGTTTGGACCCTGCCAAATGGACACCTTGAAGCTGGACTTGCACGGGACTCTGTGTGGTAGCTATAATTCTCTCTTTTTCTTTCTTTACTTCTTTGTCTCCTAATCTCTTAATATTTTGGGTAACTTACAGTGGGACGGGTTGGATTTTTTAAGTTGTATGGGTTACCATGGGCTAAATCAATGCTTTGTAGAATGCTTTATTTTGGTTGAATGTTGCCCTTTAAACTTTTGCCAACCTGCCTAATTTTCTAAAGTTTGCCAGTAAAAGTACCAACTGAGAAAACATGTGCAGTGTCCTCTTCTTTGTGCTCCCTCAAGGTATTAAAAGAGCTGAAGGCCCTTTAAATAAATTCAGTGGGTCAATTTTTGGAGCCTTGTATATTTTTAAAATAAAACCCCTTCTGTATCAAGGAAAGGCTCCAAAATGGAAATTTGCCTGAAGAGGCAAAATATTGACTCCAGTCACTGCTGTCCCTTTGTTCCTGAACTGTTTGTTCATCATAACATTGGTTAGGAAAGGTCTAGAGCAGATACAATGGCAAGTGTGGACATTGCACATGACATTTTTTTTGATGACAAAAGAAAGGAAGAGAGCAAGGTAAAGGATTTGCTGCTTTTTGTCCTCCCAAGAACCATAAGGGCCTGTCGAACTCAAATAAATATTCTGAGGAAAACTGGGTGACTAATCTGGTAAAAAACTGGCAGACCAGGTTAGTTAATTCAGGTGTCTGTCCAGACACCTAACTCTGCCACATAGATATGTATTTAGAAGACAAGTGTTAGTGACCTGTCCTGTAATTGTTTAGTTTAGGACTTCCAAGACTGAAATTCATTAGCCTTGGGCTTTTATGTTTTGTTTTGGGTTTTTTGTTTGTTTGTTTTGTTCTTTTGAATTGGTCTAGTGTTTTTTGGGGGTTTTTTTGTTTGTTTGGGGTTTTTTTTTTTGTTTGTTTTTTTGTTTGGTTGGTTTTTTCCTAGGTAAACTTTGTCCTTTTAATTCAGTAATTGCATTACTGTGCAATATAGTCTCTGAATTTGGCTTAGGAGAATATATTTTACAGACAGGAGAAATTTCTGCCAACATTATCTTTAAGGAAATAATTCCTTTTTAGCATTTGCTGCCAGACAGTGACAAGAAAGGCTTTTGTGAAGGCTTTTTCATTTGCACATTAACTACTTGTGGAGAATAGAAATCTGTGATTTCATGTACTTGGTTTCTGTTACAGAAATCCTCACCAATGATATAAAGCAGTACTCTCCCTCCTTTGTTTTTAACTTTTTCCCTTCCCTACTGCCATAGAATATTGTTCTGTTTTTATTTCTACTTTTCCACAGTCTCATGATACTACCAAAGATTGCACCAAATGAGATACACAGCTGAGAGAGTAGCAAGTGGTGCACTCTCTGCTGTCTGTCATAGATACCACTGATAACAGATCTGCTTGGCCTTCTGCATGCATATATATATTTATTACACTAAGAAATCTTAGTTGCATTTTATCAGCTCATATTTTGTTATCAGGGAAATGTTTCTTTACCTTTTATATTATTCACTGTATTATAATATGTTATTTCATCCTGTGTGACTGTCACACTTATGGAAGTTTAGCAGATGACTCCAAACCCTGACTGGGTAAATGCTTAATTTTGCAATTTTGTCACTTCATGGGAAAACATAAAACTCCTGTTAAAACACCATGTCAGTTAGGGAACATATTTGTTTAGGAAATAGCATGTAACACTGACTGATTTGCAATTATGACAATCACATTTTGTCTGCAACTTAATAATTGTGGATAGGACATTCAACATTGTATTTGTGTGTAGCTGTAATAAGAGACTCATGAATCAGATAAGAAATTCATGCTTATATTTTGTTTTTGCCTCATCAGTCATTAACATGCTAAGATTTGAATTTACCCTTTATGCAGTTGGCTTCAATGTTAGTCAGTATAGCTAGAGACAGTATATTTACTTTATCCTCATTAAAACTAACGGTTTTTGAAGTCCACGAAATGTTATGTACATCCATCCATCACATTTTGACATGTAAATGAATCACTTGAAAATTCATGTTTCTTCTACTGGCTTGTTGTCCCATAAATACCTTCATTTTTATTGTTCTGCTGAACTGTACATCTTTCCATGATAGTAGTGTGTTCCATTGCATATAAAGCTCAGAACAAATTGATCAAATATCTTAATATTTGCTTTCTGTATTTATCCAAGCTGAAAAGTGAAAGTAGAGACAGATGACCATAACTTTTACTGTGCTCTATCCTGGCTCAGGAAGGGCCACCAATCTGAACTTCTAGTTAATAGTTTATGTAATAGTTTTGTTCATATGACTAGGAGTCATTCTTGAAATGCAGTTCCATTCCTGCTTTTCTTCATTTTTCTCAGAACTATAAAATACACGGAGCTGCAAATAGCTTTACATTAAGGACTGCTGTCTCTCTGTATGGACCAGCACTCACTCCTTAGGTGTTCACTCCATGCCAATAGGACAAGAACAAGTTTTGGAATGAAGACACAGCTCATGAACTTATTCAGTAACTACTCCAGCATAGCTCCTTCAATCCTGGTTATATTCAGCCAGCTTAGTGTGCATATGGTGCAAATACAAGTCTTGATTCTCTAAGGAGTAAATACAGAGTGCAAATGCAACCTTTAGTCATGCTATTTAGTTTGAAATATAGTTTTTCAGGTATTTTTGTGAGTATGCAATTTTGTGCATACATTTTGTTATGCATTATGAACAATGTGTGCTGCTAGTGTGAACATGCAATTTAGCTAACCCTGCAGTTGTTCTTCTGGAATTGCTGAAATGTGATATATATAGATAAATCACTTAGCAGTGGTGATATTTTAAGACATTCTGTAAAGCAAACTAGTTTGATTCCTGCTAATAGAGCAGTTTCTTAGATTTGTTGGTATTCTTGTCTCTTGGGACAGCGAAGACAATATTCATATAGGAATGATAGAATTGCTATGTATTTGTCTTCTCTGCTATTGCACATAGGTAAGCCAATAAATATAGTGCATCAAACTTAATCTGTGTGTAGTAGGGACAATGTTTTACTCCAAATATGGCTGCTACACTCATATGCATGCTCTGAATCACAGCTTTGGGTTCATGGCTCCTGTCACCCTCATTCTCCATTCAAGGACATGCTTCTCTTTCCCTATATATTTTTGTGAATTTGTTGAAGGACTCTTTTTGCCCATTACTACACAAATTTCATGTGATCAGCACACCAGTAAACTATGTCAGCAAACTCACTACTGCCCGCTGCCAAGTCATCATACATGGAACTCTTGTGCCCTCTGCACTACGTATCACTTTCATGCAGCCTTTGGAGACCAAATAATTTTAACTTAAACAGAAGTATGAATTTTACACTGATACTCTGAAATTAAATAGCCTTTAAATGATTTACTCTCAAAAATGCACAGCCATTCTTGATTTGGCACATCTCTAGATTGTGATTCTGATAAAAGTATTTGCAGTTTTCTTAGCTAAGTGGTCTGCTGGTTTTTCTGAAATATTTTATCTAGCTACAGCTGAAATCCTAATTAGACTGAGCAAATGAAAAAGGAGGAGCCAATATATGTGGACGGACCAGTGCCCCTAGGCCTGCATATTTTCCCTTAATGCCACATTTTCAAGAAAAAAAGAGGAACATGGAGGCAGCAATAAAATCTAAAACAGGAAAAAATATAAGCTAGAAACGTATCTGGAAAAGTCAATGTCAACCTTCAAAAACGTCGATAAAGAGTGACACACAGAAAATGTTTCTGAGAACATGACAACATTCTTCTGCTCCCAGAATTTCACAAAGTCCAACTCTGATGGTCCCAACAGCCATATGCTGGCAAAGCGGCAGACGTGCAAGGCAAGGAATCTCTTTCTAACGCCAGTAACAAAGGATCTGGGGACAGTAGCACTCCATCCTTTGCAGCAGCAACGAGATGCTGCAACTGGAAACTAGGCTGTTCTATTTCATAGGAAAAAAATTCTCCCAAATCAAAACAAACAAAAAAACCCCAAACCAAAACAAACAAAAAAATCCCCACCCAAAAAAAAAAAAAAAAAAAAAGACAAAACCCTCAAAGGTTACGAGAATTTGTAAAACTTGAAAAAATCACAATTTGTGCTCTCCATAAATCGTTAACAGGACATAGAAAGGCAAGATTGTACAACACGTTTTATATATATACATATATTATATATATAACATATACATTCAAGTAACAGCAACTGGAACAAACTGCTGTGGTTTGAGTTGGGGTTTTGTTTTAACGCAGTCTAACCCAAAGCCCGGGCGGGGCAAGGGGGCCGGGACAGCACACAGGACAGCCCAGGGCACACTGCCGATCACCGCAGTCCCTCCCCGTCCCGGCCCCTCCCGGCCGGGGGCGGTGCCGGAGCTGTGCCCGCCCCGCCGGGAGCCCTTCCGGGGCTGTCCCGCGCTCGGGAGCGCGGCGGGCCGGTCGTGGGGCTGTGACGGGGCGAGCTCGGCCCAGTCGCGATGGGCTTGGCCGGCAGGGCTGCGGCGTGGTGGGCCCGGCTGCGGAACCCCTGCCCTGCCTGCGCGCCCCCCTGGGTCCCCCCCTGGGTGCCCGCGGCACGGAGCGAGCGGCGGTACAGCGCCCGCGGCAAGGTGCGCCCGCACGGACCGAACGAGGGAGGGAGGCAGGGAGGGATGGGCCGAGGTTTCGCCCGAGGTTTCGCCCGAAGCGTTCCCGCGGGCCTTTCCAAGGCAGCCCATGCTGATTGTCCAGGTGTTGGAAAGATACGTACTTGGTCGGCGGAATTGCCTTGTTAAGGTTTAGGGCTTGACATGTTTCAGTGATCTCAGACCTGGGGGAAGGTTAGCAAAGCTTGGGGAGAAGGATGAACCACTGATAGTAGGCACAAAGGATGCTGAATTTACGGGCCACAAGGACGTTCTGCAGAACTCCCAAGATAGGTCAGAAAGTAGTAAAGGCAGCTCGGCAGGTGTGTTGGGTAAAAGGTAATTCTGGCAGGGGGAGATGACGGCCACCAGCTCGTGATCACCCACCCATGAAACACACCGACTCGAGAGAAAGCCTAAGCTTGGGGACTAACTAGCATGAAAAGCGAGAGAATCATTTAACCAGTGGAAGATAGAATACTAATTAAGACGAGAGCTATGTAACTTGTTGCCCGTGACCATTAATGCCTAGGTTTGCTAAAATGTATAAATAGTAACACGTTTTGGCAGTTGGTGTGCTGGCTTTGTGGATTCACCACCCAGCGCTCCTTTCTGTGCAGAACTGCAAATAAGGCAAATACCTCCACCCTGTGTGTGCATCGGCCTCTTGCACACCGGCTGAAAGAACCTGTTTGGGGACAACAGTATCTGTTTCATGCTTGTGGGAATGAAATCCTTAATGCTCCAGTTTTCTTAATCCTTACGTTTAGTAGTTTAACAAGTGTGAAACTGTAAAACGAAGTTTTACAGATCCCTGTGTATATAAGAACATAGTACCTTTCACACACTTTCTGATTATTCAGAATGATAAATAAATATGGATGTGACTGTATGACTTAAGTGAAATACTAACATTTTAAACAATGGTGACAAATTTTTTGTATCTGTATTCAACCTGTGCCTCTTCTGGAAAAAAGAGTTAATTCTTTTTTTAAAGGTCAGGTCATATTGTACATAGAGAGTGTAGTCATGATTTATGAAAATAAATTTCTGTTTTTCAGGAAAAATTAGATATGTCGACATATCCTGTTGAAAACATCAGAAACTTCAGTATTATAGCTCATGTAGATCATGGCAAAAGTACACTGGCAGACAGACTGTTGGAAATCACAGGTAAGTGTTCTCATGTTACACTACCTTTTCCTGATATCTAAGTTTCTGTAGCTTTGTTTATTACTAAAATTTCTAATATATTTGGTCTTCTGGTGCCATGTTACTTATGCTTTTAGGCTCTCAGCTGTGTAGTGTTACAGATGTAATGGATTTTGTGGTTGACATGTAGGGGTAAGGAAGCGTGTCATTCACTCAGGGAAGTACATATTTTGGAAAGACTGGAAAGGAGTGTACTTCCCTCTTCAAGGTGTTACTCCTGTCATTCCAACCAGTTGTCCATTAGATCAGTACGCAGCAAGTTTATAATGTTTACTGACAGTGGTTGGGGTGGACTGGGAAGGGGTGCAGCTGTCATGACCTGGTTCTCGACTGCAGTTTTCAAACATGTCATTGAAATATCAAGGGATTTCAGCTGGTTGTATTTAGGTGAAAGTAATGGTGTATCCTGTTCTGAGCAAACCATTCATAACTGCCTTCCATGGTGCTGGAGTTCACTGGTACTGCAGCTGATATGATACTGCATTGTAAGTTTTAGAAATGTACAGCCCTATGTTGATTTAGATTCAGTGTGTACAATAGCTGCCAGCAATTAGGTGTAAATTCCAGGGATTCTTGGTTGCTACATAGACTTGCTTTTTCCTTCGCTGTAAGTATTGGTGAAGTTGCATTACTTGCATCTTCTGAGTGACTTATTTTGACTTCATCAGAGTACTTCTTGGACTTTAGTGCTTTTATTTCTGTGTTATTGTTGAGGATAAGGAAAAACTCTCCTTTTAAAAGAAAAGAGAGGAACAGAGGTGCTAAGGGATATTCATAATTTTAAGTGACTGGAACTAGACTTTCCTTGGAAGAGGGAGGCAGAGGTTGCCTTAGAGGCTTGTCTAAGGTCGGCTGTAAAGCAATTGCTCTATCTCCCAAATAGATACTAATTTCACAGCAGAGCTTAAATTAGCTGCACAGAAGTATTCTTTGGAAGAGTCTTGCTTTTCTCACTTGAGGAATGAACAAAACAAACCCTAGGAGAGAAGCTTTTGATCAAATTCTTTTTTATGATTACCTCGCATATATCACTAGGAGCATTTTTACCTAATGCCTGTGACAGAATGGAATTTTGAATTCAAGTCTGTCAGTCTCTTGGAGTATGCTCTTCTGGCACTTGAGATTGGTTCTGGTTGGAGCTGTGAGCCATGGAGCTGCTGTCCGGTGATGGGAGGTGAAGTTTTCTTAAATACCAACATTATTTAGCACTGAATAGAATTTTTGCTTCTTAATCTCTGATTTAGACTTAGATGATGTTGTGTATCCTGCTTATTCTGGACTGTATTTTATATAGCTTTATATGTAAAATTTATTTAGCAAATATAAAGAGTTGAAGCATGGTTTTATTTTTGATTAAAAATCTCAGTTTAGCTTAATCACACGGAAAGGCTTCATTTGCAGCTGCAAGTCTCGAGTTGTCTTGGTAAATGTCATTTTCAAGATTTATTTTTTTTTATTTATTTATTTTAATAAGGCTCTTTCTTTTTTTGTAGGAACAATTTCTAAAACTGACCGTAATAAACAAGTGCTGGATAAACTGCAAGTGGAACGTGAAAGAGGAATTACAGTTAAAGCACAATCTGCGTCTCTCTTTTACAATCACGAAGGCATAAACTACCTCTTAAATCTTATTGACACTCCAGTAAGCTAAATATAAGCAGTGTTTAAATTATACAAAGCTAAATGTCTTTATATTTAAAAGTTGGAGATTTCTGGCTTCTTGTGTTTATTCAGTTCCTTTTTTTTAAGAATGTGAACATATATATACAAATGAAAACACAGTACAGAAATCTTAGCGAAAGACTCTAGAAATACCTCTAATTTGTAAACATTTGTTTCCTTCACAGGGCCACGTCGATTTCAGCTATGAAGTATCACGGTCACTATCTGCCTGTCAAGGTGTCATACTTGTAGTGGATGCAAATGAGGTGGAGTTCTTAATTCTTGTTTTCTAGTTAGTATTTCAGTATTTCTTTAAGCAAGCTAGAAAGAAGATAAGGTAGTGGGTTTTTTTAGTTTTTCCACCATTGTTTTTGCCCCTCATGTATCTCCATAAAACTAGGTTGCAGAAGAAGAGCAATGGGAGTTTAGAAGAAAATCTAGAGACAAATACTTGTATTGACAGATACCACAGTTCCATGACACAGCAATAATAGCACAGCAATGAAGAATCAGATCCTATTTTTTTGAGAGTATGAACTTTGCAAATGGCAGTCTGGAGAACTTCTAGCTATTGTACTAACACCCATTTGAGTACCTTCAGTTAACAGACTAGAATATGAGGGTTATGAAATCATGATTTTGAATATGGGCACATTTCTCATCAAGATACTTTGTGAGAATTTTCTCTGTGGCATATTTATGATTGTACTGTACAAGGATCAAATGATTGCTACTGTTTCCTTTGTTATATGAAAAACCCAAGCCCAACTAACTTCCAGTGGTTATGAATACTTGCTCCTTCCTAGCTTGATGGGCAAGTGGACTTCCTACCTAAGCTTCAGTAATAAATATGTTCCCTAAATGTGTTGATTTTTTATAGTTAATTTCTTTTTTTTAATGTCACATTTTAATATTGTGTGATTATTTGGTATTCTGTATTTGTCTTTCAGTCAGAATGCTTACAAACTCAACTTTTTAATTATGTTTTTTTTAATAAGTATTCTTTGTTGCTTCTTTACGTTGCCTAAAAAGGCCTAAATATCGATAGTGAATATCCCCACATAAGTAATCCTCTGTTTGATCTGTTCTGAACAAAGGAAAGACAACAAGTAGCTTTTTTTTTTTTCCTCATTCTCTTCCCCCCATCCCTGCTGCCTTCTCTGGACCATCTTTACTGCTTTATATTCTTGTTCATTAGCATCTTTGTCTCTTTGTTTTCCCTTGTTTGGTACTTGAATCTGGAAGGGAATGTTCCTTTTCTTCTAATCAGAACTGTTGTTTTGCCATCCTTTTGAAAGAAATTTGAAGTACACACTTTATCATTTGTTTTCTTTAATGAAAGTAACTGTAAAGTAAGTTGAAGGTATGTTCCTGCCCTGTGGAGTAACTAGTCTTACAACCATGATAAACATCCCTTGTTCTTTGTCAAAGTCCATTTGTAAATAGTTTGCTGAGAAGAAAAGGATCTATTCTTTGAAGTACCTGTTACTTATTTCTGAATAGCCTAGATCATAACATACACAAAAATACATACTTGGTGCATAATATATACATAGTACTGTGTTATCTATATATAATTCCCTGAAAGTGGTCACACACACTGTATTATTAGTTTGTCTGCTTATATTGAGACTATGAGAACTTATAATTAGGAAAATTGGGTTTTTTTCTCAGCAATTATGTACAATCACATTTTACTTATTTTCCATTTCCCAAATGAAAGACTGGATGGAATAGTGACGTAANTTCTGTATTTGCTGTCTGTTTAAAATTTCACAGTAATGGATGTGAAGTTTTAATTTCATAAAATACATGTAGATATTTTAAAAATGTAGCACTTAAGGACATGGCTTAGTGGTGGACTTTGCAGTGCCAGCTTTACAGTTGGAATTGATGATGTTAAAAGTCCATTGATATTGAGGAAGTTACATGAGTAGCAGCTCAATATTTAAAAAGTATAGACTTAGTTTTAAATGAAATCCAAATATTAACATTTTATAAAATTTTGAGGACTCTATTATTGGAATCACAGCTTATGTTACTTGCTCAGTTTATGTTAATTGCTTTTTGTAGGTGTATATTGTACTTAATGCTTGATCTTATGAGCAGTGGAGGTAGCACTTAGTGATTTNAGTGACGTAATCTTAAATTGTATACTATGCCTAAAAAACCCAAACAAGCACACTCTGAAACTCGGGAATTTTCTGTGTTCAACTTTTATAATGCTTATTTTATAGGGTATTCAGGCTCAGACGGTGGCAAACTTCTATCTTGCTTTTGAAGCACAGCTTTCAATAATTCCTGTCATAAATAAGGTAATAAAAGTTTTAGACTTTCCTATTAAATAGCTGAGTTGTTTAAGTGTATAGAAGACTGATANCTTTACAGTTGGAATTGATGATGTTAAAAGTCCATTGATATTGAGGAAGTTACATGAGTAGCAGCTCAATATTTAAAAAGTATAGACTTAGTTTTAAATGAAATCCAAATATTAACATTTTATAAAATTTTGAGGACTCTATTATTGGAATCACAGCTTATGTTACTTGCTCAGTTTATGTTAATTGCTTTTTGTAGGTGTATATTGTACTTAATGCTTGATCTTATGAGCAGTGGAGGTAGCACTTAGTGATTTCAAATTGCTTTATAAACAAAAGATTTTTACCAACTCTTGGACAATGGTGTTTTGCCTAAAATAGCCAAAAATAGACTAGTTACAGGGACAATTCTCCTGAAGTTGAGGAAGAAAGACTTTCTAAAATTAATCTTGATAATTTCCTTAAAAGAGCCAGTATTTATTCATTAATACATAAAGGTTGTACTTCTGGAAACTACAGTGCTGTATTGTGTGAGAGAGTGGTTGCTTGAATATTTAGCAGTTCATTGTTTTTCAGATTGACTTGAAGAATGCAGACCCTGAAAGAGTTGAAAAACAAATTGAGAAGCTGTTTGATATCCCTACAGATGAATGCATAAGGGTAAGATCTCTTAAGTTCTATAACATGGCTGATAGTATAACAGTATCTGCTTTGTAGCTAATGAAAGACATGTACATGTAGTAAATCAAGAGGGTGCCATGTGTCTGCATGTCTTTGTCTGACAGATGAATTTCTTTAAAGAAGAGTGGAGACAGTACTTTTCAGTTAAAAATTCTAGTATGTTTTGATGAATGGCATCAGAGATTTTAAATTATTTCTCTTTGTTGATCCATAAGTTGTTTTCATTTCTATCATAACAATAATTGCCATTCATAAGAGAAAACATTCAACAGCATAATTTATAATAAAAGAAACATTTCATAGTAATAGCATTCTGAAGTGTCCTTCTGAGTGCTATTATGGATAGCTTTATCTGTGGCCACCAAAATTGTCTAAGTAAACGTGACACTATCTAATAGATATTGAATGAATGTAAGTCATGTCTTACAAAATTATTGTTGGGTTTGTTTTAGATTTCTGCTAAACAAGGAACAAATGTTGAAAAAGTTCTTCAAAAGGTCATTGAGAAGATCCCACCGTAAGTCTGTATTTAATTATATATCTAACCTTGCAAGGTTAATTAGGAAACCATGAGTTGCATTTATATGGTACTGGTAGTAGTTTTATGCTTAATATGAATCTGATTTAAGGAAAATACTTTATAGAGACATATGGGAGAAATCTAATGTTTGAGCTGGTTAAGTCAGTTTCAAATGTCAAATGAGAAAAAAATGACATTTCAGATTTGAGATGCCTTTTTAAAAATGAATGTGAATATCAGCAGAGAAGACTTCTTTATTCTTATGGAGTGGGAAAAGAAAATTAATTCAGTCTGAAATGAAAGATGAGAGATGAGCCACTAAAGGTGATACTGACATTTTATAGGTTCCATGAAACTCACTGTTTGCAGATATATGCTGTTACCACTTTTGAACATTGCATTGTTAAAATGACAAAAGTAATGTAAATCTGCTGTGTTTAGAGTTTCATATCTTGGACCCAACCTTTAAAATAGACTTCTGAGAACTTGATGACAAAGCTGCTTAATTACAGTTCAGTTTCAGTCAGCATACTACTTTTGATCCTTTTTTCCTGCAATTAACTAAAAATTTTAATCTTCATGCTACTTAATTATTATTGTTAAACCACAGTGAAAATGCAGGATTAAGTTTCAGTGAAAGGTGGCAAAATCAGTGTTCCATGATGTACTTTCTGGTACATGTTAACTGAAATATACTTGGTAGTTTTATCAAAATTAATATGATTCTGGACAACTCAAGGCAGGGTTTAAACTGAGGGACCTGGGGTGCGGGATCTAAAGTAGCAATGCTCACATCATTGCAACCAACTGGGGAATAAGCCAGGCCAACCAGAGCAGTGACAAATGTTCCTTACCTGCCTCTCAAGATGAGAAACAGGAGACCAGCCACCTCAAGTGTACATTCACCAATATATGCAGCCACATGAATGCAATATTTTTAGTGGGAGTCACGTGGAAAAGATGAGAGATAATGCCTATACGTTAGTCATGGGGAGATTTCAGTTGGACACAGAAGGGGAATTTTCCACAGTGAGAACTCTGAGCTACTGGAATAATATCCCCAGGAAAGTGAGGAGGATTCCCCAACATTAGACGATCTCAAGATTTGTCTGGACAGGGTGCTGGGCCATTTTGTCTTGACCATGCTTTTGCCAAGAAAAGTTCGACCATGTGATCCTTGAGATAAATCTCTTACAACCTGATATACTATGTTTCCATGCAAGTTTTTGGGGTGGATGTGCTTGCTCACTCGGTATTGAATGAAAACACAATGCGTGATATATTGGGGTTTTTTTGATTGTTTTGTTGTTGTTGTTTTGTTTGTTTGTTTTTTGTGGCAGACCCCAATGTAATACTGCTGATCCATTGAAAGCCTTAGTGTTTGACTCCACCTTTGACCACTACCGAGGTGTCATAGCTAATGTTGCACTCTTTGGTGGGGAGATTGCAAAAGGGAATAAAATTGTGTCTGCACACACAAAGAAAAGATATGAAGTTAATGAAGTCGGAATTCTGACTCCAAATGAACAGCCAACGCATAAGCTGTAAGTAAAATATTCTGACAATGAAACAAATCATAAATTGGTGTAAGCTACAAAATCCTACATATCTGTTTGATTTTTGCTTAGAGTGGTAAAAGCTGGGAGATTTCTAGGTTTTTTGTTCTTGCTTTTTGGTGGTGTTTTTTTAATAGTTATTATTTGTAATTTACTGCTCAGTGTCAACCTTTTTCATTTTGGGCATGCTGAGGCAGAAGTTTTTGGGTACTGCTTTTTGGGCATTACTGGGGAGGAAGCTATTCAGTCATCTCTAGTAGATGGAACATCTGGACAGCTGCTCTTTTAAAACTAGCATTTGATGTTCTTATTCCGCTGTCCAATTTATTTCTAGGAACTGCCTTGTTTCAGAGTGGAAGGGAATGGGGAATCTTAGTTATTGCTGCAGCATATTTTGAGGGTGGAAAACTTAAAATCCATGAATACAACAGCTTCCAGAAACTGGCTTCTCATGGCAGCAGTGAGAAGAAAATCAGGTACTTAGAATTAGTGGAGACATTTTACCAGTTTGCATCCAAATATGTGTTAATTACTATTGGGGGATTCTCAGTGAGACCATATTACTGTGTCTGGCAGGTTGAATTCAGTCAGCAACTAAGCACCCAACCACCCATCTGCTTACTCCCCCAACCCCAGTGGGATGGGGGAGAGAACTGGAGAAGTAAAAGTGAGGAGGAATTCATGGATTGAGATAAAGACAGTTTAATAAGTAAATGAAAAAGAAAAGAAATAAGTGATGCAAAGGCAATCACTCAACACCTCCCACAAGCAGACTGATGCCGTGCTTGTCTGCCAGTAACGGCCACCTTGGAAAGACTACACTTCTTTTTTATTGCAAGCATGATGTTACATGGCGTGGAGTATAACCCAAGTCTTTGGCTAGTTTGGGTCTGCTGTCCTGGCTCTGTCACCTCCCAGTCTTTTTCTCACCCCCAGCCTATTTGCTTGGGGAGGGGCAGAGTGAGAAACAGAGAGGGCCTTTGTACTGTGCAAGCACTATTCAGCAATAGCTAAAACATTGCTATGTTGTCAACACTGTTTAGTCGCAAATCCCAAACACAGCATCATACAGGCCTGCTCTGAAGATAGCTAACTCCATCCTAGCCAAAACCAGTACAGTGTTTTACTTGATATCTACCATGGGTTCCCCTCCAATGAGCATTATGTGCTGATGGAAGGTGTGTGTCTCGTTTCTTCCTCTTAGTATCGGAAACTTCTGTGGTGGCAGCTGGGAACTGTTCTGGCTTCTGTGTCTTAAAAGGAGCTTCTCAATGGTCTAGCCCCACCTTTTAAACTGGGAGTAATACAGAATTCAAAATCCAGGACCATAAATGTACTGCTATCCATAACAGAAACAGAACTACTTAAGAAAGTTAACAACGTGGAGGTGAAACAACTGAAATCTGGCTTCTGGACTATGGATATGGGCTTTTAGGGGAGTGATTTATTGAATTTCTAGCCGACCTAAATCAAATCAAAAAATAGTGGAAATACTACTAATGCCAAGAAGCATGTCCATATAACAACGATTTTATTTAGATATGCAGGACAGGTGGGCTACCTGATTGCTGGAATGAAAGAAGTAACAGAAGCCCAAATAGGAGACACACTGTTTTTGTATAAACAGCCAGTGGAGCCTTTGCCTGGCTTTAAGTCAGCGAAGCCAATGGTTTTTGCAGGTGAGAAGTAAACCAATATAAAGTGGAATTCCCTTTTTCTCAATAACAAGAGTAAGAGAGCTGTTAGAACTTTTAAAAGAATACATGTGTATATTAAGAGTTGTGAGGGTTAGAACTATAGCAAAGAGGGGTGTCATTTATGTAGCTTTGTGTAATTCTCCCTGTGACTTAACAGATAGGATTAATAATAGTTGCTGACTGATTTTATAAGAATACAAGACTTAAAATGTATTTTTGGCATGATTATTGTTTCTAATGCCAGTGAACTCTTAATGGCTGGAAAAGAAGGCTTGAGACTTACAGAAATAAAAACAAAAAATAATTTTTTCTTCATACTGATAATCAGGTTTCCATAATTGGTGGTGTGGGTTTTTTTCTTTAAAAACTTGGCAGCTTGTTTCATTTTTATTAAACTGCTGAACTGTCAGACCTAATACTCAGAATGGTTCTGTAAAATATTTGACTTTTTAAGATTGAATACTTATATTGAGCTGTTGCCACCAGTTTCAGTAACTACTACAAATGCTACAGAAGGTGGCTTTAGAAAGAAATAAATTCTCTAAATTATTTTCTAGACTTGTGAAGCAATGTGTAAAAACTCACTTGAACTATCTCATTGAGATAAGGCAGTCTGTCAGTGAATGTAGAAAAGTGTAATCTTTTAAATAATGTTTTTGTGTGCACACATGTTGCTTCTTGGTTTAATACCCATTTTCTGAAGATACGGTGATGTGAAAACTGGCACAGTAGAACCTATTTGGGGCAGTAATTATACAAACAGCTGGTTTTACTAATTTCAAAAAATATAGAAACATTTGCAACTTTCAAATGACTTTTTATTTTCTGTTCAGTCTTATCTTTGAAGAAACATCTCAGTGAAATCTGTCTACCTTTTCATATATGCTTAAGCTGTATGTTTACACTGCAGCCCTGCAAAACAGTGGTTATACTCAATTGTGAATCTTCTACAGCTGTAGAAGGATTAGATGAGTACAGTGATCCTACCAGTATGGTTTAAATGTTAATTCTGAGGTAATCTAAAACTTGATAATATTTTGACTAATTTTTTTGAGGAAAAAGAATCCTTATATTGTTTTTCATGTTGAAAAAGAATTGAAACAGAAACCAAGCTATTTTTTATTACTGTTTACTGTAAGAGTCATATTTGAAAGTTAAGTAAACTCCAGATAAAGCTCTCTATCACATCACTTCTATCTAATGTATTTTGACAGGAATGTATCCTATAGATCAAACAGAATATAATAATCTCAAAAGTGCTTTGGAAAGGCTGACATTGAATGACTCCAGTGTAACTGTTCATCGTGACAGTAGTCTTGCCTTAGGAGCTGGATGGAGGTGAGGCTTTTACACTTTCATTTTTGAGAATGCAGGTTTAAGTCAACTGAAGGTAGAACTAAAATTAATTCAAACTTAGGAGCTTTAATTCAAACCAGTGATAGCTAAAGATGAAAAGCATTTGATTTTTTTACATTATCTGTTTGCACAGAGTGTGAAATCTGTTGTTCTCCAAGACTCATATTCAGCTGTAGGCTTACTTGGTCCTTTGGGTTTGCTATGCTTGATATTGCCAGAATAGCAATATAAACATGCTGGAGGGTGAAAAAGAGCACTCTGAAATTCTAGGGAATATACAAATATGTTTACAAACAGGGTATTTATTCTCCAGATTGGGTTTCCTTGGTCTTCTACATATGGAAGTTTTTAATCAACGTTTGGAACAAGAGTATAATATGTCTGTTATTTTGACTGCACCAACAGTTCCGTATAAAGCTGTTCTTTCCTCAGCAAAGTTGATAAAGGTATGTTAAATTAATTACAAATTTATGTAAATAGCACTTAAAAGCCTCCTATAATAAACATCTCCAGTATCTTTAAATGTGGGTTAGCATTGTATTTCATAGAAAACATTAGAAACACCAGCATTTAACTTAAAACTTTTAAAAATTTTTTTCAAGGATGTTAACTATTCTTCTCCCTTACACTTCAAGCACTTTTTTTTATGTCTTGCACTTGTCCTTGAAAATGCGAATATAGGACACATATCTTAGTGTATTCTTTTAAGTGCATACTGAGTGGACTGCATTAACAGCAGCTGAAATAATCTTCCAGGCTTTATCAGTCAGAAAACTTCAATGTTTCTAGTAATAGCTTGTAATGCTACTGTAGACTGGTGGGCTCTTGGCAACTTAGTAACTTAGAGAATATGGATTAAGTAAGAAGGAAGATCCCCACTTTACAGGTGAGAGAGAGACCTGGAAAGATGGATTGTAAGGCTTTTTATATTTGTTATTTCCTAAGTAAAAAATAAACCCTGTAATATTTTTGTATAATAATATTTAAAGATACGCTGATAAGGGACTTCTATATGTGATGGAGAAATCTCTTCTAAAATTGGCTTTGTTTTAAACTTGGGTTGCATAATGCACAAATGTTTTCAGGCAGTTGAAACACTTTTTCTGCCACTTTTTCAATGCTATATTTATCTCCTTTGCTATTCAGTCTATTTACTTTTAAAATTACACTATTTGGTTTATTTATTTGTTTTCAGGAGCATGGAAAAGATGAGATTACTATTATCAACCCTGCTCAGTTTCCTGATAAATTTTTGGTATCAGAATATTTGGAGCCAACTGTTCTTGGTACTATTGTCACACCTCATGAATATATTGGGAAAATAATTGCTTTGTGTCAGGTTGGTATTTAGTTTTTGTCTTTTGTATTTTTAAGCTCTTCACATCATACATAAGTGAAGACACTAGATAGTATGATAATAGAAACTAGTAGTTAAATATTATCTTTAACAGTAGTTATTAAATGCTTTTCAAAGAAAAAAAAATTAACTTCTCATTTGTAAAATTCTGAACTACAGAATCAATATATTGAAAGTTAGTGATGAAGCTTAATGACAATAAAGTACTTGGTCTGTAATAGACTAATTCATAGCTAGTTCTGCTCTCCTGAAAGAATGGAAACTGCAGCAGGGGAATAAGTTGTGTTGGTTTTTTAGAAGTATATTCATGAAACTACAACTTCTGTCAACGCTTTACTGTATGTTCATGGATTTTTTTTCAGTACTTCAATAAAGTAAATTTATGATAATGATCACCAGACACATTTCCCCAATTGTATTGGAATATTGGTAATTGAAAATGTTTAAACTGCCATGTATATGTCTTGATATTATTTTTTCACAATATTTTTCTTTTTGCATTTCAAAATACATAATACAAAACAGTACAGTACTTATATGTCAGTGCAGTGAGGAATAAAATTTATTATAAAGAATTCCTAAAATGACTTTTAAGAACGCCCTCCTGGGAGTAAAGAAGATGAGCCTGCACATCCTACTATGTAATACTCCAATTTATGTGAAAATCTAATTTCAGTGAGACTTTATGGACAAATAATTATTTATTTAAAAAGCATCAGGAAGCAGAAGGCATTAAGGATTTCAGGTATTCTGCAAATATAGAGGACAGGCTTGAATCATATGTCCAATTAAGTTACAACGACTTAATTTATTGTAGTGCTGATGTTTGTCCTGGGACTTCAGTGAACTACCAATAAGAAGCTTACTTTGAGGCCTGACATAGAAGAATTCTCTTGTGTAGCTGAATAGCTGTTCATTTTAATTTGCTTTGGTTTTTTTTGTAGAAAATTTCTGTCAAGGGGAACTGAAACAATTTTTATTTGTCTAGGATCGTAGGGCAGTCCAGAAGGATATGCTGTACATTGATGAAAACAGGGTTATGCTAAAATACCTCTTTCCACTGAATGAAATCGTGTTGGATTTTTATGATGCTCTTAAGTCTCTGTCTTCTGGCTATGCAAGGTAACTACCTCTCCTGTTGCCGCTTCCTCCCTGAAGGGGGGTGTGGTGAAAGAAAGATCTGAGGAACAAATACGGAATGGCACGAGTGAGGAATATTCCTTTATGATGGTGCTGCAAATCTAGTCTCTCTTCACCTTTAATAGTTTAGATTCACTGTGAAAGTGGATGGAAATAAGTCTGAAAAGCATTAAAAGTTCATCACTACCTAATAACCATTGTCTTTGGCGCTGTGTGTATTTTTCAGTGCACCCTCTGGAATGGTACTGGCTTATCTATATGAGCAAGATTTAGATGGTCCTTACTTGTCTGAAATGACAAATGGGCATTTTCTGTCAGAGGAATCACTGAAACTGTACTACTTACTGTATTAACTGTCTCTTGGTGGAACAGAGAAAATAACCAAATTGATTAAAGCTAGTAAAAACAACATGAGGTATTTAAAACAAACAGTACTTACTTTACTTACATGCTTTATTATGGGAAAAAAGTAAATCATCCATATTTTGAGACAAAATGTTCTGTTGTTAGTGGCTTCTTTAAATTCAGAGGCTAATACAACACTCAGATGTTTGTGAAGAACCTTTGTGAGTTTAATGGAAGAGAAAATGTTGCATGGCACACAGGCTTGTGCCTCAGGAGGCTCAATAGCTCTCACAAACCTGGTATGTCAAGATGTTGCTAATAAGATACATTACACAGCAGGAACCAGTATGCCTAATTACATCAGTAATTTTATAAATACAAAAATGAATTTTATTGAAGAACTGAATTTGCTTTGCGTTTTTCTTAAATTTGCCTTATAAATGAAAGTAAGACATGTTTTGCCCAGGTTTGTAATACTTGCAGTAGAAGCATAAGCAAAAATGGAGAGTCAAGGCAGAAGAAACAGTGGGATGGGGATTTTGAATTTTCTCTCCAGATCTAGCTCCCCAACTACATAAAACCTAACCTATTTATCAAGAAGCTATCTCATTAGCAGAATTATGCTGGGTTTCCTTTGATTCAGGTGTGATTGCAAACAACGTTGCATTATCTGATTTTTTATTTTTATTTCCTAATTGATTCCTTAGTGTGTGTATTTAATACTCTCAGTAATTATACTTGTTTTATAAATCTATTCACACAGGTATTGTTTATTCAGCCAACTAAGACAGAAGTGCTTAGAAATAATCTCAAAGGATTTTCCCCTCTCTGATATTTGACTAAATTATAATGGCATTGTTGATCCCCCACATTTATATTTACACACAAGATCGACTGATCTGTCTATCTATCTGTCTATCTATCTGTCTGTCTGTCTGTTCATCTATCCATCCATCCATCCTACATTACCTCTGTATCTCTTCCATTTGAAGGATTTTTGCAAACTGACAGCAAGTCCTATGCCTACCAAAGGAGGAATGTGGTTTGGAAATGAAATGGAATACCTAGTTGTCAGAGAGAATGATAATAGGGGTCATATAAATGAAAGGATAAAAGAAAGCAGTCGAGGATTAGTGTTTGATTCCGCTGACATTCAGGACATTTACTGTTCAGAAATTGTGTTGGAAAGTTCTGTTTCCTGGAGCTTGAAGGAACTTCCAGCTGATAGAAAAATAAATGTTTGAATAAACTCTTTAAGAGACTGTATTAAGCATGAAGATTTTGCATTGATTTACCTTGCTCACTAGAATGGAAGGACATCCTGGAAGTTAGGATGGCACCTGCTGCTGCATTGGAGGGCACATTATGTGCCGCCTGTTTCTAGTCTGATTTTGTGTTAGGGAGATGTACTGAGAGATTGTTAAAAAGTGTACTCCCATTTTATTAAAATGTTCAAGTGTTTTATTAAGAACTGTGTCTATAATTTAAATTTAGTGGAACAAAGAATGCCAAATGTAATTTTTAAAGTATCATCACAAACTTTTGAACTGCTTTTTTTTTTTCAGTTTTGATTATGAAGATGCAGGATACCAAGCAGCAGACCTAATCAAAATGGATATTCTCCTAAATGGAAATCCAGTTGAAGAACTGTCTAGTATCACACACCAGTAGGTTGACTGGATTCTTTATTCCAAAGAAATAAGATTTCCTATTAATTTCAGTGAAAACATTGTCTATAAGGGACTTTTCTGCCCTAAACAAATGTGTGATTCTAAATGATTCTAGGTATAGGTATTACTCATACATAACAAATATGTATGAACATTGAGGATTTTGCCACATAACCACTGTGATCACCAATAAAAAAGAGAGGCATTTTGTAATAGGAAAATTAGGGAACACATACCATTATTAATAGCAATTTTCAGTTTCTCTATCAATTTAAGTGCTAGATATCATATTTTTGTGGTAAATGTAGAGAGAGGTAAAGGAAATGCAAAATTCCAGTCTTCTAAGGGGCTGGAAAAATTTTAAGTACAGATCAGTCAAGGAGATGTCAGATTAATCATTTATGGTACTTAGTACTGAAAAGAAACTGGTTTTATTCTCCCAGTAATTCTTGTTCTATAGAAGTTTGTTGTACCATAGTACTGTGGTACCATTGACATAGTACCAGAAGAATGTAAGTATTTACTGGATGCAATTACCTCTGAATTTTTTTTGCTAAAATGATTCAATTTCCATGAGTATCTCAGAAATTACAGGTGAGGATAGTGTCTTTCCCATTTCCAGCCTCTCCCCTTTCTTCTCACAGAGTTTTTATAAGGTTCCCTTCTGTAATTTCAGCATCCCTTTCCAGTAATCCTGAGATCAACTTTTGTGGGTTGTTTTTCCTTCTTAAAATACTAGTTTGTAGTTGCTAAATATCTGTATATTTTCATATTTTTTACATAACTGCATTATTTAAATCCTTCAAATTCTGTAACTCCGTAAGGTTGACGTAGGAAAATAAAACCCTTGCCTTGTTCAGAAGGATCATGGGGCTGGAGTGGTATAACTCTCTTGCATACAATTGCTACTTAATGTGTTTTTCATAAATGCATGGTGTTTAGTGATCTATTTGCATTTCTTACTCTGAAAAGATGCAAACTGGAGAGGTCCACCTTGCAAAAGTTAGTTATTACTATAACACGTATTTATCGATCAATTTAGCTTGCACCCCTGAACTGTTTCACTCAGTAAAACTGATAGTCTTTCTTTTAGCTTTAGATTACAAATGATTTTTTTTTTAAAACGGCTAGCAGGGAGTCACATTGTTGCTACCTGAAAACATGTAAAACTGTGTTCAGCTGTATGTTGGTAAAAAATGTCTACTAAATATGGATGCTTTTAGAGAGAACAGAGACCCATTTCTTTCCAATGGTTTATGAAAGTATCTGTTAGTAGCTTCTTTAGACATTTTGGTTTTTTCTCTTTCCAAAATCTGAAGCATAGGCAGATGATGAATATAGTTGGGTAATTTTTATTAGCAGATGACACCAATACGGCAGATGTTTTTAAAGTATTTCTGGGATATGTAGATATTTTGACCTTTGGGGCTACAATCAATGAAAATTGTCCTTGACATTAACTTGAAGCTGTACAGTGTTCAAAATGGCTTCACTGTGATGGGTAATCAGGGTGTTTGTTATAAATATTTTAAATTTATATTAAGACCTGCTGTTATACAATCTTAATCACCTACTAGTATGAAACAGGTGACATACACCACTCATTAGATTACCGTGATCATTTGATCACCTTATCTTTTAAGTTGCAAAGAGGAAAACTACTGAAATCCTTTTATCAAACAGTTTGTTCCATGGATACATTTTTGGTGTTGCAGTGCTTTTTTTGAAAACACTGGTGACTCTCCTTTTCAGTGATAAGGCATATGCTACTGGTAAACTCCTGTGTGAACGTTTAAAAGAAGCAATACCTAGACAATTGTTTGAAATAGCCATCCAGGCTGCTATTGGCAAGAAAATCATTGCAAGAGAAACGTAAGTTAAGCGTCTGTGTTCTTTTTTTTTTCCTTCCGTAATTTTAGCTATGTCAAATACAGATTTTTAATGTCTTACCAACTTTTATACATTACAGTACTTTGATTTTAATGTAAAGTTTTATTTTTCGTGTATATACTACCAGACATACTGAAAAAAAAGAGAAAAAAAAAACCATTTGGGCTGTGACTATGACTAAAGATTTTGAATTAAATTTATACAAAGAAATTGTATTTCTATTTTAAATTGCTTGTGGTTAGCATTGCACTTAGTGAATAAAGCATAACTTGCAACACCCATGTGTCCATTTCCTCTTTGGCAGTGGAAAAAGTTTCTTCCTACTGAAAAAAATCAGCTAGTTGTGGAATAGTTTAATTTCTGGGAGAGTCAGCAAAAAAAGAACTGATATGTGCAGTTCCAAAGGAAATATGTTGCAAACTGAACACACAACTTTTTCTTAAGCAGCATGCAATTCTTTAGAGCAAACAGTTTCCCTAAGGCCGTGTTTCTCATCACGTTTTTCTGTTGCTGTTTAAATAGGATTTAAATTGTGGCAAAAATTATTATAGGTAGGAGTTCAAGCCAAAGTGCTGTTAGAATTTGTGTGTACATCTGTGTACACATAGATGTAACACTTCCTGTGAGTTGTAACAGGAATTGTAGATAAAAAGACAAGCTTGTGATTTTTTATGGACACATTATGCACCCTAAGGGGTATTTCTAGAATTGAGAACTGTGAATTACATCTTCTGTTTAAAACTTCATGTTTTCTATACAAAACATGAGAATGTTGTGATGCCAATGTGTCTTACAAAACTAGTAGAAAAACAACAATTAGCATTTTGACTACTCAGTATTTAGCTTCACATATAGATGTTCTAATATGTTAAGATATATATGTTATTTTATTTTACAGGCTGAAAGCTTACAGAAAAAATGTTGTGGCAAAATGTGTAGGTATTTTTTCTTTTTTTTTAAAATGTTTCTGACATTTGTAAACCTAGGAGTCCTGCTAAGATGATAGGCCCCATCTTTTCCTAGAAATCCAGCAAAGACGTGTCCTGCTTGTTCTCTGAAGTGTCAGTTGAATTTTAACATTCATTTTAAAATTCAACTCTTATAACGTCTAGCTGGAACGTGCAGTAAGAATGGATCAGAAAAAGCAATGGCTTTTTTAAAGTTACACACTTGAATGACCTCAGCTGAGTATTGTCTGTGTTCACTCTTCTCACCATTTTCTAATAGCTGTAGACATAGAGTAAATGTATGTGTGTACACAGGCATATGTGTAACTTCATGTTCCCCAAATTGTTTTTCAGGTCATGTAAGAAAGTATAAATGTGCTTTTTTAGAGACTTGATTGTCTTAGGTTTGTAGTAATACATTGTAATAAAGCTTTAAATATGCAATAGTTGACTATCAACAAGACTCAACAAAGCTATAGGAAAAATGTGATACCTCTTACTTAGCTTGTACTTAGCGCTCTGAAGCAAACATGTTGGAAAATATTAATCAAGTGTCCCTTTCTTACAACTGTAACAGAATTCTTCTGCTAGGCACAGATGTGGGAGGGTCTTTGTTCAATGTCATACAAGGATTTAGTTCATTTTTCTAGATATAAGCACCTAGTGATAGTCAGGATGCCTCAGTCTGAGCTGGCATCCTGCCTTTGTTCCAAGCAGATTTGGATCTGTTTCCGAGTATCAGCCAGGCTTATGTCAATGTGTGTATTTAGGTAACAGAAATCAACCTCCAGGTGTCCAAATGTATATGCTAACTTGCTCCCTTGTTCTTTTTAACGAGTATCCTTTAGGCATAACTATTTGGAGTATAAAACAATCTTTTGTCATAATATAACCAACCTTCCTGGGTTTTTTTAAGCCCTTGAGTTTAGTGTTGCTGATATGTACTGTAGTTGCATTTGTAGTTTAAGCTTACTAAAATATTTTTCCTTTTCACAGTATGGTGGAGACATTACAAGAAGAATGAAACTTTTAAAGAGGCAGGCAGAAAGCAAGAAGCTGATGAGAAAAATTGGCAATGTGGAAGTACCGAGAGATGCCTTCATACGTGTTCTAAAGAGAGACACTGACAAATAGAGATCAGTAACATGAAGCTGATCATTCTCAACTTTTTGCAGACAGTAGCATACTAAGCTAATACACGATTTATCATTGTGAGAGGGAACATACTTGACTTTTAATGATGTAAATTAAGCATATGTGGGAAGATGAACTGAAAGGACTGTGGACTTAAAATGTACAGATACTTGTAGATTATTATGAAATTAAAGTTCACTTGACTGAATCTAAAAATTTTCATTGTATTATTTTCATTGTAATTCACTGATTTCATACTTTTAACATTTAAAAAACCCATGTTTTATTTTTGCATTGCAAGTCTTTGTATAAGAGAATGGAAATCGTACGTAAAAAAGGTTATAAAAATAATTCAAAGGTAGGTATAGACAAACAACACTCTGTGTGTTTGGTTTTTTCCTTGCAAAGTTTCAACTGTTGCCACAATAATATCAAGCTGCTTCCTGTTTTACTTTTTCTAAAGTTACTGCTGTTAGGAAATCACCATGATGCTAGGAAATCACATCAGGTAAAAAAACCCCTTCTTTAACATACCACAATGTATATTTTAAACTTGAAGTGTGTAAATTTACCATTAGTACAGCCTAGCTAAGCTCATCTCCAGAGAAACTGTAAGTTTTAGTACATTAAAACAAAGGAGATGTAGCTGCTCCATGAAAAGACCAATTCAGGCCTTAAAGAATTCCTTTGGCATGAAGGTTTGGTTCGAACATGCCTTTGTGTACTTGGTGAAGTTTTATTTCCATTGTCCACATACTAAATTTCTCAGCAAGTCTTTCAGCTGAAAGCTGCACTGTACTCAACATAAGGTGTTACTGTCAGAAGTGTACACAAAGCAATCATAAATGCAAGTTAATGACCCTGCTACACTGTGTTTACAACTGCTTGCCCACCTCCAAAAGCTTTTAAGACAGACTATTCCTTGCTTTTGTAATTTCAAAGAACCATAGAACAGTCCAGGTCTGAAGGGACCTTAAAAGACCTTCTGGTCCAACCCTTTGTGAGAAAGGTGAGCCTAGATGAGACCCTACCACATCCCTGAGGAGATAATGTGATTTGTAACTAAGGCTTCACCCAGATGACAGGCAGGTAAAGTTTAATTTTTGAAATTCTGCTTTGTTGCACTTTCTCTCAGTGAGTATTTTTCACAAGGACATGATCCCACTAAAAAAGTCTGAATCAGTATAGTCTTCCTCCTTTGGGGCCTAATTGCTCCCTGAAATCCTCAAGTATTTATTCATGACAATTCATATTAAAAATGAAACAATTTTGAAATTAGAGATTTATATTTAAGTTTTACTTATATTCAAAGTAGGAAATAACATTCCTTGTAACAGCTCAATGTTTATAATGATACAATGAGAAAGTGATTAACAGTTGGCTTTAAATGATCATAAATTTGCAGACATTCTGTTCCTGTAAATTAACCTCTTTTCAGGCATTTAATAGTAACATCAATTACATAATTGACAGGTACCTCCAGAAAGGAACATTTAAAGTTTTCCTTATGTATAAAGCTTAATTACCAAAAATATAAAAATCCTAAAGGAACTTGAAATACATGAGAGAAAAAAGTGCTATGGCAGAACTTTAATATTTTTATCTGTGGAGTAGGTTATAACTTTCAAGAATTTGGTGCATTTTTAGGCACTGTTTTTGTATTTTCATTTGTCTGAACTATACAGCAGGTCTTGAGATGCCCAAAAACTGTTCAAGATAAATTTAAGGCAACCAAGTGCAAAAGCTCAGTGTATATTAGATAAATGTAAACAAAACATTTCATAGTAGAAATTGTACAACTATTACAAGTCCATAGTATTGACAAAGGCCAAAACCATTCTGCCTAGAGACATAATGCAAAATGTAGTTACACTAATCAAGCCAAAAACTACAACTTCTGGGAAACAAAGTATATTTAACACAAGGCAGATGCATTACACTGCTGTGCTAGAGTAAGTGCTCTGCTTTTCCCATCTCTATATAGCATGCAGTCTCTCACAGGTTTTGTTCTCTTCCATTTAGTGATGTACCAGCCAATAGCAGAGCTCCAAATGTTAAAGCAAAATGCACAACACAGCAAACAGATGGAATGTGAATATACAGATATTGGACCTTTTAAAAAAATACAGTACCTAGGATTCCCCATTTTAAACGGTTTTCAGCATATTGCATAGCAGTGAACTCATCTGCTACCTAAAACAGTTGCTGTTGACCCACATGGAGCTCCTCTTCAATTCTTCTTTCAGTTTTCTTTCATACTGTACAGTGGGTCCACAAGCTTATTGTGCACATGCATTAAACCTTGGGGGGAAAGCAACAATGCCAGCTTTACATTAGTTATATTTTTTCAACATGTCCTTCTATCCACATTTTTACTTGGAGTTTGCTTCAAAGTATACATTTTAAATAGTTCACTGAAGAGAACAACAATGGCTATTTAAAGTAGTTTAAAAGCAGAGACAGCATATATATATTCTTGTATCACTTGCATATTGCTGACATCTGCTATATGAACTGAGCAGGGATCAGACAGTTCTCTGGTAACAGACCCAAAAGGCAGATCTGGAATGCTTCCAAATTGAATGAATGCATCTTTTCTTCTGCATTAAAAACTGCATAACACCAACATAACTCCCTCACATCATAAAAATCAGATATATACACAGTGGTACTTTTACAGCTTGAATTCTGGAATTGTAATGTTCTAGCACTGTGGTATTGCTATCTTTGTAATTGATAATGTACTTCTGGTCCTAGACAGGGAAAAGCAAACTAAAACTATCCAGTTAATGCAGATTCAAAATTTCAGTAGTGTTTTCTGTTCTAGCTGGGCTTCTTTTTTTTTGTCACTTACAAATCATTCATAGCTATGATAAGGGGTGTTATTTTTTTTCCTACTCAACTACTTCGATTCTGAAAAATGCTGAAGAACAACAAAAAAAGATGCTTCCATCTTAGTTATTACTTAGTAAAAATGTGACCTATATCTACCTATGTATGACACTGGGTCACTGGCAGGTTTATAACCTCATTTCACCTTAAGGACCAAAACAGTAACTGACGAGCATTCACAATCTGCAAAGTAAAAGTCCATTTTAGCATCAAACTAAAGACTAACTTTTAAAACTAAAATATGCAACATTAAGAGTAATTTTCTTAAAAACCATTAAAGAAATATGCAGTAATGCATATTTTAGTGATTATCTATGGCAAAGAATACTCAAATACCTTTGCTACATGATGTACCTTCATGGCAAACCTTAGTGTCACTGCAGCAACATGCAATAACTATACCATTAAAGGTCATCGCTGTTGTGACCTCAACAAAAGGCATTTTATGCAGCATCTATTACTAGTCACTCTGTCTTCATTTAATATAAAATGCAGATGTTAGATCAAGTCAAATATTTCTCAGTTTAACAGTGAGAAAAATTAAGTATAAATTTGATGTAAAAGTCATTTGTACAGAAAGAGTAACAGCTGCACATGCCACTCAAACTAGAAACATGTTGAGCTTTAAAGCATTTAGCTTCCTACCAGTGTTTTTCTCTTCTAAAAACAGGAAATGAAAAGGAGATAATTACCCACTTCCTAGATGCATGAAAAATGCTTACAAAGTATTGCCTCTGCCATACTTAATGAAGAATATTTAAGTCCTGTTAGTGAAATTGTCACAGGAAAATCAGTAAGAAAAAAAAAGTTTTTTTAAAGTTATGCACCAGACTTGACAGATGCCAAAACAATTATTTCAAAGGAAAGTCCCACTGTATATTCAAGTATGCTTTGAATAAACAGATTTCTGCATATAGTTTTAAGAGGAGCATGCACAAGTACAGAAAAAAAACTATCCTGAACTACCTTATCTGCAGACAAATTAGTAAATTCAAAATTCATTTTGTTTCATTCTTCAAGAAAGTTATTTTCCTTTTACTGTAAGAACATTTAAGTACACTTGATAATTTTAGTCTATGATACGTTTTCAGAAACTTACAAAAAGTGGAGTAAGTTATTCTATTTACCAGCCAGCATGATACTTGATTATAAAAAAATAAAAATATTAGTGTTTCATATAGTACCTTGAGAATTTTTAAGTAATTCCCAGTAAACTACCATAAATAGCAATATTGAGAACTACCTAGCTTCCCCAAGTCTAAACTGAAGATCAAGATTCAGAAATAATTCCAAATTTGACCCACATTGATTTGTCCTCCATCTTAAAAAGAGAAAATCTCACTCATTTCAAAGAAGGTAAAATTAAGCACGTTTAAAATAAACAGTCTTTTTAAGAATTCTATTGCTGTGTATTGCAGGGTAATTCAATATAGTGTGACACAATAGCACACATTCATAAATTGTAGCCCTTGATGTTTTTAAAGCAATGTTCAGTGTCATCCATACCTAACTAATTCTATATCACATTTATCTTTACCAAGCAAAGCCTCTGTTTATATGAAATACAGGATAATGTTTAAAATTTATCCAAGCAGTTAGAAGCTTATCTTTGAAAACAACAGAATCTAGCAGTGTGATACAGGTAAAGACTAACCCTCCCTGCCCCCCTGCAAATACATAGCAGAGAACAGCATACTGAAAAAATCCAAAATTAACAAGCTGGCCACAAGTGATATCAGGATAAAAGTCACAGTAATGTCTGAATTGCAATCTAACACATATATGAGTGATATAATGCTCTTAAAAAGAATTTAATAAATTACAATCTTGATCTCTGATACCTTAACTACCACAGGTATCTAAGCTACTGAGAAAGACAACCAATTCACAAAATTCCACGTGCTGTGCTAATATAGTCAGGAGAAAACTAATTTTCTCAGCTTCTACAGTCTCAATGGAATAGAATTCAGATTAGGAAGTCTCAATGACTATCAAATATCCTGACTTACTTTAATTTTGCCCCAATATACCTACTACAAATATGAAAAGCACAGTAAGAGTGTGCAATGTATACAAAGTCAGTATAGATTGTTATGCTAATTGCACTGCATGAAACATGTCCTGATGTGGCTTCAAAGTCTGTATCATACATTTCCAGTTTACTAGACAGCACGTTACAGCACACAGCAAAGGCAGTATGAAAATATATCAAGATTAATAAAGGTATTGAGTTTTTTTAAGTGAAACTTTCCAGTATATTTAAGACCTTCATTCTGGAACACCAGACTGCTGCTGTTTGTGAAGATCACTGAACTATTGTTTCAAATTAGAAGCAAAGGAAATACTTTTCCCAAGTAGATTTGTCAGGAACGTAAGTAGCACAGGTTATGCCTTCTAGCAATTTTCCATACACAACAAATAACATTTAGTATTTTGAATATATAACATTATACATTAGGTACTGTAAAGTGTTGGAAGGCTCAGGCTTAAATGAATATAATTTTAAATCTGTTGGTTTTGCATTTTTTTAAACACATGTAACCTCTGATTCAGTGCTCACCTTTAAAGTACTTCACAGTTTTAACTCTTAGTTCTAAAGTAGCATCTTCATCACACACAAAGATCGTGCGAGGGTGTTGCTGGAAAGCAGAAACTGTCCACATATGATTGACTCCTTCTTCAATTGCTTTGTACAGTGCAAAAGCCTTATGTGCACCTGTTATAAGAATCATCACCTGCAAAACAAAGGTCTCTAATTTTAATCCCAGTATCAATACCAACTAGTCTTAAAAACACACATGCAACTAGAACTAAATGAGTTCTTACTTCTCTAGCATCCATCACTGTACCCACACCAACTGTTAGCGCCATAGTTGGTACTTTAGATAAGTCTCCATCAAAGTATTTAGCATTTGCCAAAATGGTGTCCATTGCTAAAGTCTTTAATCTTGTTCTTGAAGACAAACTTGATCCGGGTTCATTGAATGCAATGTGGCCATCTGGACCAATGCCTTTTCAAAGTTAAAAAAAGTAAATCATTCCAGACCTGAGTCAACAAATATCCTCAAACATCTTAAACAAATACACAATTCTTAGGACTCATTCTTTCCCCATTTTCAATAAAAAACATTCAAAACTTACTTAAATTAAATCATTAGAAACTTGGACACCAACCATTCTGTTTTGGTATTCACATTGATTCTTCGTTAGTCACAGAACTGTCTTACACCGTAATTGAAAAATCTAGGTTTAGCCAAGTTATGAAAACAGTGACTAAAGATCAGTGTACATGCTTGAATTGAAACTAACCATAGAGTATTTCCTCATACCTCCAACAAACAGATCAATCCCCCCTGCTTCTTCAATTTTCTTTTCAAATGCATCACATTCTGCCTGTAAGTCTGGAGCATTCCCATCAAGGATATGAGCATTATTTGGGTCTATGTCAATATGCTTAAAGAAGTTATTCCACATGTAGGAATGATAGCTCTCTGGATGATTCCTGGGAAGTCCTGAAATCATTTAGAGTAAAATTAACATATGACAAGACTTAATCAAACAGTCTTAATTCTACTCTATGTGTAACCAATGCAGAGCATGCAAGGCAAACCTAACTGAGTCAGATAAAGCAAGATTTGAAATTACATGGAGAAGAAAGCTTTCTTGTTGGCATAGACAAGCTAATTGGTTTACATTCACACAAAGAGTATAAAGTTCTCAACAGAAATGCATTCACAATTTTATGTGACAATGTAATTTTGCACTGAGTTTAGCCCAGGATTCACCTGCTTATTTTTGCACTTTTGTAGATAAATGAATAGAGAAAAATGCTTAAGATGACCCCATGGACAGAAGTCCAGCATAGGAGAACAAGCATACTAAACTGACCTTGCTTTTGACAAAGTATTTAGCAGTTTTTATAAGGAGGAAAAAACAGTACAGTGTGTTCACAAATAATAGTGCATCTTACCTACATACTCATCCATGTTGAAAGTCTTTACATATTTGAAAGAGAGATCTCCATTTTTGTGATATTCTATCAGCTTTTTGTAGCATCCCAATGGTGTACTCCCTGTTAAATAAAGTTTTTCTACTGTTCTATGTATCTGCATAACATTTTCATTACATTTAAATTTCTTCATAGTCAAATTTTGCTACAATACTTGTCAACATAAAAGCAATCTGCTATTTTTCATTTAGTATTTCTCAACTTCTCAAACTATCACAACTTTTTACACAAACCAAATCCCTATCTTAAAAGAAATATGTTGGAGTATTACCAAAAATAATATTTAAGTTCTTTTAAATACTGTATCTGCTAGCAATGATACAAATATTGATTGTTCTAGGTTTAGTTATTTACATAGACTTTGAATAAAACTTGCCTGTTGGTAGACCAAGCGTGAAATATCTTCCTTGACTTGGCTTGAACTGGATAATACGATTACAGATGTATTTTGCAGCCCACTCACTAGCCTGATCATAATCTTCAAGAATTACTAGCCTCATTATGGCAGTGAGGAACTTGTATGATAAAAGAAACTTAAACCTAGAGAAAATGTCAAAGTTTTAAAAATAAGCACCTTATGAATAGTTGTAAAACTCTTACAGTGGAGATAAAAAATAACCTTTCATACCGATGACTTGCATAAGCACACCAGACTCTCGCAGTCCTACTTCAAGTTGGACAATCAAAAGCAAAGCTACAGAACCCAAATGACAGATTCCAGTCAAAATATTTATTAAAATACAAACTAATTTAAAGTTATTTAAGGAAAAAGTTAAAACAAAATAAGAAAAAGCCATTTTGAACTTCAATATTTTAGTCAAGTATTATTGTTAGAAAAGAGGAAATATTCAAACATTGAGATTAATTCCTGTTTCTTCTGACTAGCTGAATGCCTAAAATTTCAAAAACAAGACTCAGAATAACCCCATTTCTATATTTAAAGTACCTAATTGGAAGTAAATAATTGAAACTCCTTTCACTGCCATTCTAGCTCTATAACAATGCTTTAGTACATTTATTAATCTGAAAAAAAAAAAAAGTCAAAGCGTTAAAGATACTTGAAATGTGGCCTCATAGGTATCTTTCCCTGTGAACTGTAAACATTTTTTCTTTTCAACATAACTTTAACCATAAGTTTAGAAGGCTTTGAGTGCAATTGTATCAACTTTTAAGATGAATATCCAGAAAACAAGCTTGGTTGCTAAAAATACACAAGCATCTTTTGTATTTAAGTGAAACTCGTTTTCCCACGAGTTTCTGTTTAACAGGGTCAGGCAAATACCAGAAAGACTGAGGCTCTTCAGCCAGTTTGTGATGTGTTGTTCGTCTCTTCCCGGGTCCGAGTGTGCTCGGAATTAGCCAGAAAACAACACAGCTGCCAGAACCCCAAGCCCACTAAGTGCCAAACCACCTGTGGCACACACTACCCTTAGCAGACACGAAACGACAGGCTGGTTTGGAAGCAAACACGAATTAAAGCACATTTGTATTTAACAGGGTGACACCTGTTTGTCCCCCTGAAGGAAGGGCTGAGCACCGGCCGTGCCCAGCCCCGCTCGCCTCTGCAGGGCAAACACCATTCCCCGGACACGGCCAGGAGCTCACCCAGCCAGCCCCGAGGGGGGCACAACGCCGGGACAGCGCGGAGACACCCCGCGGCTCCTGCGATCCCCCTGGGGACACGGGGATGCTCTCCACAACCACCGCGGATTCTGGGCTGCGGGCACGCCCTGGTGGGGGCTGCTCAACCCGCACAGTGAGGCGGCACAGCCGGCCCGGTCCGCGCAGCCCCGGCCCCGCCGCCTCCCCTGCCCGCCCCCAGCGGGCCCCGCTCACCCCGCACAGCCCCGGCGGCTCGGGCGGCACCAGGACCGGCAGGACCGGCAGGACGAGGAGCAGCAGGACAGGGATAGGGATGGGGAGCAGGACGGGGAGTGCCGCCCGCCCCGCCGCCTCCAGCACAGCTCGGCCCCGACCCGGAAGCGCCTGGCGGGGACGGGAAAGCGGCCGCCCTTCCGCTTCCATCTCCGGCGCCGCGGCCCGGCCGGGAGGGAGAGGAGGGAGCGGGTCCGGCCGGCGCTCGGGACGCGGCCGGAACACCGGCGGGCTTCCAAAGTGCAGAGCGTGTAAAATTCTCTTAAGAAAGGATGTTCTTTAGCGTTTGATCTTTATATACCTTCAAGCCTAAGCAACAAGAAGGGAGATGTAATCCGTGAAACGGAGAGCAGCTAACAAGCTCTAAGCGATGCCCAAGTGATAGGAAAACAAATTACTTGTTGGTAGGATTGCCTTGGTAAGGTTTAGGGCTCGACGTGCTTGAATGATCCCAGACCTGGGGGGAGGCTGGCAGAGCCTGGGGAGGAGGATGAGCCACTGACAGGGGACACAAAGAATACAGAATTTATGGGCCACAGGGACATCTGATGGAACTCACAAGATAAGGAAGAAACTAATAAAGACAACTCAGCACTTGTGCTGAAATCAGTTCAAGCCGGGTAAAAGGTTAATTCCAGCAAGGGGAGATCATGACCACCGACTCAGGGACCAGCAGCCCAAGAAACCCACCGACTCGAGAAAGGGCATGCGGAATAAGCAGGATCAGAAGCGAGGGAATCATTAACCAATAGGAGATAGAATGCTAATTAATAAGAGAACTGTGTAACTTGTAGCCAATGGACACTCATTGAAATGTTTGCTAAAATGTATAAATATTATTAAGTTCTGATAGTTGGTGGGCTGACTTTGTGGTTTCACCACCCAGCACCCCATTCTGTGCAGAACTGTAAATAAATCAAATACCTCGACTCTGTGTGTGTATTGGTCACCAGTTCTGGGCTCAGGACAAGAAAGACAAGGAGCTACTGGAGAGGGTCCAGTTAAGGGACACAGAGGATTTGGGGTCTGGAGCATCTCTCTTATGAGGAAAGGATGTGGGAGCTAGGCTTGTTTAGGCCAGAGAAAAGATCTCATTCATCTATATAAATAGCTCAAAGGCAGGTGCCAAGAGGATGGTGCCAGACTCTTTTTGGTGATGCCCAGTGACAGGATAAGAAGCAATGGCCATAGACTAAAACACAAGTTCCACACCAACATGAAGAAAAATTTATTTATGTTGAGGGTGGCAGAGCACTGGAGGAGACTGCCCAGGGAGGTCATGGAGCCTCCCTCTCTGGAGACATTCCAAACACCCCTGGACACATTCCTGCATAACCTGCTCTAAGTGACCCTGCCTTGGCAGTGGGGTTGGACTGGATGATCTCCAGAGATCCCGTCCAACCCTAATGATTCTGTGATTCTTGCTCTTTTTACTTTAAAAGCAGTCAAGTAATTTCATAACCATAGCTAAGCTATAATTAAATAGCTGTGGTGTGATAGGTCTTGGCAGGAGGGAAAGAGCTAATAGTCTGAAAGAGCGATGCTTGAGGAAGGAATGGGCAAACTGGAGCAGGAGGGTGAGCAAGTAATGTAATTTTGAATATATGTGCATGCACATACTGTAGGCTTCACTGGGGCCTTACCATATTAGAAGCCCAGGATAAATCTGTTTACTGGGCAGGAGCACAACTGGCTGAGGAAAAATATCATGACTGAAGGGTAAAGGAGGGGAAGCTAAAAAATGGGATTGTGTGTTTATTAAAAAAAAAGAGAAATCTGGGGCCATACATGAGTACAGTGATACATTTTCTGATAACCTGTCTAGCCAGATTTATAATGATTGAGAAATATTTTGCCAAGGGCATGAAAAGTGTGTTTGCAAGCTTGTGAGGAAAATGTATCTTACTGAAATCTTGGGCTTAGCATACAACCAATAAAAATACCCTTTTTTTCAAAATTGTTTGAATTAAACTTTCTAATATAAACAGCTTGATTTTACCTCATGCATTTTCTTCTGATAAAGAATTTATCTCAGAAATTTTACCAGGTCTTGAAGAATATTTTCTCTTGCACAGTTTCTTGAGTCATGCTCTGACCCTCTGCTGCTCTCATTGTTTCAGAGTATGCTTGCAATGGAAGTTATTTTCAGAACCTATGTAATAAATTAAGACTAGTTCACATATTTCTTTGGTATTACTATACACCTAGGTACCTATAGGCCTGAAATCATACCCCTCTCCTGAATTGTAGGGGAGATTTTTCCCTTCCCTCGGTGAACCCTATTTTCTGATATGTAAGCTTAATGTAAGAGATTACATAATTGTTTTGCATGGGCAAGTATCCATTTGTGTTTCTCTCTACAACAGCTCCTTGATATCCTATTAGGATTGGCCATTCACTTTCTTTGCATTCTTAGTGTTGCCAGCTTCTACGTGACACAGCTTTACAGTGCCTCTGAAGGTGGCAACAAGGGGCTCTACTTCCCTAAAATCTTCACTAGCTACCCCAATCTCCAGATGGTCAGTTGTTTCTGAGGATTTTTACTCTAGTGTACGCTTGCTACCTGCTGCCTTGACAAGGTAGGAGTGGAGTATGCCCAAATGGTGGTAAAGCAAGAATTGCTGGTTTGTGTTATTCCTGTTTCTCTTGGCAGAAAGGCATCATTCAGCTTTCAGGCTTCCCATCTTGAACTCCATTCCTAGATGTACCCTGTAGATATGACCCTGCCATATATTCCTTATCCTACTGTAGTCCATTGGCTTTGCACATTGTTCAGCTCGTGAAGTTGTTATAGGAAACTTCAGATCTTTCGCACAAGTTCTGTTGGTTTCCACAACTTGAAAATTCTTTTTTTTTTTTTTTTATCACTACAGAAAAACTGTTAAAATTCAGTTAATAGGCTGATATTGCCATATTGCATATTCTCCAGGAGGTCAGAGAATATGTGATGGACTGTTCTACAGTCAGTGGAACTTGCCCTTTTTCCTGTTGCCTCTAAATTCTGAACAACTTGTCCGTTGCCATTTTAGTGAACTTGGCAATGTTATCAAGTGGTTCTGTTAGACAGACAAATTCCCTGTCTTTTGTGAGCATATTCAATTCTGACTCTCCTTGTTAGTATGCTAATGCCTAGGGTTTGATTTTTCCAAGTCATTCTTCAGATCTTCCTTTCTAATTAGTAGCAGATGGAAAACGCACTGAATGTTGTGGCTAACAATTACTAATTAAGATTTTGCTAACAAACCCCCCCCCAAAACCAACATAATTCCTTATTACATTTCATTGAATAGCACGACTAGAGATTACCTAAAATCTCACAGTTATAGTATTTAAAATCCCAGTGTCTTTCTGTTGCTTCTGGAAACAGTCTTTCTGTGTCAATTTTTTTCTTTTAATTCTTAATGGCCATTCCTGTTAAGTATTATTTCATTTACTCTATTCATGATGATCTAGTTTTTATACATCTGCTATGATCAGGTGGCTTTTGTGCTTCTATTTTTTAAACCTGTGTTTAAGTGACATCTGCTCAGATATAAAAGTTAAGAGAAAGGAGGAGGAAGAAGAGGCAGGGCACTCATTATCGTGATGTTTGTCTTCCACAGCAACTGCAACTTGTTCTGAAGCCCTGCTTCTCAAGAAGTGGCTGGATAGCACCTGCTGATAAGAAATAGAGAATAAAGTTTGTGTTTTCCCTTGCTTCCATGTGCAACCTTTTCTTTATCAAACTGCCTTTACTTGATCTGCAAAGGTTTTTTGTCCATCTTACTTTCTCTCACACTGTCCTGCTGAGGAGGGGAGTTACCGAGCAGCTTGGTCAGCACCTGGCATCCAGCCAGGGTCAATCCATCACGACTCTGCTGTGTAACAGGTGTACAAATGAAGAATAAGGATACCAAATAACAAAGCAGCTGAGACCTCTCAGAGGGTAATAACTGTATGGGGAGAGGGAAGAAATATTAAGTGAAGATTTTTATTCTTTTTTTTTTTTTTTTTCAGAACTCTGAAAGAATGGGAAGACAGTGGTTGTTACCCCTGGTATTCCATTTAATACCATGGGGTCAATAGCCTTCTGTTTTCCTGTGACTAAAGCTGAATTTTTGGTAACTTCATTTGTCTTCTGGACATAAGCCTGAGGGGATCAAATCCACTTGGCAGCTTTGCTTAGTTTTCACAATGACTGAAGATAGTTTCACATGCACATTGCATCCCTGTATTTGTCACAGTTTTCTTCAAAACTTCCTTGCTTAGATCTCACCATGTTTTTATCAGGTGGGAAGTACCTGGCATGTGACATCCTTTGGGTTTATGTTTTATGCAGCAATCTCACTGGAACCATTTTCTAGTGCAAGAGGAAACATCAGATTCTGTGATGCCAGGAGTATGTCAGCAGAGACATAAATGAATCATCTAGCTAATATTTAGCACCATCTACATTTTCACAGGCAAGGCTTTGAGTCTGTGAAGCTTTATGCAGTAACACGTAAGCACCCTATGCTTTTGCTTTCCACTTCTGTTCTTGCCATGCGTTGGTGCTTCCTACATGGATTTCAGCAGAGACTGTACCAAAACAGTTACTCAGTACCAGCTGGTTCTTAGTGTAAGAGCTGTTCACTACAGAGTAAGCAATAAAGGTGATGAGGGGAGAGGTGTGTGACTTAAGTATTTATTGCACTATCATCCTGCTATCTTTTTCCTGGCAAACTCTTTGGTTCTCCAGAGTAGGGTGTTTGCTACTCGATAGTACTTCATTTTGTCATGTGGAGAGAGCTGATGCTGATCGTTTTCCTGTGTGTGCCTGAAATGCCAGGATATTTCTCCTCATGTATCTCTGCCAGAAGAAGCAGGCAGAGGTGCCTGCTACATTCCCTTCGGATCAGATCTTTCCATTGTTACTTATCAGAGTGTCAGCTGCCTTGTAGGTGTGGGTGCATGAATCGCTGGATGGCTGTTCCCCTGCACTGTGGAACATTCTTGATTTATGGAGGGATGTTGAGAGAAGTTTCTGACAGTGCTGTCAGCTGCTGTTAAAGCCTGCTCCTTTCAGAGTGCACTGTTTTGATGTTTGGCATTTCTGTCCTTTCTTATCTCTCTCCCCTTTCCTAATCTGCTACTGCCGTGAGCTGAATGAGTGAGCCTTTCCAGCCCTTCCACAAATAAGACTGGGCTGAAATGTGTGCAACAGGTAGTCCCTTTGACTCATCTGGTGTCTTTTGGGAAGTGAAGCTCTTTCTAAATGTAGAAATGAAGAGTACAAAGCATTAGGTCCTTTGCAGGCTTAAGACAAAATTTGTCCTTCTACTCAAGTGCTGCGTGATGAAGAATCTTTTTTTTCCCTCTACAGGGAACCCCCTCTTTGTCCAGTGCTTCATGGAAGTTTTATCAGCAAAGAGTTGGTTTTGAGGTCTTTTTGCATGGGGTGCTGTGGTAGCTATTAAGGAGCAGGAGTGAATGACAAGGAATTTGGGTATTCACTCAGCATGCTGACTTGTCTGTCCAGTTAGGCAGTCTGATTAAAGTATGGGTGGGCTGATTCACATCATCTGCAGGACTATCACCAGTGTTGAGTGATAAGGGCAATAAGACATCTGTCTATGTTTGAATTCTAGTTAATCTTAAACATCTCCTTCAGAAAAAGCTGAATAGCCTCAATATGAAGGTTTATACAGAATGGATGATTATGGAGTGAATACGCATGGAGCGAATATATGGAGTCAGAAGAGTTTCAGCCCAAGTGACAGTGTTTCAAAATTTAGCTAGTATAGATAATTTAATTTCAGATTTGTACATGGACAGACTTTCAGTTTTAACTGCACACATGACAAAAAAAAAAAAAACAAACTATTTTTTCTCAGAAGTCACAATGGAGGTACACAGTATGTCTCTAGCCCTGTGTCACAATATACTGTCAGGCAAATAACTAGTTGCATTTCTCTGCCTCCTCTACCATCATATTTTGAGAGGATAGGGAGGCCATGGTAAAGAGCAGAGGAAGGGGAGGGACTGACCCTGATGTTGACTGCTGCGTCTAGAACGGCATATTGACATGTGCTGCTCAAAGGCAGTGAGAAAGAGGTAGTAGGTGTTTTTGTAGAGATATTAATGAGACTGGGTGAAGAAATATGCTGAATGTGTTTAATACTCCATCCTATTCCAGCTACACAAACGGGAAACAGGTTCTTTGGTTTTGCAGCCAGCAAACCTTTTACTACCTTATCCACAGGCCATCCCATGCCAGTCAGCTGAATGCTTGTGCATGTTTTCGGGTTTATGTTATTTATGAGTATCAAGAAGCTTTGTGAGTCGCTAGTGCTCTTGAAAATATTCACATTTGACAGTGTTTGTGCAAAACTAATCCAGGATTTGAAGTTTCACGCTAAGTATTCGAAGATGATGAGAGATAGCCAGAAAAGTTATGCTCAGTGTTCTTATTAGTACTTGAAAAGAAAATAATGTTGCACCCCGTTTAACATTGCTGCTTTTTATGAAACGGACAGTTCCCTAATTTGGGCAGTGTGACTGTGCGGAGGGGCTGCCCAGGGACCGGGGTCGGGATCGGGGCGCTGCCGCGGCGCGGCCGCCAGGTGGCAGCAGGGGCGCGCCCGAGCCCAGCGTCGCCATGCATGGGTTAGAGACATGCCGTAATACCTTGTGCTCCTCAGGCTGATCGATTCCTCTCCGTGCCCCAACAGCTGGCGTGAAACANTGTTTTTGTACAGGTAATTTCTTTCAATTCATAGAAACTTATTTTTGGAAACTCTGCTGGTGTCCTTTACTATGTGGGCCATTCTCTCTGGCTGAGGTATGGCTTAAGAAAATCAGAAATGTATTTACACCTGGTTTGCACAACATGAAGCAAACTGCTGATGGGTGCTTATCTGGTCTCACCTGGTATTTTCTGTGCTATCATTTTAGCTAGAGGCTTTCTCAATCTGCTCACACTCGCCTGCAGCAGCCCACTATCAAGTAGAGTTTTGAAACTGGTTATCGCGCAGTGCAGCTGCTTAGAGTGGGTCCTACCTGGGTCACTATTTCCTGAAAGGGAAGATAGTGGTTCTTGCCCAACATGACGATTTTGCAAAAGAATTGCAAAACCAAAAAAGGCTTAAACAAATTCTTCTCCCAGGAGAATTCCATTTCTGTAGTCCTTACAAAGGGCAACTGCCTGTCACCAGAGGGTGGGCTGACTACCTTTTGCGGTTGTAATGCACCTGTTCCAGAGACAAAACAGCTGATCTCCATGAGCCCCCTTTACAAACTCTTTTTCTCTCTTAATGCGTAATAGACTTCTTTTTTTTTGTTTGTTTTGGTTTTTTTTGGTTTTTTTTGGTTTTTTTTTGTTTTGGGTTTTTTTGGTAGGATTTTTGTTCTCACATGAGAACCCACAGATCTCCTATGGGAATGCAGGTGCGTGGCTGTTCCCTGCCATTCTACCCCTATCCTGGGACCAGTCAAAACTTCATGCAGACTGTGGCCCTGGAAAGTACTGATCATTTTCATCAACTTGTTAGTATAATTTTGAACTTTGAGAGATATACAATGTAAGGAAGTTAAATATTCCCTTTAGAAATCTATTTATATGTCTTAAAGGTACCTTAGATTTAGGGTGGTCTTGGGATGAAACATGGGATGAGAGAATGACATGACAAAACCTCCAGAAAGTATATTTAATTGTCTCAAGCTGATGGTTTGGTGTGTATATATATATATATATATATATATAC
>VXBX01003468.1:202939-217912 GCA_013400415.1 Scytalopus superciliaris
GACTGTGCTCCTGTGATAGCAATGACCCTGTGTTTCTAACTGCTTGCTGTCACATCTCCACCATTCTATGTTTCATACCTCTGGTAAGGTAATAAAGCCTTACTTGGAAATAAAAATCATTGTAGTACTGTGATATGTATGTGATTCCATGAGGCAGATGAAAGTAGAGGGTGCCCTGAATGTGAATGATGGTTGCAAATTGTGACTTTTGGCTGTTGGTCTGATTTGTGACCAGAAATGTTGGAACTTACATGGCATGTTGGACTGCTTGCACTCTGAAATTCAGCCTCATGCCTGTGTTGCTACAACTGACATCTGTTTCGGGAACCTGCAGCCAATGTTCCCCATGAGTGTCTGTAATTGCTGTTGGCAACTGACACAGCCAGATAATGTCTAGGAGTAGATGCTCCTGCTGATTTCAATTTAGGCAAGGCATGCATCCACAAACAAGAAGCCACAAACAGTTGGAAGAAGTCAGCTCTTAAATGATTCATTGATGTATAGTAGGAGTGTACTGAGAACAAATCACATGAACTGTTTTTAGCATACAGATGGCCACTTGCTTAAAGAAAATCTCTGCTCATTTTGGGGATATGTCAAATGCTCTTTGACTAAGAATACGAGACAGTTGCCTTCATCCTTTCAGCTGCTTCCAGTTCAAAAACAAGAAGCCCCCACAGTGCTAAATTCCTTTTCCCATCATAGAACCTGCTGGACTGAATGGCGTTTGGTTTGATCCATTACAGCTGTTCTTGTATTCTTATAAAAATAAATTAAAATTTGCTTGTTTGCAAATTTATCTGCAGATGGGGAACTTTCCTGACACAGCAGAAGCCACCTGAGAACAACGTGCTGTTGGTCAATGCTGTGGAAAAACAGCATAAACTGGAAATACAAAGAAAAGCTGAGAGAGCCTTAGAGAAAAGTGAAGATGAGCTTGTGGGAGAGAATCACTAGAGAGAGGAGGTGATACGGAGAAGTATGGTCTTACCGCCTCCAAAACAGAGAACCCATTCTGCATGGGTGGGTGTCATTTCTATGCACAGTGGTCCAAAAAAAAATATTTGTGTCAGGGTTTAAATTACATGGTGGCCTCTTAGAGGTTTTCAGTCATGCATATGCATTTAATTTGCAAAGCCTTTTACCTGTACAAGTTTAACTGTGCTTCTTGTACTACCCCATCTCATCTCCCCTGGCACAAATTCAGCCTGTTTTCTCCTATTCTATCACTTGCTATCTGGGAGTAACCTGCTTGTTGTAGAAAGTAATAAAGTCCTCCCTGAGCCTCCTTTTCTGCAGGCTAAATACCCCCAGCTCCCTCAGCAACTCCTTGTAAGACTTGTGCTCCACACCCTCCACCAGCTTCATTGTTCTTCTCTGGACACGCTCCAGCATCTCAATATCTTTCTTGAAGTGTGGGGCCCAAAACTGAGCACAGGATGCGAGGTGTGGCCTCACCAGTGCCAAGTACAGGAGGATGATCACTGTTGTGGTCCTGCTGCCCACACTATTTCTGGTACAACCCGGGATGCCATTGGCCTTCTTGGCCATCTGGGCACACTACTGGCTCCTGTTCAGCTGCTGTTGACCAGCACCCGCAGGTCCTTTTCCCATGAGCAGTTGTCCAGCCACTCTTCCTCAAGGCTGTAGCTCTGCATGGGGTTGTTGTGACCCAAGTGTGGGACCCAGCCCTTCACCTTGATGAACCTCATACTGTTGGCATCAGCCCATTGATCCAGCCTGTCCAGATCCCTCTGCAGAGCCTTCCTGCCCTCCAGGAGATCAACACTCCCACCCAAGTTGGTGTCATCTGTGAACTGGCAGAGGGTGCACTTGATCCCCTAGTCCACATCATCAATAAAGATATTAAACAGGACTGGCTCTAATACGGAGCCCTGGGGAATGCCACTCATGACCAGCTGCCAGCTGGATGTAACTCCATTCACCACCACACTCTGGGCTGGCCATCCAGGCAGTTCTTTACCCAGTGGGCAGTGTTCACATCCAAGCCATGAACAGCCAGTTTCTCTTGGAGAATNATCTGTGAACTGGCAGAGGGTGCACTTGATCCCCTAGTCCACATCATCAATAAAGATATTAAACAGGACTGGCTCTAATACGGAGCCCTGGGGAATGCCACTCATGACCAGCTGCCAGCTGGATGTAACTCCATTCACCACCACACTCTGGGCTGGCCATCCAGGCAGTTCTTTACCCAGTGGGCAGTGTTCACATCCAAGCCATGAACAGACAGTTTCTCTTGGAGAATGCTGTGGGAAATGATGTCAAAAACTATACTAAAGTCCAGGTAGGCAGCATCCACAGCCTTTCTACTAAGTGTGTCACCTTGTCATAGAAGAAGATCAGGCTGGTCAAACAGAACGTGCCTTTCACAAACCCATGCTGGCTGGACCTGGTCCCCTGGTTGCCCTGTATGTGCCGTGTGGTCTCCTGTAGCCTCTTAGAGCTGTCAGCTGCTGTGTGCTGAAAGTTGCATGGAAGGAACTTTTGGACAACTTTTCCTCAAAATCTGTCATTTTCTTTCTCTTTCATTCCCTCTTCCTGTCTAGCTCTTCAGCTAGCAATGTGCTATATTGTGTAATATAAACCAAAGAGGTTTTATTGACCGTCTGAGAGTATATGGTATTTTTTACAACTGAAACACCTCCATCACAGCTTTAGGAGTTTGAAGGCTTCAGGGAGCACATGGATTTGCATACATGAGGAAAACATTCTTTGGCATCAGATGTGAAATGTACTATGCTGTCAAGAACTAGAATTAAAGGGTTTGCCTTGCCATCTGTCAGGCTGTCATTTTCAATAAATGCTATGTCACTGTGATATTATTATGGCAAAGTCACTGGCTAAAAGTGGGATGCACACATCATCCTAGGAGGATATTTCTGAAATAAAAACCTCAAAAGGTAAAAAAAGTGTGGCATTAAAAACTAAAAAAAAAAAACTAAATAAATTAAAAAAAGAAAATAGAAAAAAAGAAAGAATGTGATTGGTTGGTTTTTGTTTTGTTTTGTTTTTTCACAGTTGTGGGAGAGAAGAATGGCCATAACATGAGAACTTCTATGAAAACCAAATACTGGACAGCGAGGAAAAAACCTCTCTTCTTCACCCAGTTATGTATCATACACAATATGTCACAGTAATTTTAGACCATCAGGATATTGACACAAGCCTTTTGTCTGTGTTAACCTGTCTGTGCTCCAAGCTGTGAAGGCCACAGTCCAGTGAAAACAGTCATGTAATCACACACCACTGTTGCCGCTGCTTTGCAGGTAGGAAGACAAAAGTGTTCCAGATACTCTATTGCTGAAGGGTTATTTCTTACAGAGGCTTATTCAGACTCCTTGAAGTTACAGGCAAGTTCATGTTGGTGTTTTTTGTCTGTGTGTTGAAGATGCATCAGAAGTTCTAAGATAAGAGCTTTAATTGATAACGTCACCTTTTTCCTTGGAAAATGTCAAAAAAGGGAAATTACAGAGCCTGCTGTGGGCAGTCCTTCTCAAACTGGTAAGTGGTCTGAGCAAGGCAGTTCAAGGTTTTCACCAAGAGTTGACCTGCTGTGCCCAAATTCCTCTGCCTCCCAGTAACACACAGGGGTAATCTATCAGTAATATCCTATGCTCCTTTCTACAGCTGGATAAAATTATAGAACTTTTATCACAGATAATCACTTTGTCATGAGTCTCAAAAGTATTCAGATGGATTATTTCTGTGTGTTAATGCTTGTCAAGAGTCTTTCAGCAATGCAAGGCGCAGACAGATGTGTCCCCAGCAAACTGGGCACTTAGGAAATGCAGCTTCTCAGTGCTGACTTTCTGGCTTGCAAACAGCTCCAGCCATAAAACGAACCTGGAGACATTAGAAAGCTGTGCTTGTCAGTTCCCAAGAAACAATGCAAGAATTCCAGAGATTTGTGTGTTGTTCTTGTGAATGTATGGAGTTTTGTTCTCCTAAAATGCTTTTTCTGCCTACAAACTTTTATGGGAAATTTTTGTGCAAACTCAGCATATGAAAGTTGTGCATCCCTCTTTCAGTGCTTTTTCAGTCTGCTGTTTTCTGCTGCGAGTGCTGGCTTATGTAACTTGCAGTATGATAAGGATCCCTTCAGAGACAACAGCAACCCAACCATGAAATCAATATCTTCTGATCATGTTTCAAGGAAGAGCTTGTTTTTCTTTTGCCATTGTATTGTGCTTTCTCTTCTGATGTTATTGAAGTTAGGCAGTCATAAATACAGTTGCATAATATATGATACAAAGCATTCATGTAGTCATTAATAAAATGGCTAAATTGTTGAGCATTGTCAACAGTTGTCTCCAATGATTACTTCATATTGTGTACCAGGAACAAATTTGGACCACTTTGGGCTAAAAGAGAGATTTTGGAAAACGTGGTGGTAAGTCTTTGTGCCAAAAATTACAGCACTGCAGGTACTACAGGTGAGAAGCAAGAAGGCTACCTGCTGTAAGACCCCAGGCTCTGATCTACAAGCTCATCGAATGAATTTTACTTTAAAAATATACAAGGCTCCAAAAATTCACCTACTGAATTTATTAAAAGGGCCTTCAGTTCTTTTAATACCTCGAGAGAGCGCAAGGGAGAAGACACTGCATGCATTTTCTCAGTAGGTGCTTTTACTGCTAAACATTAGAAAACAAGGGAACTTGGCAAAAATTTAAAGTGCAACATTCAACCAGAAAAAAGCATTTTACAAAGCATTGACTTTGTAAATATGGCTTAGCATTTGACTGCTAAGCCATACAACTTAGCAAAGTCCAACCTGTCCAGCCTTAAATTACCCAAAATATTAAGAAAGGAGATTAGGAGAAGAATAAGAAGTAAAGAAAGAAAAAGAAAGAATTACAACTACCACCCCTAGATCCAATGTAGATCCAGCTACCAAGAGTTCAGAAGATGTCAGAGTCCTAATGCATGGAGAGCACATCTTTGTTTTAAGCTGTGCTGGCCCCTCCCTGTGGCCAACCCTCACCCCAGCCCCACAAGTGAGACTTCCATTGTGCCAGCCATTCTGGGGCTGGGTTAGGGGCTCCAGGGGGTGTGGTGTTGGACAGTGCTCTGGTGTGCCAGCTGTTCTGGGGCTGGGTTAGTGGCTTCAGAGTGTGGTTGTGGGCAGTGCTTCTGGTGTCCAGTGACTGACAACTGCTCCAGGGCTGCCCAGGGAGGCTTCAAGGGGCTGGAGAGGACAACAGGGCACCACTCCACCTTTGTGAAATTCAACCTGTCCCTTCACTCCCCTCCACCCCACACACACTCGAACTAGTCTGAGTCAATAATTAATGTAATAATCCAGTGTCTCACACCTGTTGGTACCTCCAGGTACAATACACGGATCAAGGTTTCCCACTTACATTTTTGATCGGGAAGAAAAATTGCAACATATGTTATTTTATTATAAAATATAGATTAATTAATTCTGGGTGTTTAATTTTACTTCCAGGGAATAACGCAGGGCATGAATAGGCCATAAGTCTACATGGAATTCCAAAGTCAGTAAAAAGTATTGAACTTAAGAGACCATTAAGTCCATTACTCAGCTTCAGTTGTAGCCATATCTTTCCAGACTGTTTCTTGTCTAGTCTGTTTTTAAAAACCTTCTCTGGTGGTTATTTCATAGTCTCCTCCAGTGCTCAATTATCCTTGTTATTGTAATGTCTGTTCTGATGTCTAACCTAAATTTTCAGTTTGTGTAATTTGATACAATTACATTTGCTTCTTACGCAAAGGTCGTGGCATCAATGATTCCTTTTGTCATTGCTGAAGCCTTTCTTCTCTTTGAAGACCACTGTGATGTTTCCTCTCAGTTCTCCCATCCCCAGACAAAACACCCTGAAGTCTTTCAGTCTTGATAAGATTTTTTTCTCCTTGCTTCTGTGTAAGAGAAAAAAAAATCTTCCTTTTCCCATTTCTCTGGCTAGCTGCATGTTCAGAATATTAAGAATGTTTCACCTTTTGTGTTCAATAACCGTTTGGTATAGTTTTCTGAGTGGATTTAAAACCCATCTAACACAGACAGGATAGAGGCAAAAAGTGCTCCACTATCATAGTAGGACATACAAAGAAAGTAGGATATACAAGCTTGTATGTAGGGTTTAGTTTAATGTCTAAGAAGGAGTTATATGTGAAGCAAAAAAAAGTGCATGGGATATTTCAGAGGAAAGTAACTTCAGCCTCAGCAATAAAATGGTTCTCTTTCCCATCCCTATCCTCTCTTCTGTGGGAACCATTATAGTTCTTGCAACATTTCTGCAAGACAGTTATGGTTAAACTGCGGAAAGTTAACAGTCACAAAAAATTACTTGCAAATCTGTTATAAAGAATAAGAGAAAAATAGTGCTTTTGGCCTTGTGGTGAAAAACTGCAATGTTGTTTCTGCCTCTCAAACTGTTGAAGAATTAGAGAGTATATGTAAGAAAGACAACAAAGATGAAGAAGTGGGAAGGAAGGGACTGAAACCATAGTGCCCCTTCCTGACAGAGAATTTTCTGTGAGTGCCAAATAGATAGGAGAGTTGTTTTCTAAGCGTTGTAACAGTAAACATCAGTGAAAATGTGTTTAAGTTTGATTCCTCAGAGCATTTGAATTTTCCTAATTTTGGTGAAAGCACAGAATAGAAGGAAATGATTTAGGATAGCTGCAAAGCTAGGGAAAGTAATGGGTGATGCTCAGATAAGATGAAATCACCTGTTTTCACCTTTAGAAAGGGAGCAGAACCCATTTCCAGGTCTTTCCACTTCACCAGGATTGAAGATGAAGATGATCATGATTGAGTACTGAAAAGATGGGACTAGTGTTTTATTTCTACACAGATATATCAAAGAATGCCTTTTAATCTACTCTTGCTCTGAAGGGAAGACAGCTGAGGTTTCTGATGGAAGACTTTGTTATGTAGTTAAGTCCTTTGATAACAGAAACTGCATTGCACTGAGTTTCAGATGTATTTAGAAATAAGAAAATAATATTATTTCTAGTATATAAATCAAAATGAATAATCATCAAAAACTTAAAATGTGAATTATTCACACATATTGGAGTACTGATCAGGGATTTGTTCTAAAATACAAAATTAGTAGACCGCTGACAATTGCAAAAAGGGAAAAGTAATATGTACCAGTTTGTTCCATAAGAAATCTACCGATCCTTTACATTCGGTTTGCATATCTAAATAAAGAAGTTGAAGAATAAACTCTTCTGTGCCCTAGAAATGATGGATGCATCCAAGCTGGACTGAATGAAACTTGTGTTCCTTCTGATATATGTACTTCAGCTTGTACATCTAGAGGAGTCCTTTCTGTTTAAAAACAATCCAAAAGTTCAATATTTAAAGTAAGAGTAGTGTACTGAACACTTGGCCATGTATCACAGAGGGTGCCAATATATTAGTGTGATGGGTTGGACAATTAGGCAATGGAGTGACCTGTGGTCAATTACATAAGAACTGTTTTGATCTGAGGACTTTATGTTCTCCTTACACAGTTTTCATCAGTGAAGTGTGTGCCAGCAGCTGCCCTGGTGCGCACAATGTGTTTCCGCATAACAAGCAATACAAAGCAGTCATCTGTGTGCCTCGCTCAGAGACAGTCAGCCTCAGACTCACATCTCTAGCCAAAGCTTTCTTTCCTTTTGGTCTGTTCTGCAGTCTGTTCAGTCTCTTGAGAATTATGAAAACTCACCTTTGCTGTCTTCCCCACTTTGATCTTACTATGCAGAGATTTAATTACTCCCATGTGCTCAGGACATTGCTGTGGTTACAAAGTTCAATGATTTGATTGATGCTAATCCTCAAGACTCATAACTCTATTTTAGGGAGACTGGCAAAAGTTTTCAAGCAAGTGTCATGAATAATATTATGGCTTTATGCAAACTTATGTCTTGAAGCAAGGACTCCATATGGTTTGAATACATGGCCATACAGCTTGCTTAATCTCATGTGAATGGCAAAATCTGGGCCAGACCTGCCAGTCTGTGCAGTGCTTAGGGCAGGAGGTGAGGAGCACCAACTCCAGAATGCAGAACAAGAGGGCAATACATATTCTTATCATGACAGTCTGCTTCATGGCAGAACCTGCATGTCCACTTACGTGGTGGATAATGAGGCTATATCTGGACAGTGGCAGACTGTTGACAACAGTTTGACAGTGACTTTTCATTGTGATGATGCAAGGAGGAGCATTCACTTCTCAAGATATCAGCAGCAGGGAAATACCTAAAAATCAGTGAGATGCCAACACTGAAAGTCTATTTTGAAGTCTTGTGTCCTGTGCAAAGAAACCAGTGAAAGATTTTAGCTTGTTTGGGGCACTGCCAGCTTCTGCAGGGGTTGTACATTTGGCTAACTGCTACAGCTTGGTCGTGGTTCCCATGGGGATCTAGCAGTATGTGACATGATGCACGTTTCTCAGAAGGGGAAAGAAAGACTTCACTCTTGTGCCACCTCTCCATGGAAACAGGGTTGTTCTAAAGCTAAAACCAGGTCCGCTAACATGTTGAGGTCTTCTTTAAATTAATCATATCCCTGTGGCCTACAAGAAAAATGGAGAGGGAGTTTTTACAAGGGCACATAGTGATAGAACAAGAGATAATGGCTTTAAACTGAAAGAGAGCAGGTTTTGATTAGATATTAGGAAGAAACTCTTTACTGTGAGGGTGGTGAGGCACTGGAACAGGTTGCCCATAGAGTTGTGGATGAGGAATCCCTGGAAATGTTCAAGGCCAGAGTGGAAGGAGCTTTGAGCAACCTGATCTAGGGCAAGGTGTCCATGCCATGGCAAGGGGGTTGCAACAAGATGATTTTTAAGATCCAACCCAAGCCATTTTATGATTTTGTTTTGGTTTATAAGGTCAATGAGCTACTACCTGATCATGACTAAGGATGAGACATTTTATCAATCTCTTTGTTGCAAGTGAGTAACTGAACAACATCAAAGCCTGAAATAGAAATCAGAAATCCTTACTGGGACACTATTTTCATTCCATTTTTACCAGGCAAAACACCCTATACCCTGACAGAAACAAACAAATCAAAGGAAATCAAAATCTGAGGTCAGTGAAAGATTCAGCACTGGTGTATAATCACCTACTGGTGTATAATCACCTCTAGATATGGGAGTCATGTGTTGAACAGACATTTCTTCAGGAATGGCCATTCTGTGGTAGTTATTCAGTGCCACCCCTGGGTCTGGCTGGAGGAAATCCATTCTGAATGCACCATTGCTATGCAAAAGTACACACTACTTGACTGCTGACACTGATAAAGTTGTGTGTGGAGAGAATCCTGCTGCATGGTGTATCACTAGTGCAGGTACCAAGGTAATCCAGGGTAAATCAACAGAGCTGAGGCACTTGATCTACCTTGAATCCTACTTGATGAATATCTTTGGTGCCTAGGCTTAGTATTTGACACATCTCAGGATTTTAAATGCTAATTTTTGTTTTCAAAAATTTAAATAAGAACCAAACAATGACAGTGTATGCCAGCAGCTTTGCTCTTAGTCACCAATGAAATCCAGTTGTGACCTTATAATAGGAGCTGAGAGCACTGCACTAAATCTGCTTCTGGTCCAATGCTAATGAAGTTCCAGGAACAGAGCAAGAATGCAAAATATATTATGAAGGGCTACATGTATTAAGTCTTAGAAATATGCAGAATGAAGATATCCTATCAGGGAGAGAGAAAAACTGAAGAATGGAATAATACATAATGTGGACTGTGGTTTGAATAAAGCAGGAAAGGGAGAAAAGAAATGAATGGGACTAAGACTGTAAGAAAAAACTTTGAAAGTCTGCTCCCAGTGCAGCACCTACATGGCAACAGCATCTTAGAAGGGTTAAAGGGATAGCAAGATAAGACCTCAGAAAGCTTTTGAGAAAGAATGGAATGATCAAGTAAGGAGATAAATCTGATGACTTTTTTTACTTATGAAGACTGCATACAATTTAGAAGCTAAAAAAAATGTTGGTTATGCTGTTATGCCTTCCCATCCTGCTCATCAGTTATACCAACTGTTAAATTATATTTCAGTCTGGAGAACCACTGTATAAACTCACATTCCTCTCCCCACGGTCATTCAATGTATGTCTTGACTTGGGGCTCTCTCACTTTGTGGAGAGATCATACTGTAGACCCCATTGCATATTACTTAGTTTGAAGTACAAACTGATATAGTTGCTGGGATTCTTCTAGACTTCATGAACTTTCTGGCACTTGTACGAAGTGTACATCCGAGCCAGACACCCAAGTTTAACTCACAGGCATTTCTACACTATTTCATCACATACTGTTGAAGACAACTGTATAGGAATATACCGTAGTATGAAAGACCTTTTGAGAGCAGTTGGCTATGTCATGTGGTCTTTTAGGGTTATTGCTATGTAAAGTTCATGCTTTTACAGAACAGGGTGAACAGTGTTGTGCCACATCCAGAACTAGGCTTTCTGAGTCCTTTTGGTAGCCAAATTGTGGTCTGGGTTCACCTCAAGATAATGGCCTGTAAATCAGGAATGAAGATGGTTGGGAACTGTTAATCACAGGTTAGACACAAACATGCATGTTCTGTGGGCAAAGAACAGAATTGTGAAATGTGATCAGAAAGCATCTACACTTCTAGGTACAGTTCCTAAGAGGTTAGCAATATTGCGAGGGAACATTCATTCAAACCAGCTCGTGCTGCCTATGTTAGGCAGCTGTATTGTTGCCACTTTGGGTGTGCAGAGGGGCAATTCCACACCCATAGGTATGACTAAGACTGATATTTAGCAGGAAATAAGAGCATTTTAGAGTTTTTTGTGGGCTTTTCCAGGTTAATCCCATGGTGTACACAGCACAATAAATAGAAGATAGTCTCAGACTTTTGGAAAAAATATGTGATTCTGTTACATGAATATGTACAGTTAAACCTCAAAATAGCAAGTTTCAGATTGCTTTTCTGCAGGTCTCAGCAACAGCAATCTAACACATTATCTTTGCATGCAGGGGTGGGTAATATCACAGTTAAAAAGTAGTGATTTCTTTAGTAATAGCTTCCTCACTTGCTTTACCTAATGCCATCTGTAAGCCGTGTTAGTAGTTCCCCTTAGAGAGCCTATTTGCACGCTCAACTGCTTTTTGAAATGTAATTTATAGGGATCAGTGAGTGAGTGACACACATCTACAGAGACATAATAAAACCTTATGAATATAAATTACAGTTTTATCCATGATTTTGTCTGAGGCACTGTTTCTTTCCATATTGCAGAAGCATGAAAGAAATTGCAGATCTGTATTACAACTCTTTTGGTGACCAACTTAGTTTAAGAAGTTCCAAATCCTATTCATCATCCCTTCTGAGATATTATCATTTCCCTCAGCAGGGCTGATTCAACTGTTTGACTGTACCCAGATTGCTAAATAATCAATTTAGAAAGAAAACAAACAGAATTCCTTCCTAGCTCACCCAACCAGTCTTATTTGACTCTTTTAACAGATTTCATTAACAGTACTGTCACAGAATCATTCCCATAAAAATATTAAATCTGCTACTAAAGTCAGGAATGAGTGATGGGGATGAAAACTCTTATCCTAGATCTACCGCTGAGGAAATAGTGATACAAAGTTTGAGTTTCATTGTGCAAATTGTCCTTAAAAGGCAAGACTTTAGACATATATTTTTAGGTCTTTGCTTAAGAAAACAGCTTTGGTACTCTGCAGATATATGTTAAATCAGTAAAGACAGGAGACCTTCAGTACCTGAAAACAGGATGTTCCAAGAGGGTTACTGGAAAGCTAATTTCCTGTCAAGGAAAGACAAGTCGATCACACTACACCTGAAGTCTTTTAAAAGAGAGAGAAGTATAGATTTGTGTGCAGGCAGTGGGAGATCTTTTCTGTGAGAAACCCCAGTTACAATTCAGATCACTCTAGTAAGTAGATACCATTGCACTAAAAAAACACTGTAATTGCACTATGGTTTTAACTTCTTAAATATGTAAGCATTGAGATAAATCAGGTCTAGAGATAAATGGTTGATCCTGAAAGCTGTTATGCCTGAATCTGAAAAAGATGCATTTTCTTTTCAGGACTTTTACACTAATCCAACTGCAGAAACAGTGGAACATCCTCTTCCTAAAGGCATTGGACATCCAGGAAATTCACCTTTGGATCTTCATATGTCAAGAGCCTTGAGCTGGCAGCCCTCCATACACTGAAGACAGAGAGGATTTCATTATGTGGCTTGTCTGCCATGTGCTACCCCCACTTCTCTGCTCCATGTTGCCTGGCTTAATTTCATCCCCCACTTTCCAAATTAATTCAGAAGATTTACACTCACCTTTCCCACTTCCCAGCAATTTCTCTTTTGTTAGTACAGCTGGAAGCCACATTAATAGAATAAGGTCTGTAAAGTGGTGCACATCAGTGTCCCTTCATCTGTTGCCCTTTTCTCCCTTGTTACTCTCAGCTGGCTCTAGAGAGGTGAGATCCATATCCCAGCTCTCTCTGAAAACAAGGTAAAATGACAGTTGATCGTAGTGTTGCTTGGTCACCAAGATGGGACACAAAGACTAAACCACACAAACATGTGGATAGTTATTTTCAGCCAGTTTGTAGAAAGATGAACTAAATTAGTGTCATTAAGCTGTCTGACCTGATATTTGCAGAAGTACCTTTGAGAAACAATAGGGAAGGACTTTGGCATATAAAGAGGGGAAATCTGTTCTTTCTTGAAGTCTGAATTATTAAAAGAAATGAAAAAGAAAACAGGTGTTAGTGTAGCCATTACCCTCTAGGGAAATACTGGGTTGTGGTCAGCCTTATCTGCTTCTTTTTCAAAGGTCCTGAATTACTAAACTCTGCTTTGACCTACAGTTACAGTTTTTAAGTCAGATGGTCATCCTTCCTCTTAGTATCTACTGTTAAAAAAAAGCCTGTATTTCAAGTTTTAAGACATGCCAATAAGGTACATAAAAGCAAACTAATCTGTAGTAAACTTGCCAGTGCTCTTACAATTTAATAAGTGATTTGACTTAGTATAGCTGTCTTTCATTGCAAGCTAAACAAATTCAAAGCACCTGTGCCTTGAAATTTCCTAAGTGAGGGGAGTAGCTGTATGCATATATGGGCATTCAGTTCCTCGGGTGATTGAAAAAGGTTGCAGGAGGGAGATACATGGCATGTGCTGAAAGTAAGAAAAGTGGCTATATCTCTTTTTTACATCTTTTGAAATAAGAATGTTCTTGTTGGCATTCATTTCAGAGTGCAGTCAAAGGGTATGAGACATGAAATGCTTAAGATTGCACTGCCTGAGATAAATGGATTCATTTTGTATTTGTTTTTAACATTGAGTATTGAATTTTCATTTTCTCTGCTTAGACTAAATTTTAAAATAGTTCTTAAGGGTAATAACATCGAATATACAAGACTATATTTTTAAAAGTGCCGCAGCTCAATGTATGTAGTGAAGCAGCATATCAAAACCTGGACCATTAAAAAGTGATTCTTCCACTTATGCAGTAAAAGTGATTTTAAAGTATTCTTTTCTTATCACAATTAAAGAATGTAAGTAAAATTAAAGTAACTGTGTTCTGGGGGAAAGGGAACTTGGCAGCGGCTGCAGCTAAGGAGCAGCAGCTGCTTGCACACAGAGTGGGTACATGTCCCAAAAGGTGATTTACAGAATCATAGATAATGCTGAGTTGGAAGGGACCCACAAGGATCACCAAGTCTGACTCCTGACCTTGCACAGGATGATCCTCAAGAGTCACACCATGTGCCTCAGAGTATCATTCAAATGCTTGTGGAACTCTGTCAGGCTTGGGGCTGTGACACTTCCCTGAGGAGCCTGTTCCAGTGCCCAACCACCCTCTGAGTGAAGAATCTTTTTCTAGTATCTAATCTAAACCTCCATTGACACACCTTCAGGCCATTTCCTTGAGTCCTGTCACTGGTCTCCACAGAGAAGAGATCAGTGCCTGCCCCTCCTCTTCCCCTCACAAGGTAGTTGTAACTGCAATGAGTTTTCCCCTCAGTCTCCTCTTCTCCAGGCTGAACATACCAAGTGCCCTCAGCCGCGGTTCACACGGCTTCCACTCAAGGCCCTTCACCATTTTCATTGCCCTCCTTTGGACACTCTCTAAAAGCTTAATAGTTTTCCTATATTGCAGTGCCCAAAACTGCCCAAAATATCCAAGGTGAGGCTGCCCCACTGCAGAGCAGGGCAGAACAATCCCCTCCCTTGACCAGCTGGCGATGCTGTGCCTGATGCCCCCCCGGACAGGGTTGGCCCTCCTGGCTGCCAGGGCACTGCTGACTCAGATTTGACTTGCCAAAGTCCAGGCAGACACATCCTCAGCCTTCCCCTCATCCAGCTGCTGGGTCACCTGGTCTTAAAAGGAGATCAAGTTGGTCAGGCAGGACCTGCTCCTCCTAAATCTGTGCTGGGTGGGTCTGATTCCCTGTCCATCCTGTAGGTGAAATTTGTCAAAGTCTCTCTCCCTTCCTGCCTTCAAGGGAGTCAACATCTCCTCTGAGTTTTGTGTCACCAGAGAGAAATGCTTTAGAAATTGATACCCTTTAATAATGTATTGGTTTTGATGCAAAACTGGTTCCTTTTTTTCTGAAGTTCATACAAGATATTCACTCCTGTGTAGTTTGGTTGTATATGAACAATTCATTGTTTAGAGAGGTTCAGACACTGTCTAGAAGAAAGAACTATGTCTTTCCTCAGTCTTTCAGTGCCAACATTTTTACTGTGATTCATAGTCCAGCAATGTGTGCTTTTAATTTAGCTGATAAGTCTGCTACAGCCAGTGAAATAAGAAATTACTAGGCCCATTAGAGGCTTTGAAAAATGAAGCATTTCATTTGGGAACCATTAAGTTTCAATGCCACTGACTCACTTCCTGGATTTCCAACTTAACAGATTTGATTTATTGAGACAGAACTATGACTTTTTTTTTTTTTTT
>VXBX01003468.1:221623-239986 GCA_013400415.1 Scytalopus superciliaris
AAAAAAAAAAAAAGACTTTTAAATGAGGGAACGACAGTATTGTAATAGGGACTATCTGGATTATTTCCTCCAAACTATAATGCTGTATAATCAGACTGAGAGAGAAATTAATAACAAGACAGGTGTTGAAGCCAAATATACTGTCGTCAGTTCATGTCTCTTTAAACAGGGGCATGTTCTAAAGTTGCTCTTCTAATAAACTTAGAAATGTCAGAAACAATTGGGGAATAATTACTATTTTAAGCATAAAACACTATTCCCTATGCTAGAGGCACTTCAATTAAAGTCAAATTTAATTAAAGGCAGGTGACTGAGAAAATCTTAAAATGATGCAATAACCCAGCTTGGAAAATACCTCAAAAAATCATCTGTTCTAACCTTGGGAAAGGGAGCCTAGATGAGATTATCTAATACCCTGTCCAGTTGCTTCTTGAAAATCTCCATTGATGGAGATTCCACCACATCCCTGAGGAAGTTGTTATAGTGAATAATTGTTCTTATTGTAAAAAAAATCTCTTTATTATATCAAGATGGAAATTCACCCGAGTTTGGGTGTAGATTTATGAACAATGACAAGAAAGGTTGTATGTATCTGTTGTGTGCAGCAGCAGGATATGTTCAGTATTCTTTAGTTTGGGGTCTGGGTGTTTTGAAGTTAACTATGGGCCTACTGAGCTCTTCACAGTGACACTGACAGCAAGGTCAGACCACTTGTGCCTGAAAAGCTGTCTGTGCAGGTGAAATTGGTTCTTTCTCTGCATATGTCCATGAATTTTTACATGCTGGTAATCTGCTGGTCTATTTTCAATTTGTCTATCTTTGTCACATATTTCTGAAGTTTATTCAATTTCTTTACTGACTGTTTTTTATCACCCCTGCTTTGTTCCCCTTTCCAGGGTGTGAACAAAAAAGTCATTCAGGATTATGAGGTACAATCTGCTCTTTGCAGGCCCATGCTGTTGCTGTTTATTTAGCAGTTGTCTGCCTTGTGTTTCCCAATTAATTCCCTTACCATTTGGTCTGTTGTTTTCACCAGTACTGATGTCAAACTAAATGAGAATGGTCTAGACTTTGCCCATCTTTATTACAGATTGATAACCATATTTGCACCCTCGGTTGCTTTGTTTCTAATTAATTTAAAATAAGTATGTGCTAAAGGTATATTTGTCTCTCTGACAGTTCTAAAAAATCTAACAGAGGTGTGACCTTGCTGCCTTGGGCTTTATGAGAAATCACTTCATCAGCCTGGGAAGAGGAAAGGCATACAGGTCTGAGAGGTAAGCATTCCCTTTCAGGGGAGAGCATACAACAGCTAACATCCTTGGACGCAATTCTTGCTCCATTTATTTTAGAAACATAAAAACTTCTCTCACCACAGAACATAGTAGCCATATACAAACCTAAATCTGGATGCTGGCAGGGAGCTCATGTCCATTGCCATATGCCATGCTCCTGGAATGCTGCAAATATTCTGTGTTTTCTTTTTCTTAAAATGGAGTCTACCAAATAGGCTAATTACTTGTGTGTTATTTATATGAGTTACATTCTGCAACCCAGAGGGTACCTAGGGGCTCATTCTGGATTTTGTGTTGTGCATACTCTAGCTTGCAGTCATATTGCTGGCAGTCAGGAACTTATATTAATAATGGAAAGATGTGTAAGAAACTAGCAAACAGTTTACAGTAAGCAAATTCACTACTAGCTGGCAAAATGATAGAAGGAAAATCCATCTTAAAGTGCAGCCTCTTGTATTTGCTTTTGTGTGTTAGCAACCTTCCAAAAATTTATCCTCCAACACACAAAACTCCAGTTAAGATGCAAATCAGTGATAAGTAAAATAATGGACTTGTTTTGAAAACTACAAGCTCCTCATCTGATTCGTTAAAAAAACTCCGCAGAAACTACTTAGCACCTGTATTACGCTCCTTAATAATTTGTGCAATGAACTACTATTGTTCTTTGCAGTGGTGATTGTCTTTTATCTGAGAATTGAGCTGTCAAATTAAACCTCCTCTTAATTCCAAACTGACAGCATTTTCCTTCCTTCTAAATCCCACCATGAAGAATTAAGTCTTTGCTTTGCCTCACCTTAATTTTATATTTATAGCTTCATCACCTTCCTCCCCCTACAGTTTTCTTTCTCATTCATCTTCTGCATTTATTTATGCCTCAGCCTTATCCCCCTTGTGTGTCACAATGCTTCTTCATTCCAACTACTTTTTGTCAAAACACAGTGATGTCTCCCCATAGAAAACTGCATTAGGCTGAAGAGTTTGTGCTGCTTTATTATAACTCAAATAAATATCTGCAAGAATTAATAAATGTTTCCAACCCAGAGTACTCTTTATCTGTCTTCTGCAGGCACAGATAAAGATATTGCCCCCAGAGTAGAATTAGGCCTGTATTTTGTAAATCTTCATTCAATTTCATCTTTTGATACCTGGAAAAAATTGTTTGATCAGTTGCATTTTGGTTTATGGGATATTCATATATTTGTGAAATAAATATATTTCCTCACAGATGGGACAGATGGTAACAGCAAGAACCAACTTTACTGGATTTGAGTCTTTATCACCTCTGGAATATATATATATGACTACTATTAACCCTAGAGCCCTTCTGGTCTAGAGGAAGAAGGCAAGTGGGCATTGGAACTACTACTGTTCTTTAAGAACCAGAAAATACTATTTAGAGAAGAACCACAGATTCACTAATAGAAATGAAGAAATAACACTCTTATTTTCTTAATAGTACTGTACTTAGCAATGTAGAGGAATATAAATAAAATATTGAGAAACCTGCTGTAGAATTCCTCATATTTTATTTTATTTTTCAGAGCCTACTGAGTTTATATTGACTATTTAAGTCATAAAGTACCAGTGACAGATTTGTACAGCCCTCCCACACATACCTTCAGACCTTTTTACCCAGTCAACAGATAAGCTACAGTGAACTCCAGCTGTATCAAAGAGATGTCTGCATAGATGTCCAGTGAACTGACTATCTTTAAAATAAGTGCCTGTTAGATAAGGGTATTTTGTTTGGAGTGTATGTCTTTTAAATGCACTAGACCTCAAAACAGAATATGAAAAGCAAAAGAAACAAAAATGAGCCACAGTGAGATGAAATTCTGAGTCATCTTATTAGTTGATTTTTAGTTGTAAATATTTCAGGTGATTATCCATTGTTTCTGTTTTGAAGGCTGTCTGTACAGTGCAACCACCAATATTGAACACCTTCGCAAGAGTACTGTATTCTGGAAGTTGTGCCTTCTGCACTAAGTGAAGTTGTTTCACCATCGTGTGAAAGTCAGTGGTTTGGAGACTGCAGTCAAGAAGAAAATGTCAGCTGCAAAGTGCATGTCCCCTGTTCCTATCACAAGCCTAATACCTGTTTTGATCTATTGCTTACAGCATTCCAAATCTTGAAATTAAGGCTAAGGCAGGCTGTCAGCTAGACATTAGAAAATAATTGCTATAAGCACTGCAATTCAACTCTATAGTAGCAAAGTTACAATTTTTACTTTGGCTGTTGTCCAAGACTTTCCAATATGCCCTTCCATTTCCTTTGCTTCCTACCAGTTAGAGAAGTCTTCTGTCTTCCCAGTGAAAGTTAAAGAGCCAATATATGAAAAGCAACAGCTCCTTTTAAAATAACTGTTCCACTGTTTTGTATTCATGTAATTTTATAATGATCAGACTCTGTTTCTTGTTGCTTTTCCTTAGTGCAGATGAATATTCTTAGCTGTTGAGGGTGTTGCTGTTAAGTAAATGTTGTTTGGGGATTTTCCTTCCAGTGCAGCTCTTAGAGGCGACATCAACTGGAACAATCTGGTGTTCCTTCATGAAGATTTTCTCTCTGGTTTGAAAGTGACATATGTGTAGGATTAAAATTACATATTTCTTCGGGGGATGTGCTATTTTTAGCTATTGTGATCTGTACATTCTGTTAATGTTCCATAAAAGATGAATGTAAAAGGCTTTTCTTTCTCTTTTGAAGCTCTTGGTCAAAGTCTGCACTATTCTCTCTGATATTACAGAAAGAAATGGTGTCCCAGAAATGTATTAAAAAGTAACATGGAACAAATTCTGTTGTGCAAGAGAAATAATAGATATATTCCAGCTGGGTTCTCGGACTCTCTTAATTTTCATTTACTTGCATCTGATCAATTCTCTGCAGTTCTGTCTGGTAGCTGATATGGTACACGAGGGAAATTACAGCTGATTTCTAAAACCTATTTCATTGAAAATGTTGAATGAAACTGAAGACTCAGCACAGAAGTGACAGAAAGAGATAGCTTTACTACTCCCTCATATATACGGGCTGTACTGCAAATTGCTATAAATGTTTCCTTCCTTAGTTACTGAAACGTTAGCAATATTGCTTAAATAATCACACTGAAAGGCAGGATTAGGAAAGAATTTTTGTCAAGTTTTTGATATAATCAACCAAATCTTAAAAATTCTCAAACTCATAAAAATATATATGAAGTACCTTTTAAGTTTCTTGTATCAGATCTTGTGCCCAAACATACAATTACTCTTATGTAGATGTTGATGGTAATTTCACTTTCCCTTCATATATATGTAGAAAGGCACATTATAAGGGGTTAGTTAATCTGTACAGAGGTGTGTGGTGCTAATCTCTATGCCAGCTCATTCAGTGACTGACTTCTGAAGTGTAAGTTAACCACTCTCCTGGGTTTTATATTTTTTGAAGACAAGAATGAGCACTTCGTTTCAGCAGAAGAGATGACACTGCTTGTGAAAGCAATGCAAAATTCAGATAATCAGGGAACAGAATCCTCCATCTGAGTTTTTCTTATATTTCACACTTTCCTCAGTAAAGCAAACCAAGAATTGGGAATAAGGTTTCTCCAGTGGCAGTTATCAGCTTCAGAAATGCAATTGTACAGTCGTTGGCCTTCTTGGCCATGTGGGCACACTGCTGGCTCATGTTCAGATGGCTTTTGACCAGCACCCCTGGTCTTTTACCACAGGGCAGATTCCTAGAGACATTTCTGCAAGGCTGTAGCATTGCATGGGGTTTATGTGACCCAACTGCAGGACCAAAATGGTGTACAATATCCTGTGGAAAGACTAGGATTATTTTAATTATAAGGAGTTATCTAATTATAATGAGTTATCTTTTCTCACAGAAATATTATATGAAAATGATATTATAAAGAATTGAAAGAGAAGTTAGAGTTTTTTATGTATTTTTTAGCATGGCTTCTGACTGGTCATTCCTTTAAAGATTTGCTATAACTTTTGATAAAATGAATTTGGTTTGGTTTAGTCTTAAAAGATAGAGGTACCTATCTGAAATAAAAAGATAAGATCCTCCCTCACTGTATTAACATTCCATAACATTATACAACATTAAACAACTGGATGAGATTCAGAGTTTGAGAATAGGAACTTCTGAGTATCTAACTGATAAGTGTAATTGACTCTTTTTCTCATCTAGTGTATTTAAAATAAAACTGTACTTTGAATTAAAACTGTAGTTTTGCAGAATGGCCTTTGTCAGAAATTTACCTTTTCTTTGAGCAAGTACCTCCATCCTAGAGCTCTGCTCCCTAGTAAAGGAAGAAATAGGAGAAGAAAGAATGTATTTTGTTGGTCAAATTGGTCAAGCAGCAAAGAGTTTCCTGCTGATGTTATGAAGACATAAATCAACAATTGCAGATGGATGCCCTAAGTTCACAAGCTGTAGACATGGCATCTCTTTTAGACTCCAGGTCATTAGCCAGTCCAAAGCATCACCTAGATAATTTGCTCCACCTTCTTCTCTGGTGGATGGGAGTAACTGCTGGAGTAACTGAAAGCTGAAGTAAAACCCTGACTTCAAGCAAGTATGCAAATGATTGCTCTGAATTAAGCTTTAGTGTTTGTTTTAGTTTATGGGCAAAACTAGTTCAAATTACAGAGAAATGGATAGATAACAGGCTTACTGTTTATGTGCTCTGTAGCCCTTTAAGTACTGCTAAGGACTGGTAGACATACTTCTAAAAGCAGAGTTTTCTCAGGTGTGTAAAGGACACTAAAGCTCCTTATGCCTGTTGGAATCAACCACAAAGTAATGTTTAACTCTTGTAGGTGCCTTCTATCTACACAGTACATAACTAGAATTTGTCCAGCTGAATGAGACTTTGGGCTATAGAAAATGGTTTGACAATATAGGTATGACTTAAGATTTCCAAATCCTAGAGAAATTGCCTTTTTTCTGTCTAAATAGCCCATGAACATATTATCAAGGCATTAGGAGATGCTGATTTGGTACTGCCTCAGGATGGCATCCTCTGCCAGAGAGATGGTAAGAAACAGTATCTGATTCAGCTATCCAGTTTTAGTCTGAGGCAAGCACAATCATTTTGTAGTGGACTAAATATGCAAACAAGTAAAGGTTTTAACTACTTCTACAACAATTCTTACTTTATTCCAGGGTCATGAGCCAGTTGTTTAATTCTGTTTCTCTCTTTTGACTCTATGGCTAGAGAGACAGTTGAAGTCCTTGAAATTTCCTATAGCTACTCTATCTAGGATCAAGTTATCTTAAGGATTTAAGTATGTAAACAATGCAAGACTGTAGGGATTTTTAAAAAATAATTTTTAGAATATTCTGTTTAGCTGTGCATTACACAACCTAAGTATCCTTAAGACGTGTATCTTAAAAGGATAGAAACTGAGGATAGAATGAAAGAAGTATGATTTTACAGTCAGTATTTAGATTCTCTTCAGGAGTTGAAATGACATTTTTGCTATTTTTTTTAAATTGCTCATGCCTAATGGATGAAGTGAGCAAAATAAAATTGTTTTCCGTGGAGAGCTACAGGGCCTTCCTCAAACCTCAGGGAACAGCAGGCTGTGGTGCTGCTTCTCAATACCATCTGTTCTATGGATTTGAAATGATTTATGGGAATTCTTCATGTTTTCCTGTTGACAGTTCAACTTCAGCAATATGTTCTTAGGCAACAATTAAAGTATAAGCAAATACATACTACCAGTAAAGTTTTTTATAATCTTCTGAAAAGATTATACAATATATTGAATATAGAAACCCATATCAGTAAAATGTTACTCACTTCAGTATATAAATACATTGAAAAGAAGATATTAGTCCTCCTTGCTTCCATCTCACCAAGCACTTTGGGTAGGTGTTCAAAGTACTGAGTGTTTTAATATAACTGAAAGTTTACATCAATCTTCATGGGAACAGGATTAAGCCAGCACTGAGTACTTGTTAGTATCTCTGTTCCTTCCCATCTTTCTTGAAATTCCTGTATAGAAAAAAATTATTGCTGTATATTATCTGAATGTATGATATTGGGTTCTGACATGTTATTTAAATCCATTCTTTATGCGGTTTGAAAATGCTTTTGAATTCAGAATAATCACTGTCTTCACACTTGGCTGTTGTTTTCTTAGATGAGAAAATTGAAGAGAATAAATAATATGCAAATTAACAACCTAATTCATGTAGCCATTTATGAGAGAAACAAAATGATTCATGGGAAACCGTTTACTGGTTTCCATCAATATTCAAAGTATGTCCACTTCTCTAAGATGCTAAGTTAATACCCTTCTGTGTGTAAGAATTTAGTGCATGGCAAGACTTTAGAATCAAATCCCTGGTAAACACAATTGCAAATCTTCAGAAAATGTAAAGCACATTTGTAAGCATAACTAGTTTGCAAGGAGTAATAATATCCTGGGATGGGATTTTATTGTCTATAGTGGCAGAAATTTATCCTTCAGTGAAAATCACTGATTTAAATCCTGCTTATCTTAAATGGTAGAGATTATTTAATGGATGTTCCTACTTTAATTCACTATGAACTTCCTACCAAATTTTTGATCATGCTAGGTCTTTTTTCTTAAACTTTAAATTCTTTGTCTTTATTCAGAGCATACAGTCTGATCAGAGGACATCTTTTCAGAACAGTTTTTTATAGTGACAGATGATACTCATGTTTCCAAAGCAGTAAATGTAACAGCTCAGTTCTATTTAATCATCTGGCTTTTTTGTTTCATTTCACACTGAGTTGTGATTGCAAACTGAAAAAAGGTACAAAAATTTGATCTAATGCCCCATTAAAAAATACCCAATTATTTACTGAAAAGACTCAGAACTCATTAATTATATGAAACATCATTTTTGTTGTTCAGTAACTGCCCCATTGTCTGTATCATCAGTTCACCACGATCTGGCTTAGTGGCTTAAAAGCTGAGCAGTAAGGTGTCTTTTCTCCCTCTGCAGTACTTGGAAAAAACATCTTCCATTAGTGTCTGCTGAACCTTTTTGGATGACAGCATTAATCATATTTCTTCTTTTCTTGTTACAATGGCAAGAACTTGTGTGGGATGGGATAAAATAAATAGGAAAATATGAAACACGTCTCAGTATGGGAAGATTCTAGTGTAAATCATTACACAAATATGACCAGTAACATCTTCAGATCCCTGATATCAACTTTACTCAATCTAAGAATGCAGAAGGAAATCTGCTTAAGTAACCATCCAACATACAGTAAAGCTTTAATAATAAAAAAATAAATATGAATTTCCAGGCATTCAGTCTAATTCTGATTTCAGTCTGATTTTAACATGGCTCAGCTGCTTAAATATCTCAGTACACTTCAATTCAGTATTCAGGAAACACCTGTAGCGCCTGCACTTTACTATGTTTTATTCTAATTCAAATAGAAATCACATTATCAGTTTAGTACTCAGAACACCTGGTACCTTAAAATATATTCCTTTGAGACACTTTTACACTAAGCTTGCCTACATCTTCAACAGACTGTGAGAATAGAGCCATGGCTTTTTCAAGAGTTTTAATATTCCCTGAGATAAAAGCGGAAAATGCATAAATTGCACTTTGTGAAAAGAGGATGACAAATTTCACAACTTACCACCTAAACCAGCTCTATTTTGGTGTTATACTCACTTTCCTGCACAGAAAACAAATAAATTTTCTGCAGATCTTGTTAGGTGATGCTTGACAAAACCAGAATTCTGGTCTTAAAATTAATGAATCCTTATTTTATTGCCTTTCTTTTAAGAGTTCTGATGTTCAAAACTGTACCAAATTCAGCAAAATATTTACATTCCTAAATCCTGCCCTGTGGGCAAAAACAATTACTAATAATGGATATTTCAGTACTGTCTTCTCATTTTTTTTCTTCTCTCAGTGATAAGACTTAACTTTGTATAGGAGATCCACCAAGGCAGCTGTCTCATTACTTTTCCATTTTGCTGGACTCAGCTGACTGCCTTTGACTAGGAAATAATTTTTCAAAAGTTAACACCATTAAGACTTTTGTCAGAACAAGACACCAACTACCCCTTTCAGAGATTCAGAAAATGTTGAACTGTAGAAAAATGCCAGAGGAGACACTCAGAATCAAAGAATCACACAGAGGTAGGGAAAGGTAGGGAAAGAAGCATTGAGATGCAATGCCAGCAGGGCTCATGGTTCGAGCACAGATTTTGATAGTGAATGGGGTAACATCAGACTGGTGACCTGTCACTAGTGGGGTGCCCCAGGATCTTAGGCCCTGTGCTCTTCCACATCTTCATAAATGACTTGGATGCAGAAGTGGAAGGGATGCTAAGCAAGTCTGCAGATGACACAAAACCAGGAGAAGCTGTTGACTCCCTAAAAGGCATGGAGGCCCTGCAGAAAGACATTGACAAAAAGGGAAAGTACCAGATTCTGCACCTGGGATAGGGCAATCCTGGGTGCATGTACAGACTGGGGAATGAGATGCTGGCAAGCAGGGCCATGGAAAGGGACCTGGGGGTTCTGGTTGATGGCAAGTTGAATGTGAGCCAGCAGTGCCCTGGCAGCCAGGAGGGCCAACCCTGTCCTGGGGGGCATCAGGCACAGCATCACCAGCTGGGCGAGGGAGGGGATTGTCCTGCTCTGCACTGGGGCAGCCTCACCTTGGATATTGTGGGCAGTTTTGGGCACTGCAATATAGGAAAGATATTAAGCTTTTAGAGAGTGTCCAAAGGAGGGCAATGAAAATGGTGAAGGGCCTTGAGTGGAAGCTGTATGAGGAGCAGCTGAGGGCACTTGGTGTGTTCAGCCTGGAGAAGAGGAGACTGAGGGGAGACCTCATTGCAGTTACAAGTTGCTTGTGAGGGGAAGAGGAGGGGCAGGCACTGATCTCTTCTGTCTTCTATCATCCTTTCCAGTGCTTGGAACTTGTTTGCTGAATGCTGGTTTTTGGAAATTTTTAATGAATTGTCATAGTTCGGATATGTTTTTCCTGAGAAGATAAAACTGTACTTTAAGTTGTATGTTCTCCCTCTTGGGCTGTTTGTTGCAGTGACAGACAGACCAAGAACTGGACGAAAAGCAGAGACACAGATATATGTTCTACATGGCATATGTCTGTACAGCTGCCATGCATGCTTTCCAAGTCAGAAGGATCAGCTGAGAAGGACTTAGAAGTACAAATATAGGAATTTATAGACAAAATATTTTCAGATCCTGGCATAAATGAATGCATTTTTATTTTATTTTGTGTGTGTGTGTGTGTGTGTGTGTGTGTGTGTGGTTTTATGTGAAAATATTGAGTTCAGGTAATCAAATGTGCCATCAAAATTTGTTGTAAATGTCTCTGTTAGATAACACTTCATGGCTAATTATTTATAGATATTTCTGGAGGTTTTAGATTTTTTTTTAGTTACAGTTTTATATGTTTTAGGGACCCAATTGCTAGGCTGTTCTTTCTGAGAATTTGCCTTAGCAAAGTGATAATGGCTAGGACGGATGTGAAAAAAGAAAAAATAATGCTGTGTTAATTAACAGAAGAAAGAAAGAAAGAAGTTAAGCATAATCACTGTCTTCTGTTATGAGAATAATACTGTGTGTGAAGCACTGAACCAAGTCAATCAATAACTTCATTAAGAAGAACAAGTTAGGCAGTAAAAATCAGTATTTCACCATCTTCCTTTGGCTTCCCCTACTCCTCAAAACTCTGTAAGATGAACCTGCTTGCCTGGAGTCATAGCAGAGATAAATAGTAGCATTGAGATTAGAATCCCAGAGTTCTAGTTCCTAGAATATATTTATTTGTTTTCTTAGTATTTTGTGTAAATCTATCTTACTCTGCCCACCAGACCTGAGGGTCTGAGGACTCAGTAAATTCAGAAGCAAAGTGTGAGAGTAGGGCTTCAAAGTAGTGTGAATTATGCTACTTTTTCACTGCTTCAGCTATTTCAGTTTTCAGCAAAGCGCCATCTGTTACTGAAAATCGTAAGGAGTATACTACAAGGGATAACTCAGAGGCTATCTGCTGTGTCAGAGTAGCTGCATTTGGAACCTTAAAAACTGCAACAATAAAAATTTGAGTTTTAGTATTGTTCCTTCTAGGATTGTGCCTTTTCTAGATGTGATTTTGGAATTCCTGACCTTTGATTGGAAACATTTGATTTTGCCCTAATTATTCTGCCTCTAACACTTGCTAACCTATGTTAACTGTTAAAATAAGTATATTTTCTTTATTAAAGGATGACACTTGTAAGTCTGAATGTACCCCTTAAAATATGTTTTACTGGACTGAATAAAATAGAATAATGATAGGCAAAAATACTAAACATTGGCCACTATTTCCAAAGATACTGAATAAGAGCGAGTCACTTCACCTTATCATGATTAATTTATATAATAATGGAAATATTATTAGAATATTACTGCATCAACTCCACTGATGTCATAGATTCAGTATTGCTTTTAGAGTCATATAACACATACTTGGAATCAGGAATCCAAGAATATTTATTATTTATTTGATTGCAGTCCTTTTATGGTGGTGGCTTGGTGAATGCTGCTTTTTCCTCATTTACAAGTCTAACTACTGTCATAAATCATTGCTATTAATTTTTATTTCATGTAGTCAAATGGATTTTGACCCCCTCCCCCCATTACTGTTATTCCTATAGGAAATTACTTGTGGCTTTAGAAAAACTGAAATTTTAGAGCTTTTAATGCACTCTTCACAATCTGATGTTCCTGGTAATTTACATATTAAAACCATGATTTATAAAGCAAATATATGCTATTCTTATCCACAGGGAGAACATGGTATAATTAATTTTTACTCTTTTTTTTTTTTTTTTGCCTTGACAACCTAAGCCTTGACTGCTCAGTATAAATTCTAATTATTGGAGAAAGATGACAGATTCAGGATGGAGAATAGAAGGAAGAAGCCAAAAGCAAAAGGCTATTCCCAGGATAAAGAAGCCATCAAAATGCTAATAAGCCCTGTTCCTAAAGGGTATTATTGTTTCTTTGTTCAGCTTTATTTATAAACACAAGCATCTGAAACATTGGTTCCATCTGCACAGACTAAAAAGCTCTGTGTCCAAAATACACACTGCTCCAGAACCTACAGAGAATAAAAAAAATCCTGCTCACTGAGACAGCTTTCAGGAGAAAAAACCAAAAACCACTGGCCTGAAAATTAAGAGTCTCTAAAAATCTAAAGTTTAGGTGGAAAGTCTACTTTGTACATAAGTTTTTCTGAATCAACTAGACAGGAGAGAACTGAATTCTCTGTTTGATCTCAGTCTGGTGAATGTTGCAGTGAGGGTAATTAGTAACTTAACATCAGCCTTTGTGAGATCCCAGAAGAAAAGACAATTGCCGGATTTATCTGGTTATTTGATGGACAGTCTGGGTTGTAGTTTGGGAGAGGAGACTGGAAGCCATACAAGCTCTTGATGTATCATCATAGCACTTAAAAATTATAAGGGAAACAGGAAAAAGTAATGGACAGGACAGAAGTGGGCATGGAATAAATAAAAAACAACCAAGCAACAAACAATCCAAACACAAAGGAAAATCAGGAAAGGATAACTCTCAAGTGGAATACACGACTGAGTTGAAAGAGGACTTCTAACTCTTTCCTCAAGGAACATTCTTTTGACTTCAGTTGCAGATCTAGAAAGGGAACAAGACAGTCTCACTGTTTGTCACAGTGGAAAGCTCACAGCAGGAGTAGTCTGAGTCTGTTTTGTTGATTATATAGGTTAAAACAACATACATACCAACACAAAACCTTAAAATAAAGAAAAAGGAATAACTCTACAAAGAAAAATTTGAAAGATAACTTAATGAAAAATATTTTTCCGCATTTGTATAGAAATCAGACGACAAATTTACCAGTCTTTGAAGACATTTTCCTCCAAGTGCCATTTGAGGGCATTTTGATTTTTATTTTTGTGACATTTAACAGAAAAAATACAACTAGCCCTTGAAAACAGGGAGGTGTGTGTGGGTTTACATGTTACTTTGATCTTAGGTAAGCCACATAAGGACACTTTGTGTCTTCTTGGAAAGGGACAAAGACATTTAACTGAAGTGAACCAAATATGCACTAGACATGACATACCTCAAAGAATAATTAACATGGTGATATGTATGGACAGGTTATAAATAACCTCCTTATAAATAGTCCTGCCTTGTACTTAAAAGAAAAAACTGTGGTAGGCAGGAATGAGAGTTTTTGCTCTCTGAAGCAGCAGTCTGGAAATGTTTCAAGAAGCTGATCTTAGTCTAGAGATAGGAAAGAAACAAAGGAAAAGATGACAACAGAATTTTCACTTTATTAAAATAGTGAGCCTGATGATAATGAGAAACAGTTTCTGCAATATAATTGCTCTGTAATGTATTTGTTACATTGAGTGAAAGCAAATTTCCCTTCAAGTTGTTAACATTCATGGAACTGACATAATAAGTTTAGGCTTAGGGTAAAAGTCCTTAAAAAAAAAAAGGAAACTAGCAACCATGTCATAGTCAATTCTTCCAAAAATAAATTTCCTCTCTGATTAAGCTTGGCATATCTCTTTAAAAGAATTTATTTTTATTTCTTGTAGAATTTATTGATAGGTTAGCAGAGTAATTATTGGTAATTATTGATATAAAACATTATTTCAAAACAAACAAAACTAAATATTTTTTCAATAATCTGATCCATAAACAAGTTATCACAATTTTTTTTTCTCTTGATCTATTTTTCTTATTTATTATGTTTTGTTCTGTCCTGAAGTGATGGATTCTTAAGTCAGAAACTGCTTCTGTGTTGCTGTGGCTACCAAACATACTAGTTCTTAATGTTTCCCTCATATTTATGTCTCTTTCTTTAATATAGTGGATCCCAGTAAGTTTAGGCATGCATAAAAACATTTCTTTTAATTGCTTTTATAGTCATCAGGTATTTCCTTTCACAGGCACCAAGGCAAATATGGGTGAACTTGATGCCTGCACCATACTGTGTCAACATTACAGTAGTGAGACTACATGAAAATCCAGAAATGGTGTGCTGGGAGGAACAGTAGACTCTGCTTACAAAGAAGTTAGAAGATTCTAGTTAACTTCATGCTGACTTCTGAAAAAGGGAAACATTTATTTTATGCACATCCATCTGTTTAACAGGATACAGCATTTAAAATAGAGATTCATAATCTGTAACTTCTCCAAATTGTGCTATTATTTAGTACACTACACCCTTCTCATTGTGTAGCTTTTAAATTTTTCTGCCTTTTTGAGCAATGCTTCAGGTAACAGTAACTCTGGACTTTTCATTTTACTTTTTAATCCAGTCTTTCTTCTGGTGTTATAAAATTTCTTGGTCTATTTCTGCATAGCATCTCAGTTGTCATGAACGTGTGAAGTGAAATTTTCTACTTTGATGTATTTGTCAGCCCCTTGTGTTGTCAGCAATGCTCAATAAGAGAAGGGAAAGATTTTTCAGCTTGATGACTATGTTGAAACATTAGCTATGATATGGTTTTCTTGGTTTATTTATTTTTGCTTCAAGTGCTTCCTTTATTTTTTGAGAGATTATACTACACAAAAACTGATCAGGATTTTTTTTTGTTTTGTNTTTTTTCCAGTATCTTTATTTTGCTGGAAAGCCTTTTGATTTTGTGTTTTTCTGTAATCATGAGCTATCACTCTTTCGGTTAGGGTTGAGCCTCAGGTTTTGTACATTTGGACATTGTTATTGTCTTGCACTTTTTTGCCTGTAATAAAGATAGTGTGATGTCTGGTGTTAACTTCTGGTGGTACTGGTGTGTTTCTCATTTCTTCAAGGTAATCTAGTCTTTGTGTTATGCTCTTACTCTGTTACTTTAATTGTCTTCAATAGATTCCCTGGCTGGTACAAGCTTGCTACATACTCTTGCCACACATTTGACTTTTTACTATTCCCTGCTCTTAACAGGAACTTCAGCTTTGGAGGTAGCCATGCATTTCCTCTTACTGTCTTCTTTTGGTTCTGGACTTTTTGCTATATATGTAGATATGTGTGTGTATTTAGCTAATTATTCTGCTATTTATATTCCCATGACCTCCACCATTGCTGTTGCTCTCTAGTGACTGCACATCATTTCAAACTGGGCAAGACATTGAAGCAGAAGAGCTTTGATAACATGGGTTTTATTTCAGTTTTGCATGTTGTCTTTCTTTTTGCTTTCAAAATATCAGCCACTGACATTTTTCATTTGTTGATTTAAAGGATGGATTGTCAGAGTAGGAACAAAATAATGGCATTGCTTTAAAGATCTGGACTTTTTGTGTAAGGCACTATTAGCCTGCAAAAATTAAAGGGCTCTGCCAGAAAGCAAAATGCACAGACAGTTGGCATTCAGCTGAAGTAGTTCATTTACAGAAGACAACCTTACCTGGGGGTATACCTTATGTCTCTGTGTCTAGAAATACAGGAAGAAATAATAATTGGAGAGACTTCTAGCTACCCACATATGAAACTCATTATTTTCATAATTAAAAAAAAAGTGTTTTATCTCATATAGTATAGATGATTACTTTCTCAATTTTAAAATTGATCTGGTATATTATAATCACCCAATAACTCAAGAATATAACCCTTAACTTACATCTTGTTACAGGCCTTGACCAAAGCACACTACAATTCAGTTATTTATCATGAGATAAAACTAAGAAGTCTGAGCCTGAGGTGTTCTTGATTTCTGTACTCAGATTCTGGTGCCTTTCAGTTGGAGGCATATCGCATCTCTTGAGTTTAAAGTATTTGTGTTTATGATTGATCAGCAACAACTTATTTGTGTTTTGGTATATTTCTTCATTCAGAACCCAGCTTTAAGCCAGGGACCTTCCAGTCCAGAGTCTCCTATTACTTCAGATATTTTGTATGGATATGTGTAGTTCTGGTGGTTCTCTAAAGCTTCAGTGTATCTACATAATAGACAAACCAGATGTAAGTCACAATAAATTGTCATATAAATGAACATATTCATGGATGCTCATGTTCACTCATTTTGAAGAGATCAGAACAATATTTTATCTTCAAATATTGTTTCAAATAAGATATGCATTGTATTGAATAAAATAAAGACAAATAATCCTACAGTTTGAGGCAGATAGCAAATAAATAATAGAATTCAGTAGAGTTGTAACATTGACATATCACAGCTGAATGTGTGGTAAAGCATGTCACAAGAATAGCATTGATTTTGATGTAAATTGACTCGTTCTTACTGGGTTGTTACTTTAGAAGGCAAAGTGCCAATGTTTCCACAACATTTTGCATTGAAGAATCCAAAAGATAGGTCAAATTTTTCTGCAATTATATGTATGCTATTGCAGACATCAGTGGAAAGGGAATTTTAAAATACTGTGTAGATGAGTGCTAATGACAGATGCCTTCTGAGAACTTGGCTGTGTGAATGTAATAATTAATTGTAAATGTCGTAGCAACGGCAAACAAACTAAATCTAAAAATCTGTGAACAAGCCATCAACTTGTCTTTGACCATGACGAAATTCATAGGATCATGGGATAATTCAGCTTGGAATGGACCACAGGAGATGTCTAGTCCCTCTACAGATGTTTGCCTCTCAGGAGAGCTGTCTGCCTTTCTTCTGAAGGAATTACTTAACATGTGGATGAATTCTTTCCAGATGAAAACACCTGTGTTCTCTGTTCACTTTAGAAACTCCCAAGGCAAAGTATGTTCCAGCCAGTCCATCCAACAGAACACAGCATTGTGTCAAATCACATTCTTATAAAGTGTATATCCTTTGAAATGAAATTGTTATTTTCTGCTTTGTTTTACTCATTCCTGTTTAACCGAGCATTATTGGGAGAGCTAACAAATGAAAAAATGTCAGAATCTTCTTTTAAAGTCAAAACTGTTGTATGCAGCCTACTTAGACTTGACATGGGGATTTTGAAAACAGAAAAATTGGAGTTTTATTGTAGGAAAATTTATATCCTGTTTAGGCTACAGACATATAGTGGGGCTATCACCATGCTTTGAGAATTCCTTATCTTTCATGGCATTTTATTCAGTGAAATATCTATAATTTTGCCATGTGTCTACATATTCAAGTCCTATATATCCCCTTTTGATTCTATGTCCTCTGTATTACCCCATATGTCCCACGACTGAATTTAATGAAATTAGGGCAAGATGATCTCCAGGTCACACGTTCCATTTATGAAACACATCTTACAAGGTAGACCATAGACCTCTTTAAGTTAACTGTCTTCCATCTGAACGCATTGTTGGCACTAAGTATGTTTAAAGAGTGATTTTACTGCAACAGCCTCAAAGCACAAGGAATAAAAAATAGCACTGTGGGAAGCTTAGTCAGATATTGAGACAATACAGATCAATATGAAACAGTTGTCAGCTGCACTTATTCCAGCTGAGAAGACCCCTTTTCTCTGAGAGGCTCCAGAGAAATTGCAGATTGTTCAGCAACTGATGTTGCAAAAGAAGTGAATTATTTACTAGTGAATATATAATACTTTTAGTGTCTTGCCATTTATTTTGGAGAGAAGGCAAATGCTTTTCTTTCCTTAAAAACATAAAAAAAGGACTTTTCTACAACAGCAGTTGACTTACAACAAAGATTATATTGTATGCCTAGTAGGATGATATAGGAGCGGACATATCTGTCAGGCCTGTTCCTTCCTTCCCAGTATGGGTGCACTTGCAAAAGATGCTCCTATAGTCTTTGTAAAATACAATGTACTAGAGAAACATTTGTGAGGTTTAGCTTGCTTGGAAGTGCTTTGCAATGTCTGTATTAAGAGTAGCTTCAAGTCATTTGATGAAGTAGTCTCTGAGATCTAGTCTTCAAATGCAGACTTATCCCCAATAGGATCAAGTACTGTTACAGACAGTAGTCCTTTGAAGTGGAATCTCAAATTGCCACATGACTATTCAGGAACCCACCTATCTGTCACTACTTCCAGGCAATGGAGAGAACTTTCTCCTATCCCATACTCTAAAGACTGAGGCATGGTTAAAAAAAAGAATCATAGAATTTTATGTTTAGGGTTGGAAGGGACATTAAA
>VXBX01003470.1:0-15668 GCA_013400415.1 Scytalopus superciliaris
CACAGCCCAGTGACACAGCCCCAATGACACGTCTCAGTGACCTCCGACCTGGGGAAGTTACCAAAGCTTGGGAAGAGGGATGAACCACTGAGAGAGACACGAGGAAAGCAGAATTTACAGGCCACAAGGATATTGGAGAGAAACCTCAAGACGGGAGAAACTAATAAGGATAACTGTGCTGAAATCAGCTCCAAGTGGGTAAAACCTGATTGCAGCAGGGACAGATCCCGACACCGGCCCAAGAAAGCCCCAGCTCAAAAGAAGAGAGAGACTGAGTGTGGCACTAAGTGGGATGGGAATGGAAGGAATCCTGACCCAGCAGGAGACAGAATACTGATTATTCAGACGACTGTGTAGCCAATGAACACTAATTCCTTTGTTTGCTAAGATATATAAGCAGTGAAAGGTGTTGATGGTTGGAGTGCCTGATTTGTGGAGTACCACTGAGCACCCAGGATGATGCAACTCTAATTTGTCTAATAATTAGTGTGTCATTATTGGTTTGTTCCACACTGGGGAATGAATTTGATTTTGGGGACAAGACCACGATGGATGCTGGAGGGGCAGGTACTGTCTGCCTTCTCTCTCCCTTTTCTTTCTCCATCTTTCTCTCTTTCTTCACCTTCTTCTTCTCAAAATGTACTATAAGACAGGCCAAAAGATTCCTTGCTGTGTCTGGAAGGTGTCCCTGTCCATGGCAGGGCTGGAACGAGATGAGCTTTAAGGTGCCTTCCAACCAAACCATTCCATGAGTCTGTGGTAAGAGAAGCTCCTGTTTTGTCTTGCTGGCTCTTCATGTGTGGGATCCACCAGACACACGAGCCTGTGTTTAAAGGCTGGTGCTTGCACTTCCTTTCACCCAGGAAAACATCATTGTCAAGGCTACGTGGATGTGACCTGGGGAACAGCCAGCCCCTGTTTCTCTGGGAGCCAGGACCAACCTCAGTGTTTAACCCCCAGAATTCCTATTTCCAAGTAAAATTTGGGCCCGGGTTTGGTGGCAGTGCAGTTCTTGCTGTCCCTGTGCACACACAGCAGCCCAATAGCCTCCTCCTCTCCTTGGCAGCATCAAAGGCAGCCGGGAAAGGTGCGGATTCTCAGCCGAAAGGAATGGGATGGGCAGGCGGGAGGTGTGAGGAGCCACCCCAGCTCAGGGAACAATAAAGCAGCCCCAGCAGAGCCCCCAGGGCAGCTCTGGAGAGCTAATGCTGCCTGGCACACGGAGTTCGTGGGCATTGCAAAGCAGGTCTGGGCTCTGTTGATATGACAGTATCAATCAATCTAATTAGATCTTTTTGCATAATCTCACAGAAAATTTGCATAAAAAGTATAGCCAGCCCAGGAGACACATCTGAGAAAAACAAGGGGTGAGGGAAAACCAGAAACTTTTGAATTATGGCTTGTTTTTATGAGGCTGCATCGGTGAGGATGGAAAAAAACTCGTACGAGTGCCTGGAGCCTAAATCTGATAGCATAAAGGACACAAAGTACCTTTTAAGAATCAAAATGGAAGAGAAATGTTAAAACTTGAAAAGCTACTCAGTGCTCCCATGGAAGGACGCAGCTGAAATTTTTCTGGGAACGTTCTTGAATGCTGATAAATGTGGATTTAATTAAGATTTGTGGCGCAAGGTTTCAAATTCACGAAAGGAAATCAGGCAGAAGGTTCTGGGGTGACAGCAGGACGGGGTTCAATCCCCCTGTGTGTTGAGCTGCCTTGCCCAGGGAGCTGCTGGGGCTGGGCAGGGGATGCTCAGGGGCACCACGTGGGCATTTGGCCCTTTATGGGAAAACATGCTTTCCGTGAGCAGGGAGAGAAATGGGTCTGCTTTGTTCTCCCTCCTTCTGGTGGTGACCCCTCCTGTTCCCTGCAGCCCTAGACCATTCCACAGATCCAAATTTCAGGGAACATGTTGGAAAAACAAGAACCAGAAGGCTCAGCACGAATCCATCTGGTGCTGTGTGACTGGGATCCTGGAGGTTTGCTGGGCCAGACAGGTCGTTGGGCTTAGGAGAGGCTGAGAGGCACCTCATCCCCTGGACGATAATGCTGTCCTCAGCTTTGGCCATGGCCCTGTATCCCACAGACATCCCCACCCCAAAGGGACAATGTGCTCCCACCCCCCACCTCTCACAGGCTCTGCCACAGCCCCTTGGGCAGGGTGAGGGCAGAGTGTCCATCCTAGGGCAGGAGCCAGGCTGGGAGAGCTGGGGGGGCTCCCCTGGAGAAGGGAAGGCTCCAGGGACACCTGAGAGCCCCTGGCAGAGCCTAAAGGGGCTCCAGGAGAGCTGGGGAGGGACTGGGGACAAGGGATGGAGGGACAGGACACAGGGAATGGCTTCCCACTGCCAGAGGGCAGGGCTGGGGGGGATATTGGGAAGGGATTGCTGGCTGGGAGGGTGGGCAGGCCCTGGCACAGGTTGGGCAGAGAAGCTGTGGCTGCCCCTGGATCCCTGGGAGTGTCCCAGGCCAGGCTGGACGGGGCTTGGAGCCCCCTGGGCTGGTGGGAGGTGTCCCTGCCCAGGGCAGGGTGGAGTAGGATGATCCTTAAGGTCCCTTCCAACCCAACCCATTCCAGGATTCTGGGATTCCCTGAGGAGGGAGGGGCTCTCTGCCTTCCCACCACCTGCTCCATTTGGACCCATTTCATTAGTGGAGACCCTGTGGGGCTTCACCCCCATTACATCTCTGGGAGAGCATCCCCATCCTGGGCATCTTCAGGGAAAAGGCTTTTCCTGTCAGTGCATCCATCTCTAAAACACAGCAAGAGGTTTAACGCTCAGCAGTGTGTCAAAGTTGGCTGGTGGTACTGAGTTTTGCAGCTCAGCTTTCCAACATTAAACCAAGTCTCTGAAATAGTGGCTTTTATTAAGAGAAAATTTTAATTTGTCTTCCTTAATAGTGTGTGTGTGTGGTGAGTGACCTACATTTTGATTAATGAAGTGAATAATATATTTTTTCTCCTAGCTGGGAGGTACTGAGTTACTTCTATTTCCCTCTTTAATCTTGGAAATGGGTTTAGCCTTTAGGTGGATACAGAGACTGAAACCCACCGAGCCAATGATGCAGCTTGGTCACAGTTTAAGGAATTTTGGCCTTTGCATTCATGGATTTTTGGTCTGCATGAGGCAGAGAATCCACAACAGAAGGATCAGAGAGAGTGGCCGGGCTGTGAGTGCTCCAGAACATACCCAGGCATTTCCTCTTTCATAAATAACACAACTCTCCTGCCATGGTGGGCATCCAACAGCAGTGCTGCTCCCAGATCCCCAGGGATGTATCTGTGGATGTGTGATGGTCCACGAGGTACAGAGCCTGGGGGGATGGATCCCAAGGCCCAGAGTCCCAGGATGGGTCAGGCTGGAAAGGACCACAGTGGGTCACTGTCCCACCTCCCTGCCCATCCCAGAGCCCATGGATTGTGTGCAGAGGGGGCTGGAATATCCCCAGGGAGGAGACTCCCCCCCTCTCTGGGCTCTGCTCAGGGCTGGCTCAGGGACACCTCCCACCAGCCCAGGGTGCTCCAAGCTCCATCCAGCCTGGCTTTGGACACTCCCAGGGATCCAGGGGCAGCCACAGCTTCTCTGCCCAACCTGTGCCAGGGCCTGCCCACCCTCCCAGCCAGCAATTCCTTCCCAATATCCACCTGGAATCTGTCTGCAACATCAGGAGACCAGGTGGCCCAGTCTCCAGCCATGTTTTATTTCCTTTTCCAGGCCAATGTGTACCAAAGTCAATGGCAAACATTCCAGCTCTCCAACCCTGGAATGTGAGCATCCAGACAGCTCCTAAAATCCTAAAAATCTCTGATCTTGCAGCGCTTGTTAAGAAGGAAATGAGTGGGCTCAGGGAACTCTGTCCCAGGTGGTGTCTCAGGTACCTTTGCTGCTGTGGTGGGTGGGAGCCCAGCTGGACATGGAGCACTCAGCCTGCACCATCCAGGCAGGTTTATTTTGGGGTCCATCCAAGCCTCTGGCAGCTGCTTTGACTCTTCCATGCATCTGGGTTTGTTGCCAGGGTTTAATTATAACCTGGTTTTCCCAGTGATCCAATTCCTTCAGCGCTTTAAAACAATGCCAGTAAAATCCCTCCCTCCCTCCAAGGCTGTGCTGAGCTGGCACTGGTGGTCGCCAGGGCTTCAGGGAGATGGGCATTCCCTGTGCTGCCAGGGCAATGCCATGGTGTTCCATGGCAGCTCCACCAGCTGGCCTCGGGGAGGAGCTGGACCTCAATGATCCTCGTGTGTCCCTTCCAGCTCAAGGTGTCCTATGCCCATCCCATGGTGCCCATTCCTGGAGGATCCCTCCAGCAGTGTGGTGGGTGTTCACACTCTTCTTGCTGTTGATTTTCACCTTCTGCTTTTCTGCTCTGAATTAGGACAGAGCTCATCTCCTCCAACACTGCCAGGGTGTTCCTGGGGGTGTTCCCAGCCCGCTGGCAGCTCAGGCAGAGTTTTCCACCTGTGTTTCATTGCCCAGGAGAGCCAAGGGAGCCCCTCAGAGGAGACTTTGGATATCAGGAGCCAGGCTGATCATGAATACATCCAAGCTTTCACTTGTGCCCAGGCCCTGGGGCAGGAAGAAGGCTGGAAAAACATGGGAAAGTGACATGAACACCTACAGTAAGTAACACTGAGAGCTGCAGGGAGGGCTTTTTAAAACTCTAAGATTTAGAGAATGCCTGGAAAATAAAAAAGCCCATGTGCATGGGGTGAACAGTCTTCTGTCCGGAGCAGGTGGTGTCACTGGTGTTTTAATTGGGAATCAATTCCTGTGATTTCCTTGGCATGGTGTTCACTTGCCTCTCCTTGGAACTGGTGCTTAAAGTGAACAAGGGATGGAGACAAATGTGGTTTTTCCACTAAAAGAGTCAGAATGACCCTGGGTTAAAAACCTGCATCAAATGGTGCTGAGGGGACAAATGTCTCTTCCCAGACAGGAGGGCGAGCAAACAGACACTGCAGGACACTGTAAATCCTGAAAGGTTACACCTTGGTAGTCCATCAGCTGGTACTCAGGGAGATTAAATGCCTTTTGGGACTACAGAAAAGCTCATACAGAACTATTAATAATTAATTGCACTATATTAAATTTTTTTACGTTTCAATATTTTTTTTACTCTTCATAATTTGGCAACATTTGGCTGGAAGAAAAAGGTGTGATGGAGGTAGCATGGGCAAGTTCACCTTAGCCCAGGGTCCCTCTGTGTTTTGGGGGCTGTTTGGCCCTGTGACCTTGCAGGAGGTGTGCAGGTTCCTGTAGCAGATCCTGCCCACTGGTCACCATGGCTCAGGAGCAGCTTGGATGGGTGGGATGTGTGTGTGTCCCTCATAGTGCCCTGGTCTGGGACAGAACAGGTCTCAGTGGCACCTGATCCTTGAGCTGGGAAGTCACTTGTGGAAACTGCTGCCAGGCTGTAGAGTGATCCTTAAATATGGGAAGGATTTAAAGGGGGGGGGAAAGCAGGGTCTTCACCGTATCTCTGAGGTGGGTGTCAGACTCTGCTCAGTGGTGCCCAGTGACAGGATGAGGAGCAATGGCCATAAACTAAAGCATGAGTTCCACCTCAACATAAGGAAGAACTTCTCTGCACTGAGGGGGGGAAGAGCCTGGAACTGCTGCCCTGGGAGGGTGTGGAGTCTCCTCTCTGGAGACATCCCAAACCCACCTGCTCCAGGTGACTCTGCCTGGGCAGGGGTTGGACTGGGGGATCCCCAGGGGTCCCTTCCAACCCTAATGACTCTGTGACTCTCTGTTTGACAGAGCTTGAAGCCCCCCAAGGCTGCTGAATCACCTTCACTCTGCACACTGGGGACTGGAATTTGGAAATAGTTTCTCTGGCCTCAATTTCAGACCTGGAGAACTTGTGGCCTTGGATCTTTCTGGGTACCACAATTGCCTGGCCCTTCCCCCGGTCATCTGCAGCAGGAACACCTACAGCTAGTCCTGGTCCAAGATCGTTTAATTGGGAGTGGGTTGGAGTTACAAAGGTGGTCAAGAAAATCAGGTACACATTTCAGAGGCTGATTTTTGCAGCATATATATATATATATACAGGGCTTGGAAGGCAGGAAGGAGCCCCCCCTGCCTGAGGAGCCCCGGTCTCCAGCAGCAGGTCTCCATCCCTGAGAGATGATACATCACTTTTCCTCTTATTAACTTGTCTTTGACATGTTCCTCAGGAAAATGCTCTTGGCCTTTTAGCGACAAATAGGGGAAGGCAACGTGCAGTTTAGAGGGGCAGTGGCACCTCATGGAATTACAGCTGAGCAACTCTGAGCCAGCCCCAGGGAGCATTGCTGTGGGCACAGGGCTGTGGTGCTGGGGGGCTCAGCTCCCCCACAGCTGTGGGGCATGAGACATAAATCTGTGCTTGGCCATAAATCTGTGCTTTTCCACACTCAGAGACCCAAAGCACCCAGCTGCCTTTTGCAGCTGGTGTTTGAGGTGTTTCAGGTGCATTAATTTTTCAGCTGCTCTGAATTTTACCTCAAGTCCTTTTCCATTAGAGGATGGGCCTGGCAGGAGGTGAAGTATTTCGAATCAGAACCTCAGTGGTACAGAGAATTCCCTGCCTTTGCCAAAGGTATCACCATTTCTACCCAGAGTCACTGCAGTTGCTGCCTGTTGGAGCTCAGCTATTTGCTTTCTTCTTTTTTTTAATTAAATAGCTAAGCCGAGAGGATTACATGACTTGAAAAAAACCCCAAACTATTGAGCTTGAGTATTAAGTCGTATTACTGAAAAAATCAGCCATCACTTGGAGCTGTGAAGTGTGGTGGTGAAGGGGAAAGGGCAGTGGGGTGTACAACTGTATTTGCATGTCTTTGAAAAGAGGAAATCCTTCCTGTGGAATTCTACAGAGGGAACTCCTGGTTGGGAGGGTGGGCAGGCCCTGGCACAGGGTGCCCAGAGAAGCTGTGGCTGCCCCATCCCCGGAAATAAACAAAGCTTTCAGTCCAAAATCCTATATTCCCTTTCTTTGTAGATGGGGAAAGTGTCAGAAAGGAATTTCTCTGCCTTTTGAAGCAGGAAGCAGCTCCCCTGAGCTGGGCTGGCAGCCTGACCCCGGTGCTGGAGTTCAACCCCTCTCCTTCTTCCCTAAGCTGAACCGAACCCTGTGGCAAAGTGAGGGCTGAACAGTCAGAGGCTGAATCGTCCCTAAAACAGCTGTGTCTTTGTGTTTCAAATAGTGCCCATCTGGTATCTGTCTCCCTCCTGGAGCAGAAGGATGATCCAAATAAGGGACCACTCAAAATTAGAAGACACATTCCAGGATTGCTTTTGGTGCCGCAGGTTTGTGGGGGAGTTTGTGTGTCATTGCCTTATAGGCAAAGGCTGTAAATAGGAAAAAATAGAGTAAAAAAAGTGTTGGAGCTGCAAAAATAAACACAAAGGGGAGTCAAGACACAGGCAGCTCTTGCCTGCAGAGCTGAAGGCAGTGACACCACGGGGCAGGTGATGTCTGGAGCATCTCCTCAGTCTGATGAAGATCCAACTAATGTCATGTTAAATTTTGAGATTTCAAACTGAAATAGGACAAACAACTGTGATGCCAAAACAAATCTCCCCAGCTGTCTTTGTCCTGCTATTACCTGCTAATAACCAGCAGAGCTGTGCTAGAGCAGTGCAGCCTGTTGCTGTTCTCCTCTGCCAATTAAAGTACAATTTTTGTCATCTCAGCTCTCTGCAGAGGTTTGTGGTCCCACATTCTCTCTGCTTACCCCGTGTCACAGCACACTGCTCAGGCACTGCTTCTTTTTTTTTTTTTTGATTAAACTTTCCATTTGACATTAAGTTTGACTTGCTTTTATGAGAGTAGGTGATGCCTGAGGGTGACACCTCAGCTCCTGATTCCTCACTTGGGGGAGAAAGCACCTGATGTTTTCTTTCCCTGTGTTGGGACAGCAGACAACCTGATTTATCCCAGCCTGCCCCCAAACCCTCAGACAAAGCCCCCACTGAGCCCATCCTGGCTGCCCCACAGAGCCCCTGCTCTTGGAGACCCCTCTGAAGCCTGGTTTGATTTTGTTTGCAGGCTGGAGAGCTGCTGGGATGAGAGACTGGAGAGGGAACAGCAAACGTGAGTCAGTGTTTGAGAAGGAAGCAGAGGCAACTCCTTCATCAAGGGGAGAGATGATGCAAAACTGGGCAAGGCATTTAAATAACAACTGAGAGGAAGCTGCCACACCAATGGGGAAGGTTGGGGGAAAATTATGCCTCGAAAAGTGTTATTTCCTGCCTAAAAGTGGAAATCTGTGTGAGTGCTCAGAACTGGCTACTGCAGAGAGATTTAGGGCACCAGCCTGATTAATTAACCCCAATCAAATAATTTCTAAACATGGATTTTTTGATTCTGTATTGTTCCCTTAAAGACAGCAATAATCTGGAACTTTTCTGTATTGTATCTGTTGACCTTTCCCCTCATTAAACCCAAGGTCACACCACAGCATTTAAAATTTTATCCAGAAATGATTTCCTGTCCCTGCTAAAGCCTTTGCTGTGTGTCCACTGTGTAGTTCTGAAATTCAATTACCTCTCCAGGCAGCTGGGAAACGAGGGCTGGAGGGATCCAGAGGAAGTGTTTTGCTCAAATTTATTGTGGAAATAAGTCAATCTCCATATGAAAAGACTTATATCTTAGTTGGTGTGTGCTGCTTTCAGCCAGATATCAATAAATCACAGGTCAGTAAATGGAAAGCTGGAGGTATTTTTGGCAAAGCCTCAACCTTCTGCTTTTCGTCTCTATAGTTGTGTAGGTTCAGATTTTCCTTCCTGGCCTGAAATGAATCCCAAGGGTCAGTGGAGACCAGTCAGTTCTCCTGCTCCTGGTCCCTGTGTCAGCACTGGGAGGCTGGATTGGGAATGGAGGCTGAAGGTGGGAGGGATGGAGCGAGTCCCAGCTATCTGGGGGTAGGAAATGCTGCTCTTTGGAATAGATGTCAGGAGGGAATTCATGTTGTATGAATGAAGTCCTTATGAACCCACTTAGTGCTGCAGCAGCTTTGTAGCACGGGCTTAGTGTGTATGCAGGGATACTTATTTTCCTAAATATAACTCACCTTCTTCTCTAACCTGTTTGGTTTATTCAGCACTCTCAGAAATTTAATGCAGACATTTGTCCCATTCTTCATCCTCTGGATGCACATCCTGTGGCTGCTCTGTCTTTGCCCTTTGGCACACCCAGGGTTTCATTAAAACATGAAAATTATTACAAAGGCAATCCTGTTTAATATCCTCAGCCTCTGCTGTCTCTTCGTTTCCCATGGCTTTAGCACTTGGCTGAGGATCTCAGAGCTAAGCCCAACTATTCCTTAAGCCAGGGAGAAGTTAAGTGGTTAATCCCTGGGAAGCAGCTGGTGATGAACTTTGGGAATCCTGGAATGGGTTGGGTTGGAAGGGGCCTCAAAGCCCCCCCAGTGCCACCCCCTGCCCTGGGCAGGGACACCTCCCACCAGCCCAGGGGGCTCCAAGCCCCGTCCAGCCTGGCCTGGGACCCTGCCAGGGATCCAGGGGCAGCCACAGCTTCTCTGCCCAACCTGTGCCAGGGCCTGCCCACCCTCCCAGCCACCAATCCCTTCCTAATATCCATCCAACTCTGCCTTTTTTCAGCTTCAGGCCGTTCCCCTTTGTCCCATCACTACATGCCTACCTGGGCAACTAGTTTGGAGAGTGAATTTCTCAAGTCCTGCTCATGAATCCAGCATATTTTTTGTATTGTTTTCACTGGATTTCTTCCATTTTCTTTGCAAACTGTGAATTATGGAGATTCCTGTCTCATCATGGCCAGGTAACTCTGGCAGGGAGGGAAAATAGAATACCTGAGTTGGAAGGGGCCCTCAGGGATTATCCAGTCCAACTCCTGGCCCTGCACAGACACCCAGCAATCCCACCCTGTCCCTGGGAGTGTTGTCCAAACTCTCGCAGAGCTCTGGATGTGACACCCTGCTCATATCCTCTGTCTGGGGGCTCTCAGCTGGGCCAGCACTCCCTGCCTTTTTTAAACTCCAGTTAACCTCTTGCATGGTCTCTGCACATTTGTGCTCTGAGGGACACAGACTGCTCTTTGCTGCGGGAAAGGCTCCCTGGAATTCTGGAGCCTGGGACATTCGTGATGTCAGGCGTGGTGCCCTGGCCATTGACACAGAGCAGGCAAGGTAAGGAGGTAAAAGGGACCTGCACACCCCACTCTGCTGCTACAAAAAGGCAAACAGCAATGTATGGAATGGTGTTATTTGATTTGAATTCACAGAACTGAAATTTTGTTCTAAATAGAAAAGGGAATGAATCATTCCTGATGGATTCATCAGAGCCATTTATGTTCTAAATACTCATTCTCCACCGTAGCTGCCTCAGGTTGTATCAGGAATGTAAAGGTTTTAAATGTCTTCTTTGTTTTTGTTTTTTTTTTTTTTTAAAGCGTTTGGTTTTGTTATTTCAAATAGAACCTTTGCTGTACTTACTGTTCTTGTGCAAGAACCTGGCAAATTGTAACTTCTGTGGCTGATTATAGAGGTTGCTCTGCCTGGATACTAAAGGCTGATGAGGTGTGAGGGCAGCAGCAGGGGCTGGGGCTGGCACAGGCTCTGGGGAGGGGGCTGTGCCTTGCTGGGCATGCACAGCAGCAGCGGCTCCGGCAGGTGCCTCTTGGATTTCTGACTGTCCTCTTGAATCAATAATTTTATTGACTGAGCCTGGCAAATTTACTTTCCTTATTGTGCCTGTTTGCAGAGCAATAAAGCTCCACACAATGGTTTATGTCGGTGCTGCCTCACAATTCTCAGGTGCCCCCAGACAGCTGCTTTGCTGCCCTCCCTGCTGCCTCTTCCCCTGGGACACGGACACTGGGAATCCACACAGCCCCTTGCACAGCGTTCCCTAAAGCACAGAACCATCCTGGAATGGCTTGGGTTGGAAGGGACCTTATAGCCCATCTTGTTCTGTTGCTGACACCTCCCACCAGCCCAGGCTGCTCCAACCTGGCCTGGGACACTGCCAGGGATCCAGGGGCAGCCACAGCTTCTCTGCCCAACCTGGGCCAGGGCCTGCCCACCCTCCCAGCCAGTAATTCCTTCCCAATATCCAGCCTAAGGAGTAGGAAACACATCACCTGCAGGGCCCAGGCACGAGTTGAACTGAAAAGTTGAACTCCATAGTGGGTAAAAAGGGAAAAGAAACTGAAGAGGCAGATAAGTTAAATGGGATGGAAAATCTGATTAACAGGTATCTTTTCCTTAAATTACTAATTTCTGGTTTCAAAAGGTTAAATAAAGCTGGTTCTGAGTGAACTGTTTCAAATGATTTTAGGCTACAATTATGCAGAGAGTGGGGACTAAGACAGGAGAGAGAAGGCAGGTTGGGCTCACAGTTTCAGACTAGTTATTTGAAAGACTTCAGTAAAACTGACCAAACTTGAAGAAAATCCATGACCATTTAAATTTATGTGATTGCCTCCCACTCAGTCCTTGCAACCTGGTCTTACGTAATGTTTCTCTTCAGTTTTGTTGTGCTGTGATGGGAAGTGTGTGGTTGCCAGAAGAGCAGACATTGTAATACAGACACAAAGCACAGTGAGAGAGGCTTTGAGCTCACAAACCTTCCCACTTTTTAATCCACAGTCAAGTGGGCTCTCTCTGCCTGCCCTTGCTTCACCAGGTGTTTTTTTGCCATTTATTACTGTCTTTTTAAAATACATGCTCTGAAATTCAGGTGTGTATATAATGGGGATGATATGCAGTTGTGCTTCGGACTGAGTGTGAGCCATCTGTCAAAAACAAAAGCTAAATTCTGGGTAATAAAAGCCACCACAAGATTGATATTTCACATTAAAGGGAGACCTGAAAAAAAAGCAATTTTGTTTATGGGCAAACCTGTGTCTGGCACATTTTTCATGTCATATAAAGATGGAAATCTCACCTTATGGCTATAGATTGCTGCTATATTTCAGGCTTCACAATTGTGGACAGATATGCAAGTGCTTCTATGTTAAGAGAGATAATTCCCCACGTGTTTTTGATAGCAATGAGTCCCTTTGAACCTGTTTCTGCTGCTTCCCAAAGGTGTAGCATTTCCCACTGGCTGCCCTTGGTCTCTCTGGCAAAGCACATTCTTTGAGTAATTTGCTTGGTAGTGAGACTATTTTGGGACTTTCATCTGATTTCAAAGCTGTTCCAGGTATCTCAGCTTGCCCAGAGAAGCTGTGGCTGCCCCTGGATCCCTGGGAGTGTCCCAGGCCAGGCTGGACGGGGCTTGGAGCCCCCTGGGCTGGTGGGAGGTGTCCCTGCCCATGGCAGGGGGTGGGATTGTGTGGGCTTTGAGGTCCCTCCCAACCCAAACCATCCTGGACTCCGAGATCTGTCATGTCTGAGCTGCAGTGCTGGGTTTGTATGTTGGACATGGGGGCTTCCTCTGAGACTTGGGGTTGCAGATGGCATTGAACAGGACAGGAGGACATGGCCTCAGGCTGTGCCAGGGGAGGGGCAGGGGGGACAGCAGCAGGAATTTCTCTCTGGAAAGGGTCAGGCCTTGGAAGGGGCTGCCCAGGGAGGTTTGGAGTGCCCAGCCCTGGAGGTGCCCAAGGCAGGACTGGCCGTGGCACTCAGTGCCAAGGTGGGCATCGGGCACAGGGTGGGCTCCCTGGGCTGGGGGGGCTTTTCCAGCCTCAGGGATCCTGGAATTCTCTGAACACCTCAGTTGAGTTGCTGTCTCTTTCTAAAGCACTTTTCTGCACCTGCTGACAATGCCTTCATTCCAAGGACACCTGCTGGGAAGCTGTTCCTGCAGAGGGTGGTTGCTGCTGTCCATGGGAAATTGCTGCCCCAGCCCCATCTCCAGGTGCTGCTGGACACAGGTCAGTGAGATGGATCTGTCTGCAAAGTGAGGCTGTTTCTACAGCAAACCACCAGCTAAAACCCCCAGGGGGTGTGGAGGTTTTATTTTATGAGGCTGTTTTACATCAGGTTTAATATCTCCTCTTGCAGCACATTCTGTGCCCAGTTTGTGCTCATTGCTGGGATTCTGTGAGGAATGTGGGGCAGCCCAGGGTGGTGCCTCCAGCAGCATCGTGTGGGTGAGGTGGTGAGGTGGATCCCACTCCTCCTTGGGGAATCTTCCCCCTGGGAACACCCCTGAGCCTGTGGATTTGGCAACCCTGGCCTAGTTTGGGCTGTCAGTCTCTTACATAAGCCAAAGGTAATGCAGATTCCCAGGCTCCTGCTCCCTGTGCTGCACAGGGATTGGGTTTGGCTGGCTTGATCACAGGGGAAATTCCCAAGGGAGAGTAAAACCTGCCAGAGCAGCCAGGGGACTGTGACTTGCAAAGTAAATATTCACAGTGCTAAATCTGAAAGAAAAAGCCTGCTTTGCAAGGGGGGTGGTTTGGAAATGCTGCTTTTGGGAGCTCTCTGGGTGCAGGAGGGAGAGGGAGCAGGCTGAAGGCTGGTCTGTGTTTGCATTCCAGCCCCTGGCTGCTGCTGGGTGTGCCAGTGTGTGCTGCAAGGAGCTGCAGTGCCCAGCTGCCCTCAGACCTGGGCTCAGCACCTGCTGGGCTCACAGAAAAGCACCTCTTTTAGGAAACCCGACTTCTCTGGTCCCAGAGGGTGCAAAGCACCAACCCAAGGAGCAGTTTCTGGGGCTGTGCAGTCAGTTTTTGTCTGCCCTGTGTCTCCCTCTCAGCGTGGGGAAATATGAGCTCTCAGGTGAAGAACCAGGGAGTGAACAGACACCAGTTTCTGCTGCAAGAAAGTCCCCACAGCTGCTGGTATCCCTGTGGCTCCACTGCTGGCACTTTGCATGCAAAGATGAGCCTCTTTCCCCTTCAGGTGACTTCCCAGCACTCGAGTGATCAGCCCTAGGTCATGGAATGCCAGACTGGTTTGAGTTGGATGGACGTAAAGCCCATCCAGTGCCACCCCTGCCATGGGCAGGGACACCTCCCACCAGCCCAGGGGGCTCCAAGGCCTGTCCAGCCTGGCCTGGGACACTCCCAGGGATCCAGGGGCAGCCACAGCTTCTCTGTTCCACCAACTTTCTGGTTTTATTAGAGATTTTGGTTTTGAACTGAAGAAAGTTTTCATTCAATTACAAAACGGAAAATAGGCTCAAGGGAGAGAGACACTGTGGGCAAAGTAGTTCAGTGTTAATGTTTTATTTCAGAAATAGCTGCTTATGGGGAATGAAATGGGTGGAAGTGCAGATGAGACGATTTCCTTGCAGCCCGAAAAGGGCTGAGTGTGGGCCGTGGGCTGTGCAGGTCTGTGCTGGAGCTGATTAAATACTCATCAAAGGCACCCATGGAAGGCAATTAACCCACTCCTCTTGTGGGGAGGGAGGGAATGAAGTGCTTCAAACCAGTCAGTTCTGAGGCCAATGTGACCAGGGCAGGTCCTGGTGACATGTGTCAAGGTAATGATGTGCCTTCATGCTGTACTCCTGTTCATGAAATCATAGAATATCCCGAGTTGGAAAGGGCCCACAAGGATCAAAAACTCCAAACCAAAAGTTAGAGAACACTCTGGGAAGTGTTCTGTACCTTGTTTTGGGCCACGGCAAACCTGAATCCATTTCCTACGGGCAGCCTGTGTGTCACTGAGGGAGAGGGTCTCACTCTGGCTCCTTCCTCCAGCCATTAAATCACCCTGTGGGGTCTCCATGGACATGGTGGTCAGCGGAACCCAGACTGTGGTGTGGAAATGGGGATCGCATTCCAGATAGGAACAGCTGCTCTTCTTTCAGCTGGTGCAGTGTGTCCCTCCTGCTCTTCTGGCTCCTCTCAGACACAGCTGAGGCGGGACCACATTTTCTGACACTTGTGGCACCTTTCTGCCACACATAGGAACGTCTGCCACATGTTCCTGTTTTCCTCACCCTGGAAATCCAGGCTTTGGTAAGCTCCACAGTAAAAAATGCAGCTTTGTAGCACTGATAGTGTTTGCTGTGGAGCAGTGAAGCGGAAGGAGTGTGGCTATTGGCTCCTGCTGGGCTCTTGGTGGAGCTCCAGCGAGGACCATCCCGAGCCAACCCCCCAGCAGGAGTCTGGTGCTGCCATTTGGAGGAATCCTCCTTGTCTGCATGGGTTGTGTTCCTGGTGTAATTGTGTGGTGGGAACAGCGAGCGCTGCCCCTGATCCAACAGCCTGGCCCAGAAACTCTGCCCCCTCTGCTGGAGCAGCATCACACCGAGCTCGGCAGGCACTGCTGGAAGGCTCTGGAATTCCACCAACCAACACGAGTGGACACAGGCCCTCTTTAGTGGGAGAAAAAGGGGACTAAGGCATTGGGTCAACACACCTTGCTCAGTCCCACGTGGCCCATCTGTCCCCGGGGCCCCTGGGACAGTGACACAGCAGTGACATTCCACATGTTAAAGGGAATTTGGGGACAATGTTTGCAGATTGGAGCTGCAGAGACAGGGAAGGGAGGGAAGACAATGGGCCCTGCTCCTTGTCTTTGGGGTACGAGGGGCAGTGACCTGGTGTCCCCTGATCAACAGGTTCATGGTCCAGGCTCACAGCTCTGGGCTGGCTTTATATCTTTTTTTGATGGTTTCCCCCCCCCCATTTTTGACCTTTTTTTATCTTCCCCCCCTCTTTTTTTCTCATTTCCCCTCTTTTCCCCTTCTCCTCCCCTTTTTTCTCCCTCATTTTTTCTCTTTAGTTTTCCTCTCCTCTC
>VXBX01003470.1:15695-51981 GCA_013400415.1 Scytalopus superciliaris
CCTCGTCTCCTCTCCTCTCCCCTCCCTTCCCCTTTTCCCCTGTTTTCTAACATTTTCCCATGCATCCACATTATCTGTCTCCTTCCTTGTCTCTTTGCTCTCTAGTTTCCACCCCATTGCCCAACAAAGGATGGGAACCAGCTCATGGCACCCCACCTCCCAAGTGTCCCCCAAATGCTGCTCCAGCCTGGGGAGCACTGCCATGGATCCCACCCTGGGGCACATCCCTGTTGTCCATGGGCTTTCCTGCTGCCCATGAACCCCTGGAGCCTGGGGCAGACAGCTGGGAACTGTGGGATCCCAAGGGTTTGGAAACCAGTGGCACTGCCCCAGCAGAAGATGGGTGTCCAGGTCTGGTGGGTTGGGGCTGGAGGAGCATGGCCTTCCCTGCTGGAATATGCTGGAAAACTGATTCTCCACTCCTGGTTCCCTTCTCCAGTGGGAACAGCAGCAGCAGGTCTGGGTGGGAAGGGCAGGAGGAGATGTTCTGTCACAGGAAAAGGATGGGAAAGACGGAGATGACCCTGTGGTGGTGCAGAACAAACCTCTGGAGCTGGAGCTGTGCTGGGGTGTGGGGTGGGACAGGGGGCTCCCTGCCGTGTCCCCCTCAGCACACAGAGAGGGTGTCCAGCAGCCCCTCACCCCAGGGGGTGAAAGGGAGGGTGTTTGGCTTGGGGATCCCGGGACAGCCACCCCTCATCTCCTGGAGCAGGGATGCAGCTGTGGAAGGGTGAGGGACATCCTGGGCAAGGGGAACCAATGGAAGGGAAATCTAGAACTCCACTAGAAGAGAGTGCCTTGGAATTGATACAAACAGGTAAAATCTGGTTTGTTTAAGATGTTTTCAGAGACACATTTGATGCCCTCAGTTTTTCAGCAAACAGAACAGTCCCAAACTCTTCAGATTGGGAAAACAACTCATCATAGTAAAGTCCTGAAGTACTTTTCTGACAAGGAGTCGGTGTTAATTCAGGACCATAACTGTCCTAGCAAGACTGAACCACGTTTTCACTACAGCTAAGCATGTATTTAGCAAGTGAATTTTAAATCTTTATCTGCAGTGCTTTCTCTGTCATAATCTTTATGCCCCCAGTTCTGTAATAAAGGAGAGCTGGGATGGCTGTGCAGGAGCTCCAGTGGCAGCTGTAGCTCAGCTCCCATTTGCATGCCCGTAGGTGTTTTTCTTCCCTGGGAAACCTTTTTCAAAGCCTTTTCTGAACTGAAAATTGAAAAAAAAAATACTATAAAAATAGACGAGACGAGTACTTCTCCTTTGTGCAGCGGGTGCTTTCATACCCTGATGGTTGCACACATCAAACATTGTGTTGGCTCCCTGATGCCACAGTCTGTGCTCAGCCCCAAATACTCACAAATACCATATGGCTAAACCACGAGTTGTTTCCTTTAACTGAAAGTGGAGAAACTCTGGCAAGGTGAGAGCATGTCTGGCATCCAAATCCTCATGGGATGGTCCAGGGGCTTTTTGTGGCAGAAAGGGAGAGTTTCTTCTCCCTTTTCACAGTTTTGGTCACCAAAGTGGGGTGAGAAAAATGGGTGAGTTTCCAGCCCGAGCAGTTGTGTGTTATTAGTCCTTGATACCTGTTTGAACACTTCAGTCCAACAACAACCTCCAGGGATGTGACCAGCATTTAAAATCTGGAATCCTTGTGCACATGGAAATACTTGAAATGTTGAGGGTTTCTTTAATCAAAGCCTTTTCTTGCCTATACTTTTGGGATAGGCTGGAATTAATTTTTCCCATTAACCAGTTTGAAGGGGTTTTGCATCACAGAAGATTCTCTAAGAAAAATTTTGATTTGCTGGGAGGGTGGGCAGGGCCTGACACAGGTTGGGCAGAGAAGCTGTGGCTGCCCCTGGATCCCTGGGAGTGTCCCAGGCCAGGCTGGACGGGGCTTGGAGCCCCCTGGGCTGGTGGGAGGTGTCCCTGCCCATGGCAGGGGTGGCACTGGGGGGGCTTTGAGGGCCCTTCCCACCCAAATCCTTTTAGGATTTCCTGAATGTTTCCTGGTGGCCCTAAGGCAGTTGTGGTGCAGTCAATGCAGCCTGTAAAGCTGCCAAAACATTTAAAAAAAAAAGACCAGCCCAAACTCCCACAATTTTTACAAAGTAGGTAGAGAAGGGCAATGTTTGATTAAAGGTTCTACTCAAACTGTTTCATAGCTGCTTCTAATGTTAAATCATTGTGCTCCTGGCATATCATTGTTATTTACAGGAGAAAATAAAAAAGGAGTAATAAAACCTTGTGGGTTTTTTGTTTTTAATGAAATGAGTGTCTGGCAGGTTCCTGCAGCTCTTGGAAAGGATGGAGGAGGCAGTGCTGGGGAGAGCATGTGAGAATTGCAGCTTGCTGAACAACAAGTGTTTTGTGAATGGTTTATATAAGGTGTGAGAAGGAGAGGTTGGGGCTGGAGTTGGGGACTTTGCTGTGCTGCTGAACCAACCACAATGAGAGACTTTCCACAAGGAAGGAGAGTTTCTCTTTTTAGCTGTGTGAAAGGATGGGATATGAACATGAGTGAGGGTGTGCCCAGGTGGACAGGAAGGTCTTGTATCAGAACAGAGTGGGCACAGCCCCAGGGCAGGGACTGTCCCTGTGCTGGCACTGCTGGGGCACCTCCAGCCCTGGGGGCAGCTCTGGGACCCTCCGAGAGAGACCCGGAGGGGCTGGAGCGTGTGCAGGGAAGGGAAGGGAGCTNGGGATTCTGTGTGATATGGTGAGGCAGTAATGTGTGTGTGTTCAGGGCTGGCCTTGGACCCGGGTAGATCAAAGGTCATGGGTTTCTGTTCATCAGTCAGGGCAGTGAGAGCTCGAATAACATCCATCATTTCTTTGTCATACTTGTAAATTCCCTGACAACCTGCTGATAAAGATTTCTACTTAATAGGGAAGAGCTGAAAAGTGGATGAATGGAATTAAGGATCCTACACAGATATGTGACCACATATGGTTTTAAATGAATGCAGAATGAACATTATTTGAGTTATAAAAGAGCAATTCAGAGCTTCCTCTGAAGCAACACTCGTACCAAGAGCTCATCCTGCTGTTCTGAGAGTCCAAAGGATCATCAGTATAACAAACTGGTATGAGGGTTTTATATTTAAAACAAAATACAGCCTTGATTTCAATAACATCACAAGTAAACTTTGCTCCTTGGGTTTGGTCACAGTGACTTTGTGACTTTTTGGGAATAATTTCTGTGTGATCAGCCAGCTGTGAGCCAAAACCAGACAGAAGAATCATTGGGTCTCCAGCTGTTTGTAGAGTAATCTGATGGTCGACAATTCTTCTGGAAGAAGCAGCAGAATGATACTAAATTTGAACATGCCTTTCTAAAACAAACAAATCCAAAAAACCCTCCAGAAACATGCAGAACCAAGCAGATTTCATTTTGAAAGAAAACCAGGAGAAAAACTGTGTCAGGATCAGCTTTCTGTTTTGACATCTTCAGAATATGTTTTTTATAAGAAAATTTTGTGTACTTTATTATAATAGATGTATTTTACCAAAACAACAAGTTCCAATTTGTCTCCTAGCCCCAAACTCACATTTTTTCTGAACATTTGTCTTTGAGAAATTTGCATTTTTCATGTTTCATTTTAATTAAGGATGGAAACAAACACCAAGATATTTCAGAAAACTCAGCCTCATCCCCCTCTCTGTGGTATCTCCTGCGTGTCCAAGGCAGCAGCTGAAACAGGCCCTGGTCACTGGGGTCCCTTGTGTGGTATTTTATCATAGAATTGACAGGAACTGACAGAGAGCTTCAGCATTTCAACCACCAGGGAAGGTAAATTGGAATATAACCAGGCAAAACAAAGGCAAATATTAGACTGTGACTGAAACTTTAGCCAACAGAATAAACTTTTGTTCACAAGAAATCCAGAGTAAAATCAGGAAATTCAGGTAAATTCAGTCAAAGGGTTGTCCACTAAACCACAACTGGGCATCACCAAAGGGCTGGTGGATGTTCCCAGCACTGAGCTGTTGGTGCAACACCTTCCTGCTCAGAGCAGACCCTGCTGTAGCACCACATCTGCCCCAGGGTGCCCTGGGCTCCTGTTTGGGGATGGCCCAAGCACAGTGGCCCATGCAAAGCTCACCTGCAGGGATGGGACACCTTCAGCCCCCCTGACACTCCTTAGGGAGCAGCCACCCCCCACCTTTGCTGCCCCAGTTCTCCCTTCCCCAGTTTCTCTGCTCACCATGAGCTCTCACCTGCACCCTGAATCCCTTCTCAAGCCTTGAGTTGCTTTGAAACCCTTTCAGATGTTTCCGCTCCTTCTGTTTGTTTCTGGTCTTTCCTGCTCCTTTCCCCTTTAATGAATTCCTCAAAGCAGATGGGCTTCAAACCCTGTCTTACTTTCAAGAGACTCTCTCTCTTCTAAAAGAGACACGTTTCTCTCATCTGAAGGGTGTGCAAGGAGACTTATTGCCTCGGGAAGGAACATCCATACCCAGCAAATGCACATTTTGCTTTAATCCTCAGGCCTGTGTCAAAGAGGAGAGGCTGAGGTTGCTGCTCTTTCTGAGGCTCTCCCATTTTCCTGCCTTAGGTCTGGGAAATCTGGAATTTTGGACATCCATCTATGTTACAGAATCATGGACTGATTTGGATCGAGAGGGACCTCCATGCCCACCCATTCCCACCCCCTGCCCTGGGCAGGGACACCTCCCACCAGCCCAGGGGGCTCCAAGCTCCATCCAGCCTGGCCTGGGACACTCCCAGGGATCCAGGGGCAGCCACAGCTTCTCTGCCCAACCTGTGCCAGGGCCTGCCCACCCTCACAGCCAGGAATTCCTCCCAGTATCCCACCCAGCCCTGCCCTCTGGCACTGGGAAGCCATTCCCCCTTGTTCTGTCCCTCCAGACCCTTTAAATCCTCTCTCTCCATTGTTCCTGTTGTCCCCTTTAGGCACTGGAAGGTGCAGTTGGGTGACCCCAAAGCTTCTCTTCTCCAGGCTGAGCAGCCCCAGCTCTCCCTCTGGAAGAAGGCAGGAGTCCATCTCATGTTTCAGTCTCAGTGCCAGACTTTTGCTCAACATTCCCCATCCATGACCCTTGTGCTGTGCTCGGGGTCAGAGGGGCTGCTCCTCACCATTGTTAATCATTTGTTAATCTCACTCATCTGCAACGTTTTTCAGTGGAGGGGATGCCCAGCATCCTGAGGGTGGATGCTTGGATAGGGAATGCCATCCTGGTATCCCAGGTATAAAGGAAACCTTAGTTTAGTTTTACAGCCTGGAGCTGATACAGTCCCAGTGAGCTGGGGCTGCTTTCCTGCCTCCTGCTTGTTAATGGGTGGGGGATGAACAGAGCCTTCCACCTGGGATCATGTACCTGGGGCTCTTTCTGGGGTAGATCTGGGCTGTGGAATTCTCTGAATTCCTCCTTGTTTCTTCTCCACAGACACACATTTGTCTCCCTGACACACCAGCTATGGAAATTCCTGGATCCCTGGTAGTTTGGGTGAACCTCTTTGTACATGAAGTCATCTGCTGTTTCACTGAGCCAGTTCGATAGAAAGACTGTCCTTACATCTGTCAGTGAGCAGAAACTGTTATTAACTTCCATTAAATGACTGCCAAGTTGTAGCTGCAATAGAATATTTAAATCCATCTTGTTGGATAATATATTCTGTGATCACTCAGGGTTTGCCAACTTCTGTGGATGCCAAAGTTTCTTATCTACTCACTCTGATATTCAAATTCCCTGGAGCCATCCCTAACTGCTTCAGAACAGGCTTTGCATGCACCAATGGATTTCACTCGGGAAACAAATGATACAACTGGGTGAAAAACCTGAGAAAATGGGTTTCTGAATGCGTGGGCACAACTATTTCTGTCAGAAGAGTTTATCAGAATGTCCAATCATTGCAGCAGGCACCACATACCTTCTCGTGAGCGAGACAGCAGAGCACACATCTCAAGTACCCACCTGGCAGTGGGGAAAGTCTTGTGAAAAATACATTTAACCTGATCATGGATATTCAGGAGCAGTCACTGGGTTGCTTGGTATAAAGTGGTTGCTCTGATATGTCTGATTATATATGTTTATGTCCACAAGCTGATAGCAGGACTCAAATGCTTGTGATTGAATGGCTCTTTTCCATTTAAATATTCCCGGAGGGTTTCTTTGGGTCACCGATTGCTGTAACCCTGGAATGTTAAAATGGTTTAGTTTTCTTGAAGAGAAAGAAATAACACTTTCAAATGAAAAACTGTACAGCTGTGGAAGGTCTGCCCAGGAAAGAGGAACTGAACTTGGAGTTTTAGGGATCTGAGGTACTGGAAATGATAGGGGGATTATCAGCCTCTTTGTTGCTCCTGTGAATAAAAGCCTGGCTGTTTTCTGTGCTTCTCGAAGCCTGAAGATTTCTGCTGAATTTCTTACTCTTAAACAAAAGATAACAGGGAAGATAATAAATGCAGGAACCTCAGTTCTGTGAAGGAGAGCCCTGTTTGCTCACTGGTGCATAAAAAGCCCTTATTGGGGACTTACATCTTAGTCATGTTGATTTAATTTTATTTTGTATCATGTTCTCCTACCAAGTTTCTTTCAATTTCCCTCAGTGGCATCGGGTGCCCTGCATTCAGATAACAAGACTCAGATAATCATCTGAAAAAGGTTCTCTACTTGCAATTTAACCTGAGTGTAAGATGGATGATCTGTATATCCATGGAAATCCCCTGTGGGTCAGGTCTATCCCAGAGCAGTTTCATAAATTAGGAGGGATAGGATCTCTGGTTTCTATCCCAGAATCCTTTACATTGGAGAAGGCCTCTAAAATCATTGATTTAAGTCGATGATCAACGTCCCTCATGAAGATTTAACAAAAAGTTCCTGTTTTCCTGACTCAGGTGTTGGTCTCAACTTGGAGACTTGTGGTTAATCCTTGTTTGGAGGAAGTTCTGCTCCTTGTAATTGCACCTCCAAAATATTGAGTGAATTGGGTGGACTGAAAACCTGGAGGGCCAGAAAATGAAGTATTTTTACAAAAGCAGTACCACCCATTGGGTGGGGACAATGTCCTGTCACTGGATGTCCTGTCACAGGGGGTCAGCAGCACTGCTTAATCACTGTGTGGGTTCCCACCAACTATCAGACCCCTCAGTCCCTCAAGTGCTCCCCAAGGCAGAGTTTAGGGATGCATTTAAAGGCGTTCACTGTGGTGGATCCCTCTAAGTGCTCCTCTGGCTGCCCCCTTGAAAGCAGGAGCAACACTCCCCAGCCTGCTGGGTTTGGCTTGTGCAGAAGGCCCTGCTTGTGGCAGGTGAGGTTTTCATTAGGCTGTTGTAGGAATAATGTGGAAAAGGTGTTATTTGCCAGCTGACCTGCCTTGCTGGGAGGAAACACAACATAAAGGTGGGGTGAAAGGAAAACTGCAGTGCAAATCCTTGTGGCTGCCTCGTCCCAAACCCAAGTGCTCAAGGACAGAGAGACTCTGGGAAGGGATTTTGTTTCCCAGGTGCTGCTGTACTGGATCTGTGACTCAAACCCAGGGAGTTTGCTGGGGGTCTCCCTCAGTGTTGTGAGGGCTGGGTTTGTATCAGGTCTGACCAAAGACCCACCTGGGCTGAACCCCCCATTGGCAGAGACTCCCAGCAGATGCTGAAGGAAGAGTATGATGTCCAGCACTGGAACTGGAGACATATTACTTATCAGCCCAAGCTTCAAGCCTGGAAAGCCCCAAGGAATGATGGCAGAATTTTCGGTGAATCTATCGTGATTGGTGTCAGGGTGTGTGTAGACAAAAGGGTGATGGGAAACTCTGGAAGAAGCTCTAAGCCCTCAGTGTCTTCAGTTCTCACCTCACCTACAGAATCCATTCACACACCACTGGGAAATGATCCCCAAAGATTTCTACAGTAAGATCTCTTGCAACAGGTGTAAAGTTTCCACTGGTGACTGACAGGTGGTTTCTGACAGACAAACTCCTGGGAAAGAGGAAAGTGTTGGATCTAGAGACGTAAAGTCTGTGTTGGTGGCAAGTGGTGCTGGGTGGTGCTTTGCTGTGAAAGCTTTCAGACAGGAGTCCAGGTGTGGCTGCTCCTGGATCCCTGGGAGTGTCTAAGGCCAGGTTGGATGGGGCTTGGAGCCCCCTGGGCTGGTGGGAGGTGTCCCTGCCCATGGCAGGGGGTGGGAATGAATGGGCTTTAAGGTCCTTTTTGACCCAAACTATTCCATGATTCTCATGTTCAACTGCTCTTCCAAGGGTTGGAGGTGCTGCATCATGACCCCAGCTGGTTCTTCTGCACCTCTGGCCCCCGTCCCTGGGTCAGTGATGGCTGGGATCTGCCTTTCTCACCCTGCCCTTGGTCCCTCCAGCTGGGGTGTTTTGCTGCTCCAGCTGAAGAGCAAAGTAGGTTTTGCTCAAGCCCCAGACTGGCGGAGCTGGGGTGTTTCCGTGGGTCGTGACAACCCAGGGGACTGTGTGTGGCTGGCAGAGCTGCCACCAGCTGTCCTGTCACTTGGCTCTGGCCATCCTGTCACTCCAATCTGCCTCACTTGGTGTTTTCCCCTGAAGTCCATGACAAATCCCTGAGTCACCCGTTCTGAGAAGGCCACTGAGCTCGAAGCTCCTGGAGCTCCGTGCCCAAGTGCTCTGGAGCTGGGCAGGTGAGGAGCCTCTGCAGGGCTGTTGGTACCTGGAGCCACCTGAGGCTCACCTGAGCCCAGGAGTGTCACTGCTAATTGTTCCCTAAATATCCCAATTCAGTTCTAAATTCTGTTGTCATGGCAACAATAATTTCTATGCATTACGAATATCAGACACCTCTCGAATCAATTTGTTTTCCCTTGTTGCCATGGTGACAGACATTTTGTCAGAATTATTTAGGGACAGAGAAATCCAGAGACTTTTACAGGGAAGGAACTGTAAGAGGAGCCCTGTGGGGAGCCCGGCCCCCCTTCCAACCTCCTCCTGCCCCACTGAGGGGGTCCTGCAGGTCTGAGGGAGCTTTTTGTGGTTGGATACGAATAGCACATTACTGATGACCATCATCTACTCTGGCTTTGGGTCTCTTCTAGCCTGGCCACCACCAGAGCCTTTCTCCTCTGCAGTCTCTAAGGGCTCCTCCTTTCAGATCTGGGGCTTTGGCTGCACCTCAGCCCTTCCAGCCTCTGTTTTCTCGAGTAGCATCTATTGAAACAGGTTGGAAAACTGCCTGAAAGTGTTTCTCTGGTATAATCATTAGGGATGCTGAAAAGGGGTGTTTTGGAAAGTCTCATTTAATTTCCCAAGTGCTCAGTGAGGTTCTGAAAACTCTGGATTGCCACGTCTACCTGGCAACCTCCTTTTTGTACTGGATTGCTCCTTTCACAGTGGCAGTTCAGTGGTGAACCCCCCAGGCAGTGTATTAAACCACTTTGGGCACTCTGCCTCCTCCTGCTCAGCTGGTGGGCTGGCAGGACCCACCAGCCCAGGTGAGGTGGGCTCTGAGACACTGCAACCAGTTCTTAGGGCTCCATGAGATGCTTGGGGTGAAAGAAAAGTCACAAGTTAAAAAAACACAATCTGAGCATGTTGTTTTGATCACCCACATGGTCCAGGTTCCTGTAACCCCTTATTTGAAGAACAATAATGTCACTTTTAGGACACACCGTATTGACTCCATATTTTAGGCTGGGGGAGCTGGGGCTGTTGAGGCTCCAGAGGGGCCACCGAGAGGAGCCCTCCCCATGGCCCTCAGTGCCTGCAGGGAGGGGGCAGAGCCCGGCCCTGGCTCTGCTCGGGGGGCCCAGCAATGGCACAAGAGGGACGGGCAGGAACTGATGCCCAGCAAGTGCCACCTGCCCAGGAGGGAGAACTTCTTGGCTGGGCACTGAGCCAGCCCTGAGCAGAGCCCAGAGAGGGGGGGAGTCTCCTCCCTGGGGATATTCCAGCCCCCTCTGCACACAATCCATGGGCTCTGGGATGGGCAGGGAGGTGGGACAGTGACCCACTGTGGGCCCTTCCAGCCTGACCCACCCTGGGATTCTGGGTTTGGCAGTTTAGGAAATCAAAAAGACTTGAAACAATCTGTTATTAAACTCACAAGTGCTCAAATTATCGGTGAGTTTCGTAAAAGAAATCAATCTTCTGAGCATGAAGGAATCCCCACTGTGGGCTTGGGGGCTTGTGCAGGACCCCAGGGCTGTGTCCTCTGTGCTGCATTCCTGCTGCTGCAATGGCAAAGCCTGTGCTCTCCTTGCCAAATGATACTTAATGCTCCTTGCACTGGAAATGTCCAGGCAGAGGAGCCAAAACACTGAAGCAGCAAGCTGACATCTGGCAAAGTGACTGAGGAAATACCTGGGGCCAGACAAATGCTGCTCCATCCGACTGCGCCTGAAATCCAGCCCGCCTCTGAGTGTAATCCCGAGGCTCAGCACGCTGCTGCTGAACACAGGAATATCTGCAAGTCACAGGGAACAAAACCTATTTCTTCCAAATTGAAGATAAGCAGGAAATACAATGTGGTGCTTCTCTTCCCAAAGAAATCACTGGGAGCACTTGTAGGGATTTACAGGAGTTGTTTGTGCTGCTCTGCCTTCCCCTGCAGTCGTGGCTTCGCCTGCTCACTTCCCTCCACTTGGTGGTAGCATTTTCTCTGTGTTCCCTCCCCTCTGCCAGCGTTTGGAGCAGCTGTGGATGTGAACAAGGAGCCCCCCTTCCCTACTGGAAGTGGGATTGAAGGAGTGTTGAGTGTGTACTTTGTGACACAGTGAAGTTGATACTCGGATCCTTCCCAGACGGGGTTTGCTCGTACTTGAATCGCTTTCTTCTAATGTGAGAAAGAGAAGGAAAAAAACGAAGAGCTTGGGAATGCTGCTCCATGACCAGCTCTGCTAGTCCTCAGGTGGGTTTGGTGCCTGCATGGACCTGACTCTGTTGGAGGTGACAGTGAAGGGTCAGCAGTGGGGCCACCCCAAAACCAGTCTGAAATCTGCTCTGGGTTAGGGGTGCCTGGGGACAGGAGGTGCTGGTGTCCTCTCCAGCAGGTGGGGTTTCAGCTGGTGAAATCATCCTCATGTGCTGTCTTGGAGGTGTCTTCCCAATTCCTCCTCTCCTGGTGAAAGGTGTTTGTGTGAAGAACCTGAACTCAGGAGTGAAAGCGCAACAGTTCTGGTGAGCACTTTGCCCATGAGGGATGAGCATCCATGGTCCCAGTGCAGGGTCACTCCTGAGGGTACCTGGAGAGCCATAGCAGTGCCCTCCTGCTTGGCCATGGCTCTGGTGGGATCAGGACCTGCTGAGGGCTGCTGGGGCTGCCTGGCCATGGCTCTGGTGGGATCAGGACCTGCTGAGGGCTGCTGGGGCTGCCTGGTCACTGGAGAGCCAAAGCTGCTGCTGAGAGGCTGGATCCTCCCAGCCAAGCAGGACAGGAGGGACCATTCCCATGGAGAGGAGCAATGCCAATGCAGCAGGAGAGCAGCCAGGGCAGTGCTGGGCACAGACTCAGGAATGAAGCCACAGCAAGAGGTGATGTCACTGCTGGCTTCATTTTTTATCCTATGTATTAAAAAATCTACAAAACTGCTCCACCCTGAGAATGGGCTGCACTTTCTCTGCTCTTACTGCTCTGGGCTGTCCGTAACCTTTCTGTGGTGTGAGCCCACCTGGGACTAAACACAGGCCATGTGTAGTGCTGAGGTGTTTGCTGCTGCACAGGTGCAGCCCATCTTCCACTGAGCAAAATTGCAGCACCACCTGCTGTCAATGAAATTATTGTAATATTGATTTTAGTTTTTTTAATTGCGGTGTGCCATTTATAAATGGCTTGTCTGAGCACTGTGACTGCTGCTCTCCTTCCTGGCAGCAGCAGGTTCCCAATCACTGGGAACTCATGGTTATTAAAACATAGTAAATTGGTTTGCAGGTTAAAAACTCTTATCCTTTTCTGAAGAATTGATTGCCACAGGGGCTGGCTGAGCTGGGAAAGGGAACTTTTTCATCTCTTAATATCTCAGGGACATTGGCAACCTGGATTGTGGAGAGAGTTGTGCTGTGCTTTGAAATCACCTTTCGTGGCTGTTACATCTGTGGTTTATCCAGAGATATGACAGGGAAGGACGAGAGTGGAAAGCTCAGCACGGATCCTGGTGAAACCCAGCTCTGTGTCTCCCTGCAGAGCCCCAGGGCTGCTGGGCACTGTAGTTCCTGCCCTCCGAAATGGCTTTGCTTGGAAATATTCAGGAAACTGTCCCTGCCCAGCCCTGTCAATGCCCCCCAGCCCTGTCCTGGACTGCCACAGCCCCCGGGGATGGACTTGGGGGGGCTCTGCTGTCCTGTTGCCCCCGCTCCTGGGAAGGCATCTCTTCTTTAAGAAAAATCGTTGTTCTGCTTTAAAATGGGTGGGGAAGGCAAACATTGTTCTGCTGATAAAAGCTCTGGGATGCCCGTGGGAGCTCTCCGTGTTGTGGGGAGGGCTGAGGGGACAGAGCTGGGCTCAGGGGTTAAAACTGTCCACTTCCCCCACCCCAGTTTTTGGGGCTGCCCTGCCTGGCAGAGGCTGAATGTCACCCTGAGGTCACAGTGATGGGGAACAGCCCCATGGATGTTCTCCATCACAGGATCATGGAATGGTTTGTGGTGGAAGCGATTTGCAAGACCCCCCAGTGCCACCCCCTGCCATGGGCAGGGACACCTCCCACCAGCCCGGGGAGCTCCAAGCCCCGTCCAGCCTGGCCTGGGCCACTCCCAGGGATCCAGGGGCAGCCACAGCTTCTCTGCCCAACCTGGGCCAGGGCCTGCCCACCCTCCCAGCCACCAATTCCTTCCCAATATCCCCCCCAGCCCTGCCCTCTGGCAGTGGGAAGCCCTTCCCTGTGTCCTGTCCCTCCAGGCCTTGTCCCCAGTCCCTCTCCAGCTCTCCTGGAGCCCCTTTAGGCACTGCAAGGGGCTCTCAAATCTGTCTGGAGACTTTTCTTTTCCAGGTGAACCCTCCCAGCTCTCCATCCTGGCTCTAGAGCAGAGGGAATCCAGCCCTTGGAGCATCTCTGTGTCTTCCTCTGGACTCGCTCCAGCATTTCCACATCCTCCTGACATTGGGGGCCCAGGCCAGGACACGGCACTGCCGGTGTCTTCATCACTCACTGTAGCAGATTTTCTGATTTCCTGATGAACTGGGCTGGTTCACCCTTTCAGATGCTGTGTGAGAGTCAGGAGGTCTCACACACCCTCCCAAAGGCTGTGGCAGGGGAAGGACAGGCAGAGTCTCCTTGTGCTGCGAGGGAAGAGGGATATTTGCACTGGGGAACATCCACAATGCCTGTGATGGGTGCTGTGAGCTCAGCAGGGAGATGGCACCTGTGACAGCCAAATCCCAGGGAGCCTCTCCCCGTGGGTGTTGCTGGAGCCGGGATGGGGTGGATGCTGCAGGTTTGTGATGGCTCTATAATTTCCATGGCTATCTAATCTAATGCACAGCTTTAGAAATCATTATCTGGGATGAGAAATAAACCTCTTAGCAGATTACTGTTGCAAAATGTACGATACTCGGCTTTCTTGGGAGCAGCAGCTTCAGTGTGTGTCAGGAGTGCTGTAATTACTGCAATGAGCTTTTGGCAGCCTTGTTTGGGAGAGCAGTTCTTACCCTGCTTGGGAGAAAGCAAAACAAATAATGTGACTGGAAAAGCAAGGATTCCTCCGAATCCCTTGCCCCTGCCTTCCTTAATGCCCAAAACCAGGAGAGGGCTTTGAATGCCCTGCTAATGGCAGATTCCTCCCAAAGTGGTGTCTTGCAGTGTGAGCAGCTGCTTTTGGAGAATTCCACCTTAGAAGACATCTGTTCCAACTGCTTTGGATGTGGTGGAAGGGGGGGAGGAGCAGTTTTCATAGAGACTACCTAAACTCCTGGAGTTTTACTGTGGAAATGAAGCAAGAGGCAGGTGGCACATGCCCTTTTAGGCTCTGGAAGGGGCTCTCTGGAGTTTTCTCCAGCTGGACACCCCCAGCTTTCCCAGCCTTTCCAATCACCTCATAGGAGAGGTGCTCAGCCCTTTAACCAAAAATAAAAGAGAGAAATAAACTGGGCATGGCCAAGGTAAACCTGAGTGAGCACAAGGCAAGGGCTATGTTTGGCTTTGCCTGTTTGCTGCCCCTGGTACCTGGGGGGGGCTCCGCTCCAGGGGCTGGGCAGGCTGGGACAGCAGTGAAAGCCACTCCAGCAGTGCTGATGTCCCCAGACTCTGCTCAGCCTGCTCTGAATAACATTCCCAACTAGATGGATTTATTTTTTCTCCTGTGTGCTGATGAATTGATGATTTATGAATATATTTCCGTTATACGACTGGCTCTGTGGCCCTCGAAGGATTATTCAGAATAACCGAGACTGACAGAAAATAAGGAATGTAAAAGCCTTTCCAGCAGCTGATCTGTTTGGGGTTTTCTCTCATGCTGCCAGCTCAGGTTTCACGGCAGGAACACGCAGAGCTTCTGCAGCACAGAGTGATGCTGATGGCAGATCAGCTGCAGCCTTTCCTGCTGGGGGAGAGCGTGGCCTTGGAACAGCAGGGGAACATCCCAGGGGCTCCCTCCTCGGGCAGGTCACTCTGTGAGGCAGCACAGCTCACCCACTGTGGGGTCTGGCGGGTTCATCTGCCTTTTGAGTTAATTAGTAGGAGGGCTGGTTGTTCACAAGTTAAAATTGCCTCTCCTGTAACCCTGGGACTAAACTTGAAAAATGGGGAGGGACTTTGGACAGGGGCCTGGAGCGCCAGGACAAGGGGGAATGGCTTCCCACTGCCAGAGGGCAGGGACAGATGGGATATTGGGAAGGAATTGGTGGCTGGGAGGGTGGGCAGGCCCTGACACAGGTTGGGCAGAGAAGCTGTGGCTGCCCCTGGATCCCTGGGAGTGTCCCCGGCCAGGCTGGATGGGGCTTGGAGCCCCCTGGGTTGGTGGGAGGTGTCCCTGCCCATGGCAGGGGTGGCACTGGGTGGGCTTTGAGGTCCCTTTAACCCAAACCATTCCAGGATTCAATGAAAATGGACCCAGCTCCCATGTGCTGTGTCTGCCTGTGCCCCTCTCCAGGCTCACGTGGGGCTTTGCTGCCTCTCCCTCCTGGGAAACTGTTTTGAACTTTGTGGCTTGAACTCACACCTTTTAATTTTTAGAGTATCCATCACCTGTCTTTGGCTTTCACCTGCCCGTCCTGGTCCTGCTCTGGTGTGAGCCCAGGACTGTCCCTGCCCTCCCTCAGAACAGGGTCCCACAGCCCACCCCGCTCTGCCCTGCCCTGAGCCACAGCCACAAGGGACTTGCTGCAGCTCCTGCAGCCCCGTGTTGGCACAGCCCACTGGCAAGTGCCTGTGCCTGGAGCCTTAATGCCCTGTAAAGGAGCTTATTGTGCTCGCAGCTCGAGAGGAGATTATTTTAGGGGAAAGCTGCAGATTGACATTGCTGGAGGACCCTTCAGCACAAAACTTTGGAGCAGGAACAAGCAGTGCTGAGGGAATGATTTTGTTCACATATTGGCATGTTTTTGATACCCTGAGAACTTGAATTTCTGTACTTTCTGGTTCAACCCGGTGCTTTGATTCGTCTGAGGAAGGGCAGCTCCAGAAATTACACCTTGGGAATGTTTTTCAAGGGGAAAAAAACCAGCCTGTTGTTTGTATAACAGGCTGGAAAAGAAAGCAATTGCAGGCTACTCAGAGTGTAATAAAGGCCTGTACAAAATGTATTTTGCTCAGCAATGTCAGCTTTATTTAAATCTTCATAGTGATTGTTTTGCATTTAAGCATATTCTAATGGCTGTCTGCATTGCTGCATCTGAAAATCTAATTTCTCTGACAAATTATTCTCCTATTCAGTGAGTCAGGTGAAAGACTCCACGTCTCTAAAGCTGAGCTGTCTCATGTTAACAAAAGTGCTTACAAAGATGCTGCAATTGCTCCTGGCACCGAGTCGTGCTCATACAGAGTTTTCCCTGTGTTCCCTTAAAATAATTTCCTTCTGCCGCTCCTGGCTCTTTCTGCTGAGCTCTGGGTGTTTTGTAGCTCTTTTACCTGGGGCTGTACCTGCTCTGAAGGCACCTCTGTGATGGGTGTTCCAGAGCCTAAAGGGGGCTCCAAGAGCTGGAGAGGGACTGGGGACAAGGCATGGAGGGACAGGACACAGGGAATGGCTTCCCACTGCCAGAGGGCAGGGTTAAATGGGATATTGGGAAGGAACTGGTGGCTGGGAGGGGGGGCAGGCCCTGGCCCAGGTTGGGCAGAGAAGCTGTGGCTGCCCCTGGATCCCTGGCAGTGTCCCAGGCCAGGCTGGACGGGGCTTGGAGCAGCCTGGGCTGGTGGGAGGTGTCCCTGCCCATGGAACGAGATGAGCTTTAAGGTCCCTTCCCACTCAATCCAGAGCAGTTTGCAGCAGTGCTGGGTGGTGCAGTGAGAGCAGCTGAGGGTGGGGGGGTCACCCTTCCTCTCTCTGTTAGTCTGGCTTATCAGTCCCCAAGGGACTCTCTGGAGCACCCAGGGGAGAGGGATGTTTCCCCAGGCTGGGGGGGTCAGCTGGATCACATGTGACTTTCAGCGGCACAGCTGCCTTGTGGCTTGGGAAATATCATTTAGTGGAGTTTGCACCAAAATGCAGGACAGGAGGGGAAGGAGGCAGCTCTGAATGGGGCATTCTGGCACTACAAGAGCTTCAAGCCGTGCTGGCCATGGGGACCAGCAGCACTGGAGCTCTGGCAGGTTTGTCTGGTGCTGGTGGAGGCAGCACTGACCCATAGACCTGCCACTGGCTGTGGTTTGAAAGCATCACATACATGATGCCATTCTTATTCTTGCTGACATGATTTCCCAGGTGTGAAATTCCAGGTGACCACATGGCAGGGACATGTTGTGATGCCATCTCAGCACTGGCAGGAGAGGGGTGCTGAGGGTGAGGGCAGGACAAGGTCAGGCTGTGCCTTCCCTGAGTGAAGTCTGGGATGGTGAGAGGTGACAGCAGGACAGCTCCGTGTCTTCAGGAATTGTAATGCATATGGATGTTGCCTGCTCGAGGGATGGATATGTAAATGTGAGCCGTGGTCTGGGCTTTCAGTGACCTCTGTTCACCTCCTTCCTCTCGAGCCCTCAGGAGCTCGAGGTGCATCTTCTGCAGCCCCTGCAACCCTCTGCTTGCTCCTTGCCATAGTCTCCTCTCCCAGCACCCTGATGACATGAATATTGCCTTGTGCTCCCCACTGCTCCTGCTCCATTTAACCTCCTCTCACCCATGTCCAGGAAGCAGATACAAGAGCAAAGAGCTTTCCTGGCTCACAGTCACAGCTGTAAGAGCTGATGTCACCGTGCTGGGCTCCTGGTCTGTGACAGGGGCCTGAACGAGGATTTCTGGTACTGGGGGATGCTCAGAGCAAGTTACCAAGACCCGTTTGTCCAAAAGCTTGCTGGGTTTGTGTCTTTGTGCTTGGAAAAGCCCAGAAGAGCTACTTTGGCCCCACTTTCCTCAGTTTTTCTCATGGACTGCTTCTCCTCCATGTTTACAGCAGTGCCTGGGTGCAGTAGGGTCAGACCCTGAGCTCTGAACTCCTGCACTATGTCAGGCTTCACATGTATCCAAAGCTCCTCTTTCTGATGTCTCTAATGGAATAATGATTTTCATGTCTTTGTATCTTCTAATACAAACTCCTGCCTGATTCTCCAAGCATCAGTAACACTGAAATGCTTTTTTCATGACACAGCTCCCTTAATCACTGTGCTCAAATCATCTTCAGTAACCTACAGGAGGAAAATGGGCTCTCCAGCACATGGAGAGGTTAAGGAATAATGCTTGGTCAACTTTGCAAAGCAATTTGAGCTCTATCTATGAAATAATAAGTACCAGATGAGAGCTATGCATTATTAGCTACCTCTTATCTCCAATTGACCTTTCCTGGTCAGTTGAACACCCAAAGAAGTGAGGATTCATTTCATGCTAACCTGGCAATGTGCCAGGAGCATCTATTAGGATGTCCCAGCAGTGCCTGTTCCTTCATCACACAGACCAGGATGGTCTGCTCTGGAGAGCGGGAATCAAACCAAGGCAAAGCCCTCTGGCTGGACTGGAGCTGATGGGTGGTGTTGGATCAGACACTTCAGAAGAGCATGGCAATGGACCAAGTGCTGGGAAGCTGGAAGGGAGGTGTTTCATTCCCCTGGCAGGACTGACCGAGTGGCCCCTGCCCTGAGCAGACCCAACCTGTGGTGCTGTGGCTTTGTGCTGACAGCCCCTCCCTGCAGGGCACCCCTGCCTTCTCCTGGTACGCTGGGGTTTGGGACCCTCCTGGCATTAGAGCATCAGCTCAGTTCAGAGGGCTGTGCCAGTCTCTGAAGTTACAAGCAGTGTGACAAGGGCTGTAAGTTGGTCTGGGACAGGCCATGTCCTGCTGCAGGGTCAGGCCCATCTCCCTGACCAGCACTTCCCTCCTCTTTTCCCAGCCTGCTGTTCCTCCACAGCTCTGGGGATGGAGGTTCTTCAAGGGGAAAAGTCCTTTATTTCAGTCAGGTTCATGAAATCCTTGAATGGTTTGGGTGGGAAGGGACCTCAAAGCCCACTCAGTGCCAGCCTCGCCATGGGCAGGGACACCTCCCACCAGCCCAGGGGGCTCCAAGCCCCATCCAGCCTGGCTTGGGACACTCCCAGGGATCCAGGGGCAGCCACAGCTTCTTTGCCCAACCTGGGCCAGGGCCTGCCCACCCTCCCAGCCACCAATTCCTTCCCAATATCCCATCTGTGCCCGCCCTCTGGCAGTTTAAAGCCACTGTTATTTCCCATTAGGGCCAGTTCTCTGAGGGAAGGGCTCATAAATGACTCTGCTGCTGGTCACAGCCTTGCCAAGGTGCCTGGCTCTGGCACTGAGTGCTTTGGGCAGCTCCTGGGCCTGCCCTGACCTTTCCCAAAGGCCAGCTCACTCTGACCATTCTACATGGAAACAAAAGTCATTAAAATTTCCTTTTGCTCCAGGTTTCTCATCACACCAAACTTTAAGGGTGGAATTAGGCATGGGAAGGGGCTGCCCAGGGAGGTTTGGAGTGCCCAGCCCTGGAGGTGCCCAAGGCAGGACTGGCCGTGGCACTCAGTGCTCTGGGCTGGGGGACAAGGTGGGCATTGGGCACAGGGTGGGCTGGGAGGGCTTTTCCAGCATCAGGGATCCTGTGTGATGCTGTGAATTGTTATTGAATAAGGAGCAACTCAACTTTAAATCAATGTATTGCATCTTATGTTTGTGTCAGTTCCCATTGTGATTAACATTCAGTGCACACTGGAAACAAGGAATCCACAACTGGAATAATTCCCGTAAACTGTGTGCTAGAAGAAACCCATAACCATATTATTGCTTAAAGGAAAGATGTGAAGGTTGGTGTTCACAGCTCAGAGCTGCCTCCTGGCTCAGGCCAGAGCTGGCAGGAGTCAATGCCCTGGGTGCCTGGACACCCAACTCTTTTTCCAGGGCAAACTGTCCCAGCTGCATTGGCACACCTGTGTGGCAGAATGTCCAAAAGCTGTAGGTCCCTTGGCAGGTCATTTTGGTAGCCTGGACATTTACAGCCTGAGCTGTGCCTTGGGTGTGCTCTGCATCTTGTTTGAACACTTGCCAAGAAAAGAAAAGTGCTCTGAGACCAATAAACTGATTATCCCAATTAAGCTGCATTGCAACTGGGAGAAATGAAATGGCAGGATAGTGTCTCCAAGTGCCTGGAGAGCTGGAATGACACACCTTGGTGGCTGTGCCTGGGCCCCTGCAGGAGGTGGTGAGGGTTGGTCTCAATGCCTTGTAAAGGGTGTCCCACATCCCTCAGTGCCTGAAGGGAGAGGGCAGTATCTCTGTGCCTGGCTGGGAGGGAAGGGCCTCATGCACTGGAGTTGGATGTCTCCCCAGGAATGATGTCCCTGCACATTCCCAGTGCTGAGAGAGAGGCTGATGGGCAGAAGTGATGGTGCTCTGCTGCCTGTGTGGCTGCTATCGGGAGATCTGCAGAGAGGATCATGTATTGGTGGTTCAAACAGGGCTTTGATCTGCCACATCATCACTTTGACATGTTTTACACTCCTTTCATCCTTCCAACTCCAGCGTGGAAGCTCTGGATCTTCTTGCCCATCTCTTCTGCTTTGCTTTTCTCTCAGTATGCTCTCAGGACACAAGGACTCCACAGCTCTGCCTCAACTGCCCCCAAATTCTATGTTTTCTTTCAATTCATGATGTTTTTTTGGCAACATAAATAGTATTTATTCAGAAAAGGAATGGCTCAGAAAATAATTAATTGTTCTTCTGCTTCCATTTATTCCAGCTCTCCTGGTAAGCATCCCACTCAGTATCCCATAAATAAATGGGAGTTAAAATCTCATCACCATCTGGCTCTGCTGGGAACTGGCCTTCTGGCTATGTTGTACTGAAGGTGGAATTGCTGGAAGAACCTGGTAATTTACCATTTCTACCCTAGTGAAATATTTAATCAGATTAATCAATGGATATTCATTAGTCAGTGAGCTTCTCAGGCTGGGATCTGGTGCCATGGCTTCCTCATGCTTTTGTCATGAGGAATTTATCTCCAGCCTCTCCCCTCTCATCTCTGAGCTGCTCCAGCTGGACTACAAAACCTGCTGCTCATTGATCAGCCCCAGGGAAGCATTTTCAAGGGCTGGCTGGAGAGGAGCTGCTGTGTGATTACTGGAATCGAGGGTGTTTTGCTTCATGTGGGCTCTGGAAAGGCCTGGCTGGGCTGCTGTGGGGAGCCCTGGCCAGGAGAGCTGTGGGCTGAGACCTCCAGCCTGTCCCATCAGCACCTCCAGCTGCAGAGCAGGGCATGGCTGGGAAGTGCTGAGCACCAGGGAGAGCTGTAGAAATACAGCTCATTTCTGTATGAATATTTGTTTTCGGACTCTTCTCACAGCAAACTGGTCTGTGAGAGCCAGGGGGGTATCCTGGCTGGTGTCCTGGCCCTCCCTGGGCTGCTGCTCTCTGGTGTGGGGCTTGCCATGTCCCCACCTGGGCACTCTGCTGATAGCTGGGGTTCTGCAGGGGTAGGTGTGGATAAAACTGAGCTGAGAGAAAAGCATTTTGCTGATCTGATCTCTTTATTTTTTAAACATTCCTTAAATCCACAGAAAAATATGATTTTTAATGTTTTTTTTTTCCCCCACTTTCCCCTCACCCTGTGCCTTTGAAGCAGTGCTGTTGATGGCACAGCACAGTCAGTTGGGTGGAGGTAGCTTTACTATAAGTTTGAGGTTTGCTTGCAAGAAAGGAAATAATAAACTCATTAAATAATCAATTAACCATGTGAAATGAAAGGGTGATTCATAGGGATACCCCTTCCAACACTTTATTCTGATGGATGCACTTCGTTATTTCCCAGAGAAGCTGTGGCTGCCCCTGGATCCCTGGGAGTGTCCCAGGCCAGGCTGGACGGGGCTTGGAACAACCTGGGCTGGTGGGAGGTGTCCCTGCCCATGGCAGGGGGTGGCACTGGGGGGGCTTTGAGGTCCCTTCCCACCCAAACCATTCCATTTTATGATTTTTGAGATGGTGAGTTGGTTTTCCATCCCTCAGAGCAGCGGCCCAGGGTTGGGGTCCTTTGGGACAGGGTCTGTGTCTCTGCTCACTGTGCCACAGCCCACCCTGTCTCCTGCCTGTCCCCCAGAGTGCCATGTGCCCTGGGGGGGGTTGCTGCGGGCACTGTCTCATCCTTTTGGTGCAGAATTGATTTCCCTGGTTAATTTCCATGCTGTGTGTCACAGATAAGGCCGTGCAATGCACAGCTCCAGCCACCGCTCTGTTGGCAACCAGCAATTTGAAGTTTTACTCTACATTGTATTACAGGCTACAGACTAGTTGACTTTCCCTGGCTGATCTCAGACGCACTTAAATCACGGCTGAATGAACATATTTTTCAAAGATAAGCCCAGAGCAAATGAATTGGATTTATTTTTAATGTTGACTTGTTTCTAATGCCCAGTGACACATGAACAAACGATTGCCATTGCTTGTCCTCTTTCTCTGGAGGATATTGCTTTGGGCAGGATAATATCAGTGTATTTAGTATTATAAATCATCCCTCCCGCCTGATATTTCTTCTTTGAGAAAGAGATTTCAAATCAGCCTCCAGAAGACAGATCAAACCTTCGTTATTGTCGTGGTGTCACTGAAGTCAACAGCAAAACTCGTATGACAAGACCGAGTCCGGGACATCAGGGCATGGGTGTATCTCCATCCAGTGACCTTGTTGAGCGCTGAGTGACGACAGGGATGGACACGGGTGGTTTGAGTGTGCCCAGAGCCCCCCTGCTCTGCTGGGGCTGGGCACAGGGCACTCAGCCCACAGGGCTGCAACCAGAGCTTGGGGTTTACACACGGGCTGTTTAATCCCAGGTGGAAAAGCTATCCTGTACTTCATCCCTGTGGTTTTTCAGCTCTACTCTGCACCCTTTTGCAGCTGAGGGCACTGACAAGGCTCTGGTGTCATGTTCAGCTTTGTACAGTGACCTGATGTTTCCTGCCTTTCTCTTCCGTTCCTTTCCTTCCTTTTTAAATACTGCTTTGGCTTTTGTGATTCCTGCTAAGCCCAGAGCCGGTGATTTCACAGAGCCCTCTTACAACACGGAATATCTCCCAGGGACGCCTGTCAGCCCTTTGTGAAGGGGAGCTTTTTGCCAGGCTCGTGTGCGTGAGCCATGAAAAGGCTGTTCCCCTGTGCCCCTGCAAACCAGATTAAAATACGCCGACAGCACAAAGAGATTCTTGAGAGGACATCCCCAGGTGCAGCTAAAAACTCCGTGTGCTTAAGGACTGTGATCTATCGTGCATCTGGCCACGTTTTCCAAGGAAAATGAGAACTCCTCCCCGGAGGGGGGTGCAGGCAGCTCTCCTGCCATGCAGCGGCTGTGCCTCCGCTGGGAGCGAGCTGCACCTCAGGTAAAGCTGCCTTGGAAAGAGGGAAAGAGGCACGAGGCTGACACCAGAATATAGATGAGGTGGGATATAAAAACATCCAAGTGTGTTTGCAGCTCCGAGGTTCTGGCACATGACAGGGGGAATGAGCTTCCCTGTGCCTTGATGGAAGGAGAGGTGCTCAGTGCTTTTTGCCAGGAGATGGCAGGGGACAATTAGATGGGATATTAGGAAAGGTTTCTTCCCCAAAAGGGCTGTCCAGCCCTGGCACAGCTGCGCAGGGCAGGAGTGGAGTCCCATCCTTGGGGAGATGTGTCACTTGGGGATGGTCAATGGTGGCCTTGGCAGTGCTGGGTTAACAGCTGGACTTGAGGGTCATTTCCAACCTAAATTATTCCATGGTTCTATGGCCAGATTCTGCCTGCTCCCAGGAAGCCCTTGGACACCACCCACCAGTGGGGTTTGGGCATGTCCTCAGCCTGCGCTTTTTGGCCTGGGAACAAGGGAGATCAGCCCAGGCAGCAGCTCCTGGAGGCTCCTGCAGCCACCACTGAGGTGTTTGAAGAGTCTGTGTTCCTTTTTCCTGTTCTTTCAGTCTGTTTGCTGACATTTCGGCGACGGTGCCATATGTTGTTTTTCACGGGGTAATGATGTGCGGCACTGCAATGATGAGGCTCTGGCATCCTGCCCAAAGGTAGAGCAGGAGAAACTCCTTCTGGCTCCTGACAGTCTCTGCCGGCACTTTGGATGGGCTCACAGGGGAGCTCTGTGTTCGGGGGCAGCTGCAGCTCCTGGGGAAGGACACGGGATGTGCTGCTCTGGAGAGGCATCTCCTGGAGCCAGGACATGGGTTTGATCCCTGGATGGGCCATTCATTTAAGAGCTGGACTCAGTGATCCTGTGTGTCCCTTCCAACCCAGAATATTCTGTGACATGTAATTTTGTTGTCTATTTGAGGAAGACAATGCTGGAGGGGCAGGTGGGTCCCCTGTGGAGTGAGGGGATCCCACTTGGATGCTGGCCCATGTTTCTCTCTCTGCACTGAATCACAGAATCATTAAGGCTGGAAAAGACCTTCAAGGTCATCAAGTCTAACACTGAACCAGTCCCATGGTGCCCACTGAACTTGTCCCCAAGTGCCATGTCTGCTCCTTTTTTGGACTCTTCCAGGGATGGTGATTCCACCACTGTCCAGGAAGCTGTGGCTGGAGCTGTGCCAGGTGGGATGTCAGGGCAGGTCCTTCCCCCAGAGGGTGGTGGGCACTGCCCAGACTCCCCAGGGCAGTGGGCACGGCCCCGAGGCTGCCAGAGCTCCAGGAGGGTTTGGATGATCCTCTGGGGCACAGGGTGGGATTGTTGGGGTGTCCTGGGCAAGGCCAGGAGCTGGACTGGATGATCCTTGGGGGTTCCTTCCCACTCAGGATATTCTGTGGCTCTGTGAACCTTTTCAGGGAAGAAATTTTCCCTCCTATCCAGCCTGAGAGGAGCTGAGCTGGGTCCCTCCCATGCCAGGCTCTGGGACAATTGTGACCCCCACTCCTCCCCCAGTGGTGCCAGAGCCTGTTTGCTGTTCTCTGTATTTCTCTGTATCAACACCATTCTAATGAGTTCTAAAAGACCCTTCAGCATTTGCTGGAGATGTGAGGAGCCACTAACAGAGAGTGGTTTAAATCTCTCCAGGGTTGTTTATGGCAGCCTCGTGTGAATTTGCAAAGGAACCATAACTCTGCTGGGGAAATCAATTATGCCAAGCAGTTTGTTACATCATTTTTCAGTGTATTAATTTTAATTTCAACTGAGAAAAAGACATGGTGAATGCATCTATCATTTCTGAACAAGGTGCTGTACAGTGGCCTCTTGGGTCCCCTCCAGCCCTGCAGTCACTGCTATCCATAAAGGGGAAGGAGAAATTCTGGGGAACTTCTAAATATGGAAGTTATTAAAAATTGGAGTGAACCAATGAAAGCAATTAACAGCCCAGGTTTATTCTCTGTGCTGGGGGTGCAGCAGCCATTTGGCTCCAGCTGAACAAATTCTTGCAGATAATGATGTGGTAACACACAAATATTTCAACACCAGGGCTAGAGGGCTCCTGGTTTGCTGCTGCTTCATTTGTTGTCCCCAGTTTTGGAAACCTCTGCCCTTGTTCAGCTGTGGTGCATCATTGATCCTGGGCTTCAGGTTCAGAGCATTACAGCTGCTTTTTAAAGAGAAGTCACTTAAACTGTCAAGTTGACTTCTTAAGCAGGGCTCTTTGCTCTGGAATGGGGTAACTGCTGTGCTGGCATCTCACGCTGCATCTGCTCGATGCCCACCTTGTCCCCCAGCCCAGAGCACTGAGTGCCACGGCCAGTCCTGCCTTGGGCACCTCCAGGGCTGGGCACTCCAAACCTCCCTGGGCAGCCCCTTCCAAGGCCTGGCCACCCTTTCCAGGGAGAAATTCCTCCTCTGTCCCCCCTGCCCCTGCCCTGGCCCAGCCTGAGGCCGTTCCCTCCCCTCCTGCCCCTGTTCCCTGGGAGCAGAGCCCGACCCCCCCCGGCTCCCCCCTCCTGGCAGGGATTGCAGAGCCAGAAGGTCCCCCCTGAGCCTCCTTTTCTCCAACCTGAGCCCCCCCAGCTCCCTCAGCCCCTCCTGCTGCTCCAGCCCCTTCCCAGCTCCCTTCCCTTCCCTGCACACCCTCCAGGCCCTCAAATTCCCCACTAAAAGTGTGAGGTGTCACAGTCAGGAGTCAGAAGTTCACTAAAAGGAAGGAAACCCAGGCAGGGACTGGCATACAGTGAAACCTTTATTTCATGTTTCCCTGCCTGTCTGGGCTGGGCAGAGAGTGAAATGAATCCCTGTGCCCGTGCTTTGATTCCTGCATGGCAGCAGGAAGGATGGGGTACGAGGGCAGGGTGAGGATGCTCAAACCCTGGAGCAGTGCCTGGACTCTCAGCCACTCCTGGCTGCTGGTTCAGTCCCTGAAGTGCTTTCCTAGAAACACAGAATGGTTTGGGTGTTTCCTCATCCACACCCACCCTCGTTGCTCACATCTGCCACCACATGTTTTATGATGGCATAAAAAGCCTAAATTTCCACCTGAAGTAATTCCCTCTGGGACTGAACCATCCAACTGCTGCAATATAAATTTCAGGTCATAAAAATCTGCTGCGAGTTTGCACCAGTTAAGAAATAAATGGCCATAAAGGCACATTACGTTTGAATACATGGATTGGGAAACAACTCTCTGGGAAAAGCAAAGCCCTGAATGGGGGAGAAGCCGTGCTGGGCTGAGCAGAGGGGAGTAGAGCACATGCCATGGGCTGAGGGTGGCTCAGGGACGTGCAGGTGAGGGCAAACCTGCCCCTGGCCCTGCAGGTGGTGCTGGATTTAAGCAGCTCTCTGTGGCTGAGCACGCTGGAAGTTTCTGCAGAGGATGGTGTTTCCAGCAGGCTGATTAGTCTTGGCTTCATCCCTTCCCATATCTGCAGGCAACAGGAGCAGGGAAGCAGGAGGGAACAAAGGGCCCTGGCCCTGGCTGTGATAGCGCCTGTTCCCAGCTGTACCTTGTGCCTGGGGCTGCTCTTCAACCACCTGTTTACTAAACAGGTCTCTGCTTCAAAGACACAAACTTCCAGCGTTGCCCAGATAACAAACACTCTGTGAGCACCTGCAGAAAGCTGCTGTTTCCTGCTATGACAGGGATAGAGGAGCCAGAACTGGGTCCCCACAGCCAGCTGAGTGCCCACATCACCTGGCCCAGCCAACACTTATCAGGCTGCTCCTACTCTGTAATTAATGAAATTCCTTATCTGCCTGTTTAGCACTCAAGCACCATCCTGAGTCTTGCACAGCAGCAGTTCATGAGTCACCTGTGGCTCTCCCCTTGTGCTGGGAGTTCTCCAGGTATCCCTAAGGGCATCTCATGGCATCATAGATCATCCCACCAGCCAGGACAGAGCATCACTGAGAGGAGAGGAGAGGCCAAAGCAGCCTCCTGGCTCCTGTTCAGTCCACCCTTCCACCTCTGCTGGCAGGTTTCCATGGGAGGAACAACTGCTTCCAACCCAGTTTTTGAGACCTCCATACAACAGGGTTTGGGGCAACCTGGTGTAGTGGAAGGTGTTCCTGCCCATGGCAGGGATAGGAATGAGATGGGCTTTAAAGTCCCTCCCAAGACAAATCATCCTGGGATTCTGTGAAACCCTCCAGAAACATCCCCACAACCCGAAACTGTGATTCTGTGACAGGGATCAATAGCAATGACTAATGACAAGAGTAAGAATGGAGGTTTGGAAGGTCCTGGAAAGATGGATGACCCCCAGCAGGAGGAGGGTCTGCTGTACCCTCCGGGTGTGAAGGTCACCAGTGTACCTGTTGCCCAGGAATTTGTCCATTCCCTCCGTGCCTTTGCAGCCTTGGACTCCAGGGTGTCTCAGGGAGCTGAGCCCACACTATAGCCCAGCACAGTGTGAGAAATCCTCCCTGGGGGAATAATTGATTCCTGCTGCTCCTTGGCCTCTGTCCTGCCACAGCCTCCAGCGCCTGGCAGGATGAGCTGCTCCCCGTGGAGCTGCTCCGGAGGGATCCCAGGCCATCCTTGCTTCCCTGTTCCTCCTTTCCCACGGGGCAGCTCTGGGTTACTCTGCTCTGTCCAGCCTGCCCAGGTGGGCTCTGCTGTCCCTCCCTGCCCAGGCTGTACCCCTCCTGGAGCTGTGGTGCCCAGAACTGCTTCCTGGTGTGACAGCCGTGCTGGCACCGCTGGCTCGAAGGGAAATGGTTTGTTATTCTAGGCAGGAAAGATCCTGTTCTGCATAACATTAACTGGAGCCCATCATTGCTGATGTACAGCGGAGGGTATTTTTGTTCTCCTGGGCACCACTGTTTATTGTTAAATGAAATTCCATCAGCCATTTTATTTCAGAAGATTCAGTATCATCAGAGCCTTCTGCAGCACTCAACATTCAGCTGTAATTCTGATTAAGCTGAATAATTTTGCATTTGATCTGTGCAAGCATCACAAAAGGCAGCTATTTTTTCATTGCAGTGAGAAAAATAATCAGTAAATTGGTGACCATTAGGCTGAAGATTTTATAAATATGCATGGCCTGTATACTTCTGTATGCACATGAATATATATAATATATTCATAAGTATGCAGGTTTTGTTTGTGTATCACACATATATCTTGAAAACATGCAATCATTTGAGGCTCACAGTGTTGCACCCTCCAAGAGTTTGCCCCATCACCCCCAGCCCCCTTCCCTGCTCTTGGGGGCCTCCCATGGAGGTACCTCCTTCCCTTTGCCACCCCACAGTGATGCCGCTGTCTCTTGCTGACCCAGACTCTCCCTCTGCTTTCCTGGAACAGGGCAGGAGGTATTTTAGGCAGGAGGAGCAGGGACAAGAGGACATGAGCCATCTCCTGCTGCTCCCATGTGCCCAGCAGTGCCCCACTCCCCCAGGGACACTCTGGTTTGCTGCAGATAGTGGTGGAAGGAGGAATAAAGGAGGCAGCACAAACGATGATTAATGCACCTGTTCTCCAGTAATCAAGAGTAATTAATCACGGAAATGACCTCTCTCAACTGGCTGGACCTTCTGCTTGGCATGTTCAAGCTGAACCTGGACCTGCAGGATCACGCTCTGGCTGAGAGTGGGAATCGGTGCCTCCTGTGAGGACCCCAAACTGGAGCTGAAAAGGGTCCCCAAAAACACCAGGGACTCCCAAACTGGGTTAAAAAGGGTCCCCAAACACCCGTGGGACCCCTAAATCAGTGGTGAAAAAGGGTCTTAAAAACTCCTGGGACCCCCAAATTGGAATGAAAAGGGTTCCCAAAAATCCCCTGGGTCCTCCAAATATGAGGTGAAAAGGGTCTTCAAAAACACCTGGGCTCCCGAATTTAGAGGTGAAAAGGATCCCCAAAAAAACTCAGGACCTCCAAATGTAGGGTTAAAAGGATCTTCAAAAACCCCTGGGGCCCCCAAATTAGGGGTAAAAAAGGGCCCCCAGGAACTCTTGGGACCCCCAGACTGGGGTGAAAAGGGCGCAGGCTGAGCTCTTCCCCCGGCACAAAGCCATCCCAGCCCCAGGAATGTTCTGGATGCCTGCCATCCCACGGGGAGCTGGACATCCCAGTGCTGTTGAGCTCCCAGGACTCCCACTGGGCTGTTTGGTGGATCAGAAAGGCTGAGGAGACTTCGCTGGGAGAAGAGGAGCAGCTCCCACAGCTGCAGAGAGGAGAAGAGAGGAGCTGACAATCCAGGAGAAGGAGAGGCAAGAAAACCCCCTGAGCAGTCCCATAAATTAGAAAAGTCACAGCCATGGGGGGAGTCCAAAGAGAAACATGCAGGGGGAAAACAGGCTTTAAAAGGGAGTGTTTCTCATCAGCCCAAGCCAGGCAGAAGGAATGAGAAGGATGAGACTTGGGGCCAACATGGAGTGGTTGGAACTGGATGACCTTTGAGGTCCCTTTCAACCTAAAACATTCTATAATACTATCCCATTTTATCCAGCCTTATTCTATTCTATCCTATCTAATCCCATCCTAAACCAGTGGCTTTATCAACTGGAAACTGCAGAAATCTGAGCTAATTATCCAGGGCTTTTACAAGAAACCGCTAAAATCTGAACTTTTGGGGGTTAATGTATATTTTCATCCTCCCCAGAAACACCTCTTTGAACTTCCCCAGCAATTATTTCCTTTCTGAGGAACACAGTATCTTGTTTTCTGATCGTGCTGGGGAACAAGTTGCTAAAGAAACAGTAATTATGTTGGAAAGCCTGTTAGATAATGGCAGGCTGCTGCTGTAATAGTTTGGAGATTCAGCTCTGGGAATTATCTGGCTACAGTTGAAAGGGGAATGATGTTCCAGTCCTTGTCATGTTAAAAATTAAAACTGCAACGAGAACTCTCCAGCTCAGGATGCCCCAGAGGGGCCAGGGCTGACAGGACTGTCCCAGCTCGGGGCATTGCCCACCTGCCCAGGGAAGCTGTGGCTGCCCCTGGATCCCTGGGAGTGTCCCAGGCCAGGCTGGACGGGGCTTGGAGCCCCCTGGGCTGGTGGGAGGTGTCCCTGCCCATGGCAGGGGGGTGGGATGGGTTGAGCTTTAAGGTCCCTTCCCACCCAAACCATTCCATGATTCTCTAATTCCATAATTCCATTAATACTCGTTAACTTGAGGAACAAAGTACATCCTCCTAATTTCCTTCTGATACATTTCTATAATTTTTGGTCAATCACATCCTGCTCTGGAATTTGGGTGCTTATTTTTCAGTCTCTGGTCTTCTAGCAGACCCAGCCACGGCACTTGCTGCTGCTGAGCTGCTCAGGAGTTTAATCTGAGCCTCACTGCAAAATTCATGAATACTGGAGTAAAGATGCATGTTCTCCTCTCTGGAAAAGAAAAGGAGGGGAAAATAAGCAAAGCAAAACTCTGCTTATTTGGAGAAAGCTGGGAGGGAGCCACATGGGGGGAGGAGGAGCACTTCCCACTTAGAGGCTTGTGAGAGGTTGTACCTGCATAGTTGTTCCACCGCACGTCTTAAAATAGCACCTTTTTATTGCAGGTTTTGGTTTCTCACTGTGTTCCTTCATGTATTATTAATCCCAGTTGTGTCCAAAAAGATCTCTGGGTTTTCCCAGCTCGGAAAGCAGGGAGGGAGGCCCTGTCTGCAGTGCAGTGCAGAGGGATAAAAGCAGTTGTGCAATGGAACATGTAGAACAGATGGAAGTTGCACAGCACACCTTTGTCATCTGGGGGTTTATTGATGGGGCTCATTGCAATGAGATACAAAGCTGAGAGTGTACCAGCATTTAAGATGCTTTGAAGTCTCTCTGGGTGAGGAGATCAGCCCCAGGAATATCAGGAAGAATGAAAAGCAGTGCAGGTGCTTCTGCTTCCAAGTACATGTTGCCCACAATCTCATGAATGGCTGGGAGGAAAATACCAGTTATAGGCAATTAATAGAAACATTTGCATTGGAAAAGACCCTTAAAATAAATTCCTTTCCTAAATCTCCTCCATATTTTTGTTTTAATTCCCTTTTGGGGGCTGAATAGCTGAGCCCGTGGTAAGAAGGAAGGAAAAACTCATTCTGCCTGTAGACGAGCACAGTTTGTTCCTGGGCTGGTGGCTCATGGGGCTGTTCTGTTTCCTCATTGTTTCCTCCTGGGTTTACCTGGGCAAAGTATTTGCAACAAAAGTTGGGGGTTTGCTCTCTGTGAGACACCCAAACCTGACCTGCTCCCCAAATCTGGCCTCAGGTCCTTCACCTGAGGCCTTGGTTCATTTTTGGGTTATTCTTTTTGGGCAGTCCTTGCCTGCACATCCAGCGAGGGAAGCTCTTCCCTGGGGTAGCACTGCAGCACATGCAGACTCCACCTGCCTGTGCCAGCAATCCCTGCTCCAGCAGGGAAATCCCGAGCCTTGCTCTCCAGTCTTGTCTCCAGGCAGGTGATGGTGGTCTGCAATTCTATTTCCCATCTTTTCCCCCTCCCTAAACTTGGGATTCCCACTGATTCCCTTGGTTTGCCAATTTGCCTCATGAGATTGCAGATGTTCTGTGACCAAGTGATGCTCTGAGGGGTGTGTTGCTCCAATATCTCTGAGGATATTCCTCCAGGTATTCGGGCCTGACCCGGGATCTGGGAGCATCTCGAGCAGCAAGAGGCTCCTCATTGAAAAGCTTTCATAACTCTCCCACAGCAAGGCCCAGGCTGGTGCTGCTTTATCCACGATACTCTCTACATTCCCTCTCAGACACCAGGCTTGTTTGTTCCCAGGTCTGTCCCAGCACTTTTCCTTCTGTTTCCCTTCCCAGAGCAGGCTGCCCTCCTTGAACCCCCGGCCACCCACAGCCCGTGTTGCTCCTCAGCCTCCCCAGCCCACCCTCACCGGGGCTTTGCTTCAGTTTTTACCAGTGATTGGCAAATTTTCTGTAAGAGTGACTTGGTGTGCCCTGAGGGTCACAACTCCCACACGCCAGGAGTGATTTATCCTCTTTATGTGCCTGTAACACTGCCAAGCTAACAGAAACATCCCCTTTTCCCTTCCTGCCTGTGATTTGGGTTGCAAAGATACTTATGTATTATATANAACATGTAAAAATGTAATATAATACTATAATATATTTATGCAACATTGATGCCAATTAATGTACTATATAATTATATATAATCATATATTGGTGTATTGATTTGTTATATGTTAATATTTTAATATACATGTACATCTGTATCTATATGTAAACACATGCATTTTTTCTTTATCTGCATCTATACCCCAACTTTATCTCTGCCTATACCTGTACCTGCATAGATTGTGTAGATAGAGATGAGATGACACCTATTTAAATAATGTGTCTTACCTTGATCTGCTCTCTATATCCGTATTCCATATTCCATATACCTACAGGATATCTATCTGCTCATGCAGAGATTAGCTCTGGATACAAACACGGAACTCTAGACTAGAAAGAAATGAGATCCATCTTTTTCTCCTGCTGAACTGCCAGTAAAGTTTAAAAGCTGCAACTGCCACTGGCAAAACTAAATATATACATTGGCAATATCTGCATGTTTTCCTCTGACCACAATTTTTTATTACCCTTTTTTACCAGGGAAGTCTTTGAATTGTTTCAGTCCACCAAATAAATCCAATGCAAAGCCAGTGCTGTGCCCATCCGAGGGCACCAGGAATACACCACATGGACAGAGAATTCCTGTGGAAGGGCTCAGAGGGGGAATATTTTGTGTACCTCAATTTTTTTAAATGGACCTTTCTGAACAGAATCAGTACAAGTCTTTTCTTCAGGAGAAAAAAGTACTTTCAACATCTGAAATGTATGTATTTAATATAAAAAACCTCAGAGTGAGTCTGCATTATTTTTCTGCATATGTATAATAATATATCGTATCTATCACTTTTACATCATATATAAACCATGTATTATATATAAATATATGTGAATGATGGTTTTGCATTGTCATGTATCTTATGCATCACATATTTTATATTTATATATAATCTGTATTTAAATGTAAAGCAATAGAAATGGATTTCTGCTAGAAATAATAAAACCAGGTTTCTGCTTCTTGGTAAAAAGAAATATGTGTATATATAAAAGAAATGTGTCAGAATATGCATTGTAAAGAAAAAGGAGTGTATATATGCATTATAGACGTAATACAGAGTGTAAGATATATATATGTATATATTATAGATATATGTAATACCGAGTATAGTGTATATACATATATAGGTATTTAGATATATTTAATAGAGAGTATATAATACATTATTTATACAATTTCTGATGATTATTTTTATACATAAATAACATGTCAATCATGCATTATCATTATATACTATACACACTATTTTATAACCTTTCCATGTGTTATTTATATGGAGATTTTTTTGTGCTATTTAAAAAAAATCAAAATTCTTAAAAGAAAAATTAAAGATTTCCAAGCATGTGGCAGCCAGGCCCGTGCCAGGGGCTGTTTTCCCCGGGCAGTTCTCGCAGCCCTCCCAGCCCACAGAGCCGCTCCCTTAAGCCTTTCCAATCCCTCCCTCTTTGGGAAATACATTCCCGAGGTTCTGCAACGGCCCTGCCGGAGCAGATTTGGGAGCTTTACTGGAGAAAGGGAGTTAATGCCCTGCACTAAGTCTGAGTGGCACTGGGGATGCAGGGCCAGGCAGCAGCCAGGAATGGAACTACACCAAAAAATCACATTTCATTTCCTTCTTATCCCTTTCTCTCATCTCCCCAGAAGCTGCTGACCAGTTTTCTGGGATGGGGGTAAATGATGTGAGCAAAATGAACAGCAGCACTGAAATGAGGGGCGGCAGCAGCAAAGAGCAGATGGGTCTGAGATCCTCTGCAAACCCCCAGATCTCAGCATAGCAAACCGGCAACTTTTGTGATGTAAAAGCTGCATAATGTTGGAAAACCATGGAAACAGCACTGGGGAGGAGAGCCAGCTCCAAACCTTTGCAGCAAGAGAAGGGGAAGGCAGTGAAGGGCAGCTGCTGCTAATTGGTTAAAAAATAACTAATTTTGGCAAACAGAGAAGCCCAGGGTGGTTTGGGTTGGAAAGGACCTCAAAGCCCACCCAGTGCCACCCCTGCCATGGGCAGGGACACCTCCCACCAGCCCAGGGGGCTCCAAGCCCCGTCCAGCCTGGCCTGGGACACTGCCAAGGATGGGGAGCCCACAGCCTCCCTGGGCAACAAAACATCCTTGAGAACTGCGTGAATTTGGGGTTAAAATGAGCTCCACACAGGCAGAGATTGATCCCAACAGTGGGAGACACAGATCTGGGTCAATCCATCATCCCTCCCATCCCTCTGGCCAGTCTGAGCCCCCACATGCCACAGGATTCCCACGGGAATCACTTCCAGTGCTGGGATGTTGCTCTGTAGGCTCATCCCTCCTCCCGAAGCTGTGTCTCTTCAATCCCAGGGATTAAAGCATCCAGGAATGCTGTCAGCCCCTTTTCCTGCCTGTGAACACAGGAGCCAGGGCATTTCCATGAGCACACAACAGTGGAACATAAATATTGATGTGGAGCCAGCAAAGAGAAAAAGAGCCAGTGAACTGAAACCCTCCCTGAACCAGAGCTCTTCCTCCTGCTGAATGGCACGGAAATACCAAGCCCCAGAGCTGCAAAATATTGATGGCATTATTAAAATGGGACCTTTAATTTTGCATTAAGATCATTTTAACTTTGGAATTCGGGGATTTAATTATGCATGAGCCCCACTCTCGGTGCTGTGCTGAAATTAATTTGCAGTTTTCATTTCTACTTCTACACTTAAGGTGCAATTTAGCCTCTTGTTGAGAAGGGCTAAATGCTGATAAATGCCTGTTTGGGGTGGGCTGCAGTCACTCCTTTAAAATAAACCTGCTCAGGAAGAGTTGTGGAAGGTCGTCATGAAGACGAGGAAGCAAATTTGGGAAGCTGATCCCAAGGAGAGTTGCAGGGCAGGGCACAATTCTAATGCACTCAGACATCAGCCCTGAGATGTTCTATTCCCTGGGGTGGGAAATTCCCTGCCAGCTTTGCTGATGTTAATGTAGCAAAAACATGATTCTGAGTCACCTTTCATTGAATCATGGAATGGTTTGGGTTGGAAGGGATTTTAAAACTCATCCCATTCCACCCCCTGCCATGGGCAGGGACACCTCCCACCAGCCCAGGGGGCTCCAAGCCCCGTCCAGCCTGGCCTGGGACACTGCCAGGGATCCAGGGGCAGCCACAGCTTCTCTGCCCAACTTGTGCCAGGGCCTGCCCACCCTCCCAGCCACCAATTCCTTCCCGATATCCCACCTAACCTTGCCCTCTATCATTTCACTGGCTTGCTCTGCCTCCATGGTGGGAGCAGGGAGCTGAACTCCTTCTTCTGCTTCAGGATCTTCCCTTCCCTAGTCCATACTGAGTTTTTGGCAGCTGACTGAGGGTACCTCTTGTGCCTCCCTCCTTCATATTTGGGTAGGAATCCTCAAATATCGATTTTAGAAGTGTATTTCCTAGGGAATCCAAAGTCTTTTCCCCAGCATAATGAAACCTCTGTTCATGACAACAAGTGCTGAAAGAGGAGCTGGATCTGATCTAAATGCAGCTGTTTCATTGGGGAGCAGAGGCAGCAGCTTCACTCGGAGGAGCAGGAAAGCAAACAGAGTGAAGCAGAGGAATCAGCACCAGGATCAGGCTGCACTGCAGATGATGTTTGCCCGCAATGCCAGAAATGTGTCTGTGAAAATACCATCTGCACAGAGGGGAATGTGGAGTCCCTGGAGAAGCAGGCGGAGCTCGGGACTCGGGGAAGGAGAAGGGGCAGAAACTGCTCGTGTTGCTCTGGGTTATCCATGAGAAAGGCACAACTATGAAACTGGGCAGTAAGGATTTTTCCTGCTGTGCCAGTGCCTGTGTTTAACTCCTCTGCACAATCTTCACAGTCCCTGTTTTCCAGGTGTTTCCTCAGGTGTAAGCATGGAAATGTGGAGCAGCAAGGTTTGGGAGGGGGTCAAGGTCTGGGAAAGGTCACAGAATTGTTAAGGTTGGAAAAGCCCCCCCAGCCCAGGGAGCCCACCCTGTGCTCGATGCCCACCTTGTCCCCCAGCCCAGAGCACTGAGTGCCACAGCCAGTCCTGCCTTGGGCACCTCCAGGGCTGGGCACTCCAACCCTCCCTGGGCAGCCCCTGCCAAGGCCTGACCACCCTTTCCAGGGGCAAATTCCTGCTGCTGCCCCCCCTGCCCCTGCCCTGGCCCAGCCTGAGGCCGTTCCCTCCCCTCCTGTCCCTGTTCCCTGGCAGCAGAGCCCAACCCCCCCCGGCTCCCCCCTCCTGGCAGGTAGAAATGTGGGTGAGTGTTTTGGGAAAGGGAAAGGGAGAGGGAGAGGGAGAGGGAGAGGGAAAGGGAAAGG
>VXBX01003470.1:52717-68104 GCA_013400415.1 Scytalopus superciliaris
GAGAGGGAGAGGGAGAGGGAGAGGGAGAGGGAGAGGGAGAGGGAGAGGAGGGTGTCCCAAAGCTCCCTGCAGCCCCTGTGCAGCACTGGTACCTGTCCCTGATGGATCAGCATGTCCTGCTCACATCAAAGAGACAGAGATGTTCAGTTACAGCACCTGGACAATCAGAACCACCAGAGGAGATATTAATGAACTGTCAGCCCACGGAAAGTTAATGTTATCCAAGAGACAATGAACACCTTTAATGAACTGCTTTGTATTTCATGGGGGTTCAGCATCTCAGTGAGAAAAGCTCTCAGTTCAGTACCCCAGGGGAAAGGGGAGGAGCTCCCTCTGGCACCATGTGGAGGTTGCTTTGGGATCACTTCTCGTTGTTCATCCCCTAAATATTGATGACTCCACACACACGTGTTGCTACCACAGGCATGAAACTTTAACTAAAGCTGCTCTTGGCTGAGCCTGCTCCCCCAAGCCTGCCTTGAAGGTCTCACCCACCCTCTGCCTCCTCCCTGCAATCCCAGCCACCTGAGGCCAAGTCACTTCAGGCCACCACCATCTGTCAGACCTTCACTTACCCTCAACAGGCCCCTTTTCTATGGGCTTTTTTCAGTTTAACAAGGTAAACTTTGGTTTTAAACTATTCAAACGTTGCTTTGATTAATTTTTATTTTTATGAAGCATCTCTCACACCTGTGGCATTGCTGGAATAATTACATTTCTGATATTTTAACAAACAGTTGCAAATTAAAGGTGCGCGAGCTGAAGTTGGAGCAGATGGGCTGAATAAAATTATTGATTCAGGGAGAATACCAAGAGAAATAACCTCCCTTTTTAGGGCTGAGAAGAAGAACCAGGACAAGGAAAATGAATATTTCAGTTACCTCCAGAAAAAATACCATGAACTGAGATGGGCTGGAAGGTGGGAGAGGAAGGAGGTGAGGGAAAACCAGAGAGGGAGAGGTTGTAACACAAGAGGAAATAAGGGCCTGGATGGATGGAGGGATGGAGGGATGGATGGATGGATGGATGGATGGATGGATGGATGGATGGATGGATGGNGTGAGAGAGGAGAGGGAGAGGGAGAGGGAGAGGGAGAGGGAGAGGGAGAGGGAGAGGAGGGTGTCCCAAAGCTCCCTGCAGCCCCTGTGCAGCACTGGTACCTGTCCCTGATGGATCAGCATGTCCTGCTCACATCAAAGAGACAGAGATGTTCAGTTACAGCACCTGGACAATCAGAACCACCAGAGGAGATATTAATGAACTGTCAGCCCACGGAAAGTTAATGTTATCCAAGAGACAATGAACACCTTTAATGAACTGCTTTGTATTTCATGGGGGTTCAGCATCTCAGTGAGAAAAGCTCTCAGTTCAGTACCCCAGGGGAAAGGGGAGGAGCTCCCTCTGGCACCATGTGGAGGTTGCTTTGGGATCACTTCTCGTTGTTCATCCCCTAAATATTGATGACTCCACACACACGTGTTGCTACCACAGGCATGAAACTTTAACTAAAGCTGCTCTTGGCTGAGCCTGCTCCCCCAAGCCTGCCTTGAAGGTCTCACCCACCCTCTGCCTCCTCCCTGCAATCCCAGCCACCTGAGGCCAAGTCACTTCAGGCCACCACCATCTGTCAGACCTTCACTTACCCTCAACAGGCCCCTTTTCTATGGGCTTTTTTCAGTTTAACAAGGTAAACTTTGATTTTAAACTATTCAAACGTTGCTTTGATTAATTTTTATTTTTATTTTTATGAAGCATCTCTCACACCTGTGGCATTGCTGGAATAATTACATTTCTGATATTTTAACAAACAGTTGCAAATTAAAGGTGCGCGAGCTGAAGTTGGAGCAGATGGGCTGAATAAAATTATTGATTCAGGGAGAATACCAAGAGAAATAACCTCCCTTTTTAGGGCTGAGAAGAAGAACCAGGACAAGGAAAATGAATATCTCAGTTACCTCCAGAAAAAATACCATGAACTGAGATGGGCTGGAAGGTGGGAGAGGAAGGAGGTGAGGGAAAACCAGAGAGGGAGAGGTTGTAACACAAGAGGAAATAAGGGCCTGGATGGATGGAGGGATGGATGGATGGAGGGATGGATGGATGGATGGATGGATGGATGGATGGATGGATGGGTGGATGGATGGATGGATGGATGGATGGATGGATGGATGGATGGATGGATGTTTGCCATGGCCATGCAGACTGGGATGCACAACTGCCCTTGGAGATACATTTGGTATTGACCAGTAAAGCTCCAAAGCATCCATTAAGAGCAATTACTGTTATGGAAGCAAAACCTCCCAGTTCCACACCTTAACTCAGATAATGTCCAAGAGATTCAGAGAGGGGGGTGTTCCCATGAGGTGCCTGTGCAGAACATCCCTCTGTGATCTCTGAGGATCAACAGGGCCGTTTCCTGCTCTCAAGGATCAAAGACTTTTTGTATTTCTACACAACAGGAGTTCAGGGAGGAAATCGATGTGTTCAGCTGCTCCTCCATCACTGTGCCCGTGTGTTGCCAGTCTGAAATGCTCTGCCTGCACAGGCAGGATGAACCACTCCTGCAGCTCTGTAGGCACTGCAGGAGCTGCCTGGAAATCGTTGCCCTTGCAGGTCTCCCTGACATTTAATCCCTGGAATCGTGGACATTAAATCAGCAGAGTTACTGCAAAGCTCCAGCCAAACTAGTCAGTGGATCTCTGCATTAATTCTTGAATTCTTTAGGGAACTGCTGAAATCTGGGGCAGATGAGGCTGGAAAAGGAATGACAGACCAGAATCTGGGTGTCATGCTAGATATCAGTTAAATGTTGTTATTAAAGCATTATTGCAAGGGTTTAGGAGCAGGCTGCCAGTGGGCAGAGAGGGATTTTTTATTTAAAGGAAGCTACAAAACAGGTTAAGAATTGCAATGAAGCGTGTTTAATCTGTCCTTTATGTACTCAGAAAACAGGATGGTTCCTTTTGTTGGCTCTAAGTGAATCCATTTTGCAGATTGCTGGTGGTTTTGTCTGAAACAGTAAAAATTTAGCTCTTTTCTGCAGCCTCGTAGAATCTTCCAAGTGCTCCTTGTGATGGGGGCCATAGACAGATGCACAAAAAGAAGGACATGGTGGTGTTTAGTCAAAGTTTGGGCTCCATGATCCTGGAGTTCTCTTCCAGACTTAGTGATTCTGTGATTCTGCACAGAGAATGTGACAGAGACATTGTTTGAGGATGAAAACTGCTTTTTGCGTGGTTTTTGAACCTGAATCACCACGGTCACATAACACTTGAGAGGATCAAATGCCTTGTGTACATTTAATATTTACAGAGCACATTCCAGTTCAGGTGCAGGTGAGGAGGACAGGTTACCTGCCTTCCCAGCACAGTCAGGGAGGGTTATTGTGCTTTGAAATTCCAGGCTGTTTCTATATTAAGTTTTGTTTTCTGAAAACTCTTTTCAGGGGTGAAAACAGAAATCAAGTGTATGAAAAAAAGCACTTTGCAAAGCAAGTAGTGCCTGGGTTGTGGCAGAGCCCCTTTGGGAAGGAGTGTTGTGTCTATAGCACTTACCTGGGTCACTGGGATGATGATGTTCAGGATTTGTTTTGCTCTTCTTAAGTGTCAGGAGTGCCAAGTGCCTTCTTGTGGCTTCACAACACTTGTATTTCCCTGCTTTGGGGATGACTCAGTAATGTCTGACCTGGTCTGACACTCTGAAAGGAAAATTCAGCAGCCTGTCCTCCTTTTGTCTTTGTATCACAGGCAAAATGGGCCAGGCTCAGGTAAAGCTCTGTATTCCCACCCACCCCCATACAGAGTGAGCCCTGGACAGAAACTGTGACAGCAATTGGATAAAATAAGGAAAGAGACAAGCAAATAAGGCAAGAATAAAACCTCCCTGTACCCACTGCTGTAGCAGAGTGTAGTGATCCCCTGGATCTGCTCTTTGTAAGAAAAATACTAAAAACTATTTGGAAGATTTCTTCCAAGAATAAGTGGCCACTTCATACAGCCCTGGGCTGTCCCAGTGCTCTTCCTTGGATTTGCTTCCACCTGGCCTGGGCCAGGTCACTCTCCCAGGGCCACACAGAAAAACAACCATCTGAGACTTGCAGGTCAAAACCCACCAAACCCCAGAGCACTCCTGGGCTAGAGAGGGATTTGCAGGGGCTTTGTGCTGGATGCAGAAGAAGGACTGTATTTAATGCAGGGTGGGAGGGAAAGTCTCCAAGTTCCTGAGTCACTTCTTTGGGTATCTGCACACAAAGACATTTTTAGGAAACATGCTCCATTTCAAAATGTATCTTTCCCCTCATTTTTCTCATTCAGTTGTTCATGGAGAATTAACAAATGAGGCTGTTTGCCAGAAGAATTGCCCAGCAGTAGCTGGACTCATTTCTGTGCTGCTGCAGGAGGGTGGGTTTTGAGTCCTGCTGGGGGGTCTTGCTCAGCTTGTCCAGGACTGTCATTTTTGGCTCTTTCCCTGCTTTTAATCTGCTCATGGAGCTTTTGCCTCCCTTCCTGACAGCTTCATCTCGATGCCTCCCTGTGTCTGAGAGGAACATATGGCTCAGCATTCCAGGCACAACCTCCATCCTGGAGGGAAGGAAACATCTGCCAGCTCCCGGGGCTGGAGTCAGCCCTACTGAGGCAGCGCTGGCAGGGTCCTCTCACAAAATGTGGCACATTTACATCCTGGAGAAGGGACTTTGCTTGTGTCAGGTTGTTCACTCCACATGGGAAATGTGGGGTTTAATCCCTGTGCTGGTACCCACCCACTCTCTGCACTCAGTGGTCACGGCCCCGGAGTTTGGAAGGAGGATGGAGCCCATTGATGCAGAAAAGATGTTCCCAAGGGCTGGTTTGGAGTCCCAGCAGGCAGCAGGCTTGGCCTGACCTTGGAACACCTAAATCCTTCCCCTGTGTCTGTGGGCACCACATGGGTAGCTACAGACACTCCATGAGGTAAAAAAACCCAGGGAAATTGTCCCAGGTTTTTGTGGTTTTTTTGGTGGTTTTTTTTTTTTTTTTGGGAAGAGCCATACAACAATATTTAATCCAACACATTTTCATATTTTAACAAATTCTTAAATCAAGCTTTTCCTGAAAATATCAGAGATACATAACACAGACCGTGCATGAGTAGATGATGTAAATGACTTGGTATAATAATTTAGCTTTTCATCAGGTTTTTTTTTGTTGCACACAAATTCAGGAGAGCTGAGCATGGAAAAAACAACTTGTTTTCCTGAAAATAAGCACAAAAAGAGGTTCTGTCTGCCCTGCAGACTTTATGCAGTCAGGCTTTGGAAGGGGCTGCCCAGGGAGGGTTGGAGTGCCCAGCCCTGGAGGTGCCCAAGGCAGGACTGGCCGTGGCACTCAGTGCCAAGGTGGGCATCGGGCACAGGGTGGGCTCCCTGGGCTGGGAGGGCTTTTCCAGCCTCAGGGATCCTGGGATTGGGATTCCAACTGCATAAAATTGTTTAGGAGGACACTTCCCATACTAAGGTCCCACCTGAAGGGCACCCTTGCTCTGGGTGGTCCTGTCTGTCTCTAACTCACCTCAGCAGGGTGATGGAAACAATTGGACAATTAGAGACTCCCGTAAATATCAGCCCCCAAAAAAACAATATTCTGGGAGATATTAATAGAAGAGAGCTCTGAGGATTTGCATATCATTAGGTGGCTCTGATGTTAATCTTAACATGCTGCATCTAATTTGGGGAACTAAACTCTAAAAGAGAATGAAAATTATAAGGATCCTGCAGAACTGAAAAATCAGTGATAATAATGGGAGGCTTAGAAAGTATTACAGACCAGGAAAGGTCAGGATAATTTTTCCTGGTGAATTTCTGGAGTGGTGGCATCTAAGGCAGGCCCTGAGGAACCCTGTGGAGTTTTCTTAGTGGTTTCAGAGCATGGGATTGATTTTGCAGAAGGCAGAAGAGGCAGGATGAGGTCCTGAGGTCACCTCTGGCCAGGGTGTTGCTTCTGAATTATGGAAATGGGGGGGTTACACCACACAGAAACCAAACAAAACCCAGAATTTTGCTTTCAAAGGTTGAAGAAAAGGTGGAGTTCAGGAGTGAAAGGAAAAGGGAAAGGTGAAATCTTAAATTTCACTGATGTTTCAGTTCTCCAAAAGCAAAGAGAGAGTGTCAAAGTTGCCAAGGGAAAAATGTTGGCTTCCTTTATGGGATTCATGGAAAGCTTTTTTTCTTCTTAAGTCTTTCTGGAACAACATTTTTAGTGAAAAGTCTTGAAAGTTATATTAGTTGAAAGCATTGTCCAAAAAAAGGAGGAAATTCTCAGAACTGGCCTCAGTTGTGCCAGGGGAGAAATCCTTGGCTGGGAGGGTGGGCAGGCCCTGGCCCAGGTTGGGCAGAGAAGCTGTGGCTGCCCCTGGATCCCTGGCAGTGTCCCAGGCCAGGCTGGACGGGGCTTGGAGCCCCCTGGGCTGGTGGGAGGTGTCCCTGCCCATGGCAGGGGGTGGGATGGGGTGGAATTTAAGGGCTCTTCCAACCGAAACCATTCCAGGATTCCAGGATATTAAGTATTAGGAAAAATTCCTCCACACAAAGGGCTGTCCAGCCCTGGCAAGGCTGCCCAGGGCAGGGATGGAGTTCCTGTCCCTGGAAGTGTTCAGAAATGTGTGGGTGTGACACTTGAGGCCACTTGTTTAGTGGGAACATGGGGGTGTTGGGTTGAGAGTTGGCCTTGCTGATCTTGGGGGCCTTTCCCAGCCTCAACTCTTCTATAAATTGCCAGCTGAGGAACCAGCCAAAGGAGAAAGGACCCATTTTCCAAGCCCAGAGTTCTGTGGAGTTTGCCTTAAACCGCTGGGACAATTGATAGTTCAGCAGTTACGTGTGCACTGATTTGCATTTTAGGCTGCAAAACTTTTAATGATCTCCTCAGAACTTGATTTAACGCCTTTGATACTGGCAGAGAGATTATCTACCACTTGCCTCCTTTATCACTTCCAAATAGTTCTCCCCACCACGTGTATTTTGACACAGCCAACCGATTCCTCAGCAGATTCTGCAGCTCATTAATATTATCAAAGATTTGTGTGGGGACGGCAGAGATAGTTCAAAGCACATGCAGAGAGATCTGCTTTTCAAAGAATAATTAACTTGAGCTCTTGCTCAGTTCAGAGTTTATCAGCGAGGTTAGGCTGGATTGTTTTAAATTCTATTTTTAAAAAGGGTTTGTGGCTTCATTATCAAAGCACTGATGACCTCGAACAAATTAAACATGGCTCTGGTTCTCCCCGGGGCTGAGGGAGCTCTGCTGTAGGTGGAGAGGGATGAGCTGGATAAGCTGCCCAAGTGTGAGCTGTCTGAAGTGGCTTTGAGCAGTGAGTTCCTGCCATGCCCTCTGTGGCACTTGGAGACCTTCCAAGGTGTGTGGCTTGAGTTCCCAAAAGCCCTGGGCATGGGGCTGGAGCAGCTGAAGGTGTGTGGGGCTGCTCATGGACTTGTCTAAGCGGGGCTCAAGGAGCAGCAGCCAGAGCTGGAGTGGGGGGTCAGAAACCCAAGGAGAGGCAGCCAGGGCAGACAGGGGAGTCTGGGGCTCCCTGTGGGAGGTAACAGAGGTTGGCACTGGAGGCCAAGTGTCCCCTGGGCTGTACCAGGGGTACTCTGGGGCTGCTCTGGGCCGTGGGCAGCCTGATGCCCTCGTGTGTCCCATGGAGGGTGGGCTCTCACCCCACATGTGCTGCTGGTGGGGCCACAGGAACCCGCCCTCAGGTGAGCATCGTGGGGACCCACCTGGGAGGCTGGTGGCAGCAGGGACACTGGCTGCAGGAAATGTCAACAATGCCTTAGAAAATAAAGAATCCTGGAATCATTACAGCTGGGAAAGCCCTTGGAGCCCATGGAGTCCCACAGCTCCCCAGCTCTGCCAAGGCTACCACTGCCCCACGGCCCAGGTGTCACCTCCACCCCTAAACGTGGTAAGTCAGCAAATGTTCTGTGATGGATTTGCAGAAGGCTGAGATGATTTCTGCATTAGTTTGTGTTTTTCTACTGCAGGGGAAGTGCTGGGGGAGAGATTGCTGCATTCAGGATTTCACTGTTGCTCTGAGCAGAGGCAGAGCACGGACCTTCAGCGCTTCCCTGGGCACCCACATTTCAGGGTTTCCTCGAACCCCATTGCACTCTTAATAATGTATTAAGCATTTTAAACATGAATAAGTTACTACATTAGGAGTTTGGGTAGCAGAGCAGCTTCAGAGAATTAGAATTCACTTGCCAGTTCTGTGCAAACTTCTGTAGGACATTGTGTGACTGCCTAATTGGTCTGGAGCTCATTCTTTGAGGAAAAGCACTGGTGGGGACAAGGACAGGGGCAAGGACAGGGACAGGGACAGGGCTGGCACCTCTCTCCAAGCAGGGGGAATGTGTATTGAATCAAAATGCTGCTGCAAGGGGAAAGGCACAGATTTGTCCCTGGAATATGAGCCAGAAGGGACTGGTTTTGTCATGTTCTTGCTCTGGGTTATGGATGAGCAGAAGGCAAAAACTTCCAAGGCTTTAGGATATTAGTTCAAGCAGATGTAGGGAGATGCTACTCACCTCCTCTTCTCCACAGTCATCTGTCAAATGAGTCCCTTGGGTGAGTTGTAACCAGATGTGGAAACATTTTCCTTACAATTTATTTCAGCTCTATTGGCAAGAATGCTTTAATTTATTCTCACTTATCCTTTGCTTCTCATCCTGGTGTGGTGTAGGAGCCACTGAAAATGCAGCACTTGCCGGCCTTTTTCTACCTCCAGACTTCAGTGCAGGGAGACCTGGAGCTACCTCAGAGCCTCTGGGACTGAAGTTTTTCGGGAAACTTTGCTGCCAGTGATTAAGGATGTTCAAAATGCCTGAGCATATCATGGAGCAGTTTCCATTTGGACTTTCAAGAGCCTTTAGTGAATTCCCCAGCCCTGGAGGTGTCCAAGGAACAAGTGGATGTGGCACTCAGTGCTCTGGGCTGCGTGACAAGGTGGGCACCAGACACAGGTTGGACCCTGATCGTGGAAGTGTTTTCCAACTTTAATGTTTCTGTCCAAATCTATTTAAAATTCAGCCTTCTGGCAGCAAATTAACATCAAGGGGCTGCCCTGAAAACTGAGGTATGTGTGGGTGGGAAAGCCCATTTCTTTTCTAAACCAACTCACACCGGGCAGTTCAATGTGGAAAACTTCAACCCAGGGTGAGCTCTTTCTATACCAAACACGGCAGATGAGACTATTATTCTTTCAAAAGCAAACACAACTTGAAGAAGTTTAATCTTTAAATCACTGTTCCACAGCCCTGTTCTAACATCATTTACCTCCATTAGGAACAGTCAGAATCTGTGTGAAGGCATCAATTATGTCTGGAATTGCCATCAACACGGGGACTCTTCCTTTTGTTTCCTCCCGGAGCTCTGGAAGCTGAGGGTGTGTCGACGTGTCTTACCTACAATGGGCCATTCAAAACTGCAGTAACAACACACTATTATGCTCAGCTTGTTAATATATTCCAAGTCTTGTTCTTTTCTGACAAAATTCAATAACATAAATAGATAGGAATATACATTAACCCTTGGCTGGCATGAGGGTCTCCAAGGGAAAATGCAAATCCAAGGGTCAGGGAACACCAGACAGGAAAGGGTTCTGGCAGCCAGAGGTTTGCCCAGGACTTCTATTCCCTGATGTGCTAATTTTAAGGCAACGTGTGTTGACTGTGCTGTGCTGTGAGTCCTTTCATGGCAGAGCAGAGATGCACATGCATCCAGCTCATTGGAAGATGAAGCTAAAGCCTGTCTTAGGACTTAAATCCAGTTTCTATTCCAAGGTTTTAAGGCTCAGTGAGTCAGCTGGGCCCCTCAGTAAATGGTGTTGCTGTTAATTACCTTGGTAATTGCAGTAGGAATGCACAAAACAGCTGCTTTATTTGGCTGTGATGATTCCCACAGGAAAGTTTCCCTAGTGCAAAGTTATAAGAGGGAGTGGATAAAATGTTTCCCTTGTCCTTATTTCCCTTCTACTCATGGTGACCAGTGAGTGTCCTCTCCTGTGGAGTTGTCTGTATTTTCCTCCTGAGCACAGATTGGACAGGAATGTTGGGTCTTCAACTGCCCTCTGGCAGGGGGAACCCATTCCCTCTTGGCCTGTCCCTCAGGCCTTGTCCACGGTCCCTCTCCAACTTCCTTGGAGCCCCTTTAGGCACTGGAAAGTGTTTTTGTCTCCTTTTGCATCATTTTTTCACCCTCCTGCATGGACAGTTTCCTCCTAATAAACCAGGGGATGCAGGACTTGATGCTCAGGAGAAGTAGCCCATGTTATCATGACCAGATTTCTCCGTGTGAGCTGGGGGGTAACAGTAAGAAGGGATTTGGTTACTTTTACCCCTCGTTGGGTGCCTGGTGGTTCGGAGTTGCTTCCTGATCTAGTTACTGTGCTCTGCAATCCCACCAACTAAAGGAAAGGAAGTGGTTTTGCCATCAGTTCATGCCTGGCCTTGGCAGGACTCAATGCAGACACACTCAGGGGTGGCTGTGGGAGCAGCTGATGTGCCAGGAATGAATTAAACTCTTTTTGCCCACGCGAGCTGCTGGCAGGGTTTCCGTGGATCAGCCCATGGCGGTCGGGCGGCAGCTCCGGCAGCGCAGTCGGAGCTCATTCCATCAGCTGCTCCTCTGGGAGACGTCACCAGCTGCAGGCCTGACTCCCTCTGACTCTTTCTTCCAAAAAAGAAAATGAGGTGAACCTGGGATGTGTTTGGTTCCAAGGAGGGGTCCCAGCCCTGCTCCCAGGGGGCAGGGCAGTGTGGGGAATTCTCCCTCTCCTACAGACCCACGTTTAAGCTGCACTTGCAGGAGCAGCGAGAAATGGCCCATCAGCATTCCAGAGATACTTTGCAGATATGTTGGCTGATGGAAGGGCTGTAATTAATTTTTTAACGACTCCTGAAATATAATTTTGTCTTTGTGCATCACTTTAGTCAGAGCTTTGAACTCCCTCCTGTTATCACAAGGACAAGCAAGACCCGAATCTCTGCTCACACATCTCTGGGGAGCAGCAGCATCAGGATAAATCCAGGAAATTCAGCTTTATTTAGGTCACTGGCTCTTGAAGAAGGTTTTAAAATGAGTATTACAAGCCTTAAGGTTTTCCTTTCCCCTCCCTAAAGAAGTGGGAGGCCCTGAATAGACTCACTGATGCTCTGCACAGATGCAAATGGAACAGAAAGGGCCCCTGGGGGCTCCTCTCCTGGCACAGCCCACCTGCGCTTCAGAGCAGCAATGAGGATGCCTTGGAAAGAATTGTTTCTTCTAAAGAAAGTGAAATTAAGCCCAAGAAACAAAGGAGACAAGTGGTAATGATGAAAGATGTTTGGATTTGATATCTCAAGAATAAAATAAACTCCTCCAGAGTTTGGTTACAAATCCTTTGAGTTTGTCCCAAGTTGTGCTGATGCTTTACCTGTGACAGTGCAGGGGTGTCCAAACGTGGAATATCCCTGAGCAGTTCTAGAGATCAGAAGGTTCTAGAAAGAAATAATTTCTTTTTCTGCTTTGCTTTTGTTCAGTGAATGCTGGGAGCTTGCTGATGCCACAGCTCAGCCAGCAGGAGCAGGCGGGGGTTATCCATGAAAAACAGGACAGGAACTTTTGGGGAGGTGCAAAGGAAATTTCTAAGGTTAACTTCTAAAAACCTTTCAATGTTGGATCGTCCCTCAGACCATTCTGTGCAAATGATCTGTTTAATTTCATTAGACCACTATAATTATTTATTAAATATGCACTGGTTGCGTAAGTTAAAACAACACTGAAATTGTAATAGTTCCTGGTTTGTTGATAACCCCAATCTCCCCCCAAATTATTTGTCTAGTAGGCAACTCCTGAAACGAAGCTTTCCTTTGTGATTTATATTCCTCCTCTCGTTCCTTGCTTTTTGCAGGATTTCCCTTGAAATTGAAATTTCAAACCACAGCTGGCTTTGCTAAAAATACACTTGTTCAAACCTTTGGATTTCATTTAAATGTATTATATGCTCAGCTGTCTCTGGGTGCAGGGATTTTCCCTAAAACATCAAATATTTGGGGAAGTGGAGGCTCTGTAGGGGTTGCTCCTGCACTTCCAGGCTTCCCCATGGATGGGGATGAAGGGGTGGGATGCTGCACGAGCCCGAGGGGGTCACAGACAAAGGCAGGTACTGAACCAGGTAGGAAAACTTAAGGATAAAGGGCTGAACAACCTGGGCTGGTGGGAGGTGTTCCTGCCCATGGCAGGGGGTGGCACTGGGTGGGCTCTGAGGGCCCTTCCGATCAAACCACTGTGGAATTCTATGAATTACTTATTGAACACTTTGGCTCTTGTGCAGCTTTTCTGTCTGTAAGAGAAGTGTGTGGATGGGACCATCCAAGCAGGAGCATGTTCTGCAGTGCTCAGGTCCCAAATCAAAGTGTGAACTCCTCTGGATGCTGTAGCCACAGGGAAAGTTCTTCATGCTTATGATCAGATATTAATTCCTTAATTTTCTCATCTCTGGAAGGGCTGGAGAACATTTGTGAGTGAACACTGTGGGTTTTGGTGAGGCCTTGGTTCTGGCTGCTCATGGGCTTGCTGGGCTGAGGGAAATAACTTGGATGTACCTTCAGATGATAAAAGGGTAAATAAAATTGGGGCTAGGTTGAATGGACAGGCAGACATGGATCAGACCATGGGATGAGCTTATTTGAAAAATATGGGTATTTTAATGCAGCCCAAGGAAGAATTGTCTCCTGAGCAGCCAAAATACCTGATATTTATGTGCAGAATAGAAGTATGGAAACCTGCAGAATCTCAGCAGAGTCTTCTGTGTGAGCTCTCAATAGGATGATGAAAGAAAAAGGGTAGGTGTGATTGTTGGAGCTACAGGTGATGGGTGTGGGGCTGAACTTGGCTTTGGAGCTGAAATATCTCAGGAGTATTGATCCTCAACGTGGCTGAATATCTTTACCTGTTGGCAACACCAAGCATTTCTTTTTTGCTTGGAGAGTCAGTCAGTGAGATGATATCAAAGATGCTCTTCACTGGGCTGTGTTCAAGCCCATCTGAGAGGTCTTCCACCACCCTCTGTAGTCCACAGAGCAGGAATAAAGCTCTTCATTTAACTGAGGAATGGCAAGACTACAAATGCTTTGGTTTGCCATTTTCCCATGTCATGCAGGTGAAATGCACTGAAAATAAGATAAAAAAAGGTGATTGAACTGCTTTGTGAGTGTATCATCAATAAACTGCTACACATTCTTTGCTATTTACCCACATGGCCCTGTTAAATGATTATTATTGCAAGCACACTTCCTCCATGTCAGATGGAGGAATACACACCATTAAAAAGTTAACTCTAATTTCCCAAGTAATACTGTCATTAAATTTCTGTAAATTAAAATGGGACTCCCTCAGGATTTTAAAGAGATTGTGTGTCAGAGTGAAGCCCAGCAGTGAATACATCCTGCATCTGTGTAGCCAATAGCACCAGGCTCTGAAAATTGAAATACACTGCCAAATTCTGTGTGCTTTCCATGTCTTTGGAATATTTTATACTTTGTGTGTGTAGCAGAAATCATTAGACAATCGCTGAGAATGGATAGAATTTTTGTGGAACCATTTAGAGAAGGAAACCTTATTAATATTTAAGGAGAGCTCATGCAAACCCAGCTGGTGGTTTGTGCCCTGGTGCTTCTGGAGGGTGGGATGTGGCCCAGGAGGTGGGTGATGCCCAGTGGTGCTGATGGGGTTGGGTGGGGACTTGGGTCCATTTCCCACCCTCACAGGGTGCTGCCTCTGTGGGAAGGGTCTCTCAGTGTTTTGGCACACCTTGTGTGGGCTCTGTGTGAGCAGGGTCTGCTCTGAGCTCCAGCTGGGCAGCAGAAGGGTCAGTGGGAGCACCCAGGACACTGAAGGTCTTTGGCAATGCTTGTTGAGCTATTGGTGCTGTCTCTTGCTGTATCCATCCTGCTGCTCTTGCCACAGGAGAAAGGGCACTGAAGTCCTTGTGCTTCCCAGGAGCTGTCAGCCAGGGAAGCTGTGGCTGCTCATCCCTGGAAGTGTCCAAGGCAAGATTGGATGGGGCTTGGAGCAACCTGGGCTGGTGGAAGGTGCCCCTTCCCATGGCAGGGGGTGGAACAGGTCAGTCTTTAAGGTCTCTACCAACCCAACCCAGTCTGTGATTCTGTTTTAGTGCCTTAACCCCCCAGCCATCCTGCTGGGAGATGCTCAGTGTTGGATGAGGCTCTGAGCCAGGAGCCAGCACAGCTGCCACAAGCAGCGGGGGGACCAGCGGCCTCTGCTGGGGCTGCTCAGGGGCTGTTCTGCAGGGCACTCCTTGTGTCTGTTCACCCTGTGAAGAAGGGATGTTTGGCGAGGAGGTGGCTCAGGGGATGCAGGTTTTGCTGCTGTGGCTGTTTGTTAATTCTCAGGGGAAGGAAGGGGTGACAGTGACCTTTCTCACAACTTCTGCATGTTTTAAAGTATAGTGGGGTGGGGCAGAACTTCCTAAGGGTCTTCCATAAGCTATTGGGAACACAATGCCCCAGGGCTGCAAACTCCCCCCAGAAATCTTCAGATTCTGTTTCTGTGAAAAGTGAGCCCACGGCTGGGAACAACACAAAGAGCAGAGCAGGGAGAGCTGAGGTATTTTTATCTTTGCTGAGCACATTTTCTGTGCTGAGCTGGAAAAGCATTGTCTGCCTTCAGCTGTAAGCAGCACATACATCAGAAGGAGAGGCAAACCCACTTGTGTACAACTCCTGTCACTGCACCACTGACATGAAACCCCAAGTTACACAGGCAAGTACAGTTGGCTGGGGGAAAATATTCCACTTTATGATTCACAAAAAAATTTGGCAAGGAATGAAGTAAACACTGCCTTTCATCAACTGAAACTCTAAATATTTCAGAGGTACAGCCCCCATGACCACGATGCAAGTGCAGGTGGCCAAGGCTGGCTCTGGCTGAGGGGGGTTTGTCAGGCTGGGGAGGGGCAGAGCCGTCACACACAGCCAGCACACGAGATGTTCTAATTACAACTCCACCTCCTGCTGCTCTGCCCTCCAACTCTTAGCAAAGTGAGCAGCTGGGAAGCAGTGCCAGACCCAGCCATTGATCTTATGCAGGGAGAAACATTTGTCCTGTAGCCTGGGACTTGGGAGCTTGGAAAGTTGTGGAAATTTCCCATTTGTCTGTTCTTGATGGGGGAAATGGTCCTTCCCTTCCCCTTCATCTGTGGTATCTGTTTTCCTTGTGGCCCACAGGAACACCAGGGCAGTGGGGTCAGGCTGCTGTGTCCTTGCCTCCTAGAGTGGGAGTGCTCTCCAAATGGGGCCCAGCTCTTGGGAATCACCTGTGGATCAGCTTGGGCGGGGGGGGGGGGGGGGGC
>VXBX01003470.1:68257-86678 GCA_013400415.1 Scytalopus superciliaris
GGGGTGGGGGGGCTCTGAAACATCTGGAGGCATCTGGAGAGATGAGGGGTTTAGGAGGCTGAAGTTGGGGTGGTCCTGCTCAGGGCCAGGAGTTGGGCTTCAGTGATCCCGTGGGTTGCTTCCAAATCAGGATATTCTCTGATCATGTGAGTGTGGGCTTCAGTGAGCCAAGGGGGACAGGACCATGGTGTGAGATGGGATGACATGAGGATCTTGGGGCAGGTGCACCCAAAACGGATGAAGGAACTATAATGGGTTTAGGGGAGAGCAGAGCAGCTGAAACATCCCAGCATGGAGGGTGAGACTGTCCCCATGGCTCAGACTCAGTGAGACCCTCAGGGGCTGAGGGGACCCCCATGTGCAGAGAGACAGAGCTCCCCAATCACTGGGGTTTCTCAGCTTAGAAAGTGTCAGTCACAGGGGCCATTCTGAAGGTCACAAACAGGAATGTCATGTCTGTCCCCAGGGGAATCTTTGCATCTTTGGAATCCAGGTGATCTCTGAGCAAAGACCTCAGATTCACAGAATAGAATGGGTTGGGTTGGGAGTGACCTTGAAAATCCTCCAGTGTCACCCTCTGCCATGGGCAGGGACACCTCCCACCAGCCCAGGTTGCTCTAAGCCCTGTCCAGCCTGGTCTGGGACACTTCCAGGGATCGAGGGGCAGCCACAACATCTCAGAGCAGCATGTTCCAGTGCTTCACCACCCTCCAAGTGAAGAATTCCTTCCCAGCATCTCCTGTGAATTCCTGAGGGCTGCAGGGACAGGCCCAGGTGGCTGCAGCATGCAGGGAATGGGGTGCTGGGGAGTGCAGGAGATCCTCCAGGAGCAGGAGGGCCTGGGGAGGTTCACAACCCATCCTCCTCGCCCCTTTGATGGGCAGCAATGTGACTGTGCTGGTGCAGGCTCTGGACCCACGAGTGGAGAAACCTTCCCCAGCCCCGTGGAGCGGTGCTGACAGGCTGAAGCTGAGATGGATTTCTGGTTCAGCTCACAACTAGAGGCAGGAAAAATGAATAATGAATCAGTTCCTCAGAAAGCTGCATGTGGAGTCAGAGACCTCTGAGATCACACAGACATCTGTACCCTGAGCCTCATCCTCCCGCCGTGTGTGGAGCTAATTGGAGAGGGGGGTCAGAGAGGGCTGAGTTAGGAGGGTAATTTTGGAATATACAATTCTGTAATTGCTTTACTCTTGTGGTTTGAGACGTTATTATCAGAATTCAACAATGGAATTACAGCCTTATTAATTTAAACACATTGTGGGGGAGGAGATGAGATGATTGCCTTTCTTTGGGGGTGGTGATGGGAGAACTCCTGGTGTAGCTCTCCGTCGTTCTCCAAGTGGGATCATGCACTGTCTCCTTCCCAGCTTCAGAGATGCTTCTATTTCTGGCTGCGGTCCCTGACTCGAATGTAGGGAATAATAGTGGAACGGATTTAAATTATAGTGAGTTTAAGGAATAATTTTACAGCTTCCTGTGAAGCTGCTCATGTTCCTGGAGGGTTTTTGAATCATGACATCAGCAGCAATATATCATTTGTTCACTCAGTTAAACAACTAAACGGGAGGGTGTCTGGGCATCTCCATGGACCAAAGCTCTGGTTCTGCCTGGGGCACAGGGATTTCCTCCTGGAATTTCTCATGAAGCAAAGTCAAATTTTGATTTGAAAATGAGCTTTTTTCTTCTTGAAATCCAGAACTGAGAAGCTGGGCATGGAAAGCAGATGAAGGGAAGCCAAACATCTTCGCTCTTATATGTCCCAGCTGTACTGGGGCTTATTCCCCAAGTCTTGCCCAAAATTGAAGGCAGACTGAAACTGGGTCTGAGGCCTCAGACAAGCCACGTCCCAGGGCTCCATCCCAGTAAAGGTGGGTTGCTGGAACCTCACTGGGGCTCTCTGGGTATGCAAATACCTCTCAAGGGGCTGCTGCAAATTGCTGCTCTGATAATTGAATTGATTAGGATGTCGACTGATTAGTCTCCTGCTAATGAAGTGTTGGCTGAGGCTGCAGCAGCTTCTAATATTTAGAACTTTTCTCAATCCCAAACAGCTCCCTTGTCAGCTCGTACCTGCTACCCAAACCCCCTTTGCTGGGTGAAGTGTCATCAAACTGCCCTGCAGGTGTCACAGGAACAGCCACCTCAGTGGAGAAAGTGTGAAACATTCACTGCAGCCCATCATAAATGGGCACCCAAGGGCAGAGTTTCAGAGCTGCAGCTTCCAGCTCCCTCCAAGACCCTCCAGAACCAACTGGGACCACTGGGTGGCCTTCATGATCTCAGAGCTCTTTTCCAGCTTAGCTGATTCTGTGACTCTGTGATTCTGTTTCTCACAGCTCATGATTTGTGTGTCGGCCTTTATTGCATGGAATAATTGTGCAGGGCGGGGGTCCTGAGCCCCTCTGTGCATGTTTTAGTGCTGGATGGATTGATCTACACATTAAATGGGCTCTCATCCATGCTGGGTGTGAGGAATGAGCTCCTCTTGCAGAGCTGACAGTGGAATTAGGAAGCAGCTTCTGGAAGGCAACAGTGAGCAATGGTTTAATTTTTTTCCTCATGGAAGAAGTTAAAAATGGAAATGGAAGCTACTGTAGGTTTTTCCCAATTATGAATGTTCAGGCTGTTTACAAGGCACAATGACAACAAACTTCCTTTCCATTTAATGAGCTGAAGAGAACTGGAATTGGTGTGTGAGTCAGTCTGCAGAGCCATGAAAACAAGGCTATTGTACTTGCATTTTAATGGGCTCCAGAATGGTGGGGTTGAAACATCTCTCCTTGCGTTTTTAGAGGTTCATGGGCATCAATCTGATAATGCACTTACATGCATTTTTAGTTTAAAATGAGTACCTGGCTTTGTCCCCATCCAGCACAACTTGTGACAGCTTTTCTAAGTCCCATGGAATCTGAAACATCATTTAAAGCATTTGGGTTTGGCACAGAGGGATGGACGTGGGGCTGGGTGGAATAAAAAGACATAGTTAAGCAGTTAGGTGGGCTTAGTCTTAAGAACGGGCTATTAAACAGGTTTTACTCCATGTTTTTAGATAATATGAAGGGTTAAAAGTCTGCCTGATTCAAACTTTGTAACTTCTGTAAGATGTGACAGCAACAGAATGGTAAAGTTCTTAAGCTTCTTGTCTTCAAAGCAGAACTAACTTTGAAGGATGCACTGCACAAGGACAACCAAAAGCATGACACTTTCTAAATAACAACTTCCTCACATTTGTTTATGGTTTTCCAGCTCTGGTTTGGGCTGTTGAGCAGTAAAAGGGTGAGTTAGTGACTTCTCTGCCCACTGGATGCTCACACCACCCATCCCAGCCTTGGCACTGCTCCCACCAGTCTGGGGGAGCCTCAGCCATGGTGGGACGCCCTTGGGGGCAGCAGAGGAGCTTTCCCTGTGGGTCCCCCCCAGCCAGTGCCAGAGGATCAGCCCTGGCGAGCTGGGGATGAGAGATGGCTTTGCAAAAGCCTCTGCAAAGGGACTAATTAAGGTGAGCAATTTTGCTTTGTTTCCATTGCTCACAGCAGCCTAATTGGAAGGCAGAGGCATTTTCACTTGGAGAAGGATTAATTTTAACTGATAAATGCCCCGGTCTTGGGTAATTTTCCTTCTCCTGCTGCAGGGACATCACTCAGGGAGGACACAGCTCTGCCTGAGCCCAGCACGGCCCTTCCATGTGAGGCTGAGGCTCCACGGCCACCGGCCCTGAGTAATAACAGATATTTAACTTAGCAGAGGCTGAGGGAGCTCCTTGGTTCAGAGTTTCACTCCACTGATCCTCAGTAAAATTCTTTGGAGCTTTCCAGAAAGGCAGTGTCTTTCTATGGGGAAAGCTGAGCAATATCATGGGATGGTTTGGGTTGGAAGGGACCTCAAAGCCCACCCAGTGCCACCCCCTGCCATGGGCAGGGACACCTCCCACCAGCCCAGGGGGCTCCAAGCCCTGTCCAGCCTGGCCTGGGACACTCCCAGGGATCCAGGGGCAGCCACAGCTTCTCTGCCCAACCTGGGCCAGGGCCTGCCCACCCTCCCAGACAGCAATTCCTTCCCAATATCCCCCCCAGCCCTGCCCTCTGGCAGTGGGAAGCCATTCCCTGTGTCCTGTCCCTCCATCCCTTGTAAATAGTCTCCATCTTTCCTGTAGGGCCCCCTCGGGCCCTGGAAGGTCACAACAGGTCACCCTGAATCCTTCTCTTCTCAAGGCTGAAGGATTCTTGTGGTGCTGGAGGGTGCACAAGAGGTATTAAAACGTCCATCTCTGAATGTCCTTCCAATGTCCTCCTGTTAATGGGTGAAGGAACCACTGCTCCTGCTCATGAGTAAAGGATCCATCTTTGCTTCCCCCTTCCCAAGTGCTCTCCCCTCTGTTGCTGTCCCAGGATGTAAAACAGCACCTGCTGCACATCTGGAACAACTGGTGGGTATCACAGTGTTGCCAGGCCTGTCTTTTCCTGACCTGCAAGACGAAATCCTCAAATATGTTACTCTTTTATCATCATCATCCCTCTGTTTTATGAGAAATTTTTATTCCATTTTTTAAAATGTTCTATTATGCAGAGAAAGAAAACCCTTCTGTTATTTTACTGCTTGAGATTAGGATTAGTCTTTAAGAAACTGGTATTCACTTTATGCCCTGTGTTTGACTTCTCTGCCTTGTGTTAGAAGAGCACAGTTCATTTGGACACCTCATAGCTCAGGGATGTGTAGTTGGAGTCTATACATGGAATCACAAACCCGCTGTGTCCCTTACATATATAAGATCTTACATATTTATATATATATAAATAAAACATCTCTCCATAAGCATCTCTTGAGGACGTGATTGTGCCAATAAGCTGAATTGACCTGACACAACCAACTCAACCAATGGGCTGTCCTACCCATTCTGTCCCCTCTGTCTCCTTCCCCACCAGCTGCAGGTGATGTATGGGCTTCCCTTCCCAACTAGGCTGGATATGGATACACAAAACTTATTAAAGCTCTCATTATTTTAATAGAGTGAGATGCACTCCAGCCGTGTCCCCAGGCCTGTCTGAAGCCACGAGCAAGGTCAAATTTAACATGCCAAAACTTCCAATAGTGGAGCCAGGGAGGGAGCAGGGAAGGAGCAGATCTGTGCCCAAGGAGCAGCCAGCTATTGCCATGCTGCAGAAACTGCCAAGGCTTTTATTTCTTGGAACAACAAATACCTAAGATGCTTAAAATTCCAAGGCTTCCAGGTGCTGCACAATTTCTCAGTAATAGCAAAGAATTTCAAGCAGCTTTTGCACAGGGTGATCAAGTTTGCTGAGAACTGCCTTGGGTAGTGCTTAAAAAAATGACAGAAAAATAAACTGAAGAGAAAGGGAGGCAGGGGATGGGATTCCTTCTTCCCACTTAGACCAATTTTTCTGGAGTCAGTGAAAGTGACTGAGCTCCAGGTTTCTCAAGCTCAGACAGAAGCAGAACATAGAGATGTTCAAAGCCCTTGGACAGGTTCCCAGGATAAGCCCAAATCAACCTTGTCCAATTATGACTTCTAAAAGAACTGCTGCAGGATGTACATCTGTGACCTGTGGGGGTTTCCCCCCGACTTCACCACTTCGTTGAGTTTGTGGGTGTGGGAGGATTCCTTAGCAGGGATGGGCTTGGATCGGGGTGATGGTGCCGATTCCATCTGTCTCCTGAGTCCCTGGACTTTTGCTGGCTCAGGTGCCAAGGCTGAGAACTCAGCAGGACCATTCCATGGTCTAAAATATGGCAGATGTTTGTTCAGGGAGTTTTTTCTCCAAGACTAAGCATGTCCATAACCCACCACATCTGGGGGTCACTGTGGTCCCAGCGCTGCAGGAGCAGCTGAAATGAGTTGGCACTAAAAACATTGAAAAGCTGGGTGGAGATAAAGATGTACAGATATCATAAATCTCAGAATGGCTTGGAATGGAAGAGACCTTAAAACTCATCTCATTGCATCCCCCAGGTTGCTCCAAGCCCTGTCCAACCTGGCCTTGGGCACTTCCAGGGACGGGGCAGCCACAGCTGCTCTGCCCAGCCTGTGCCAGTGTTTTACCACCAGACGTGTCTGACCTGTCAGACCTTTGCGTCCAACACAACTTTCCATGGAAAAGAAGGGGCTTTGTTTTCTTCTTTCTGACTCTACACATACACTGTCTTTCTTTTTTCCCTTCCCCTTTAGTGAGCAGGCCATGGAAACACTGTGTCCTGCAGTTTTCCACAGAAGCATCATCCCCAGTTTCGGACCAATTTGGCTGAAGGCGTGTGTTTGACAGAACAGGCGGCTGTAATTTCTGAGGCCTGGCTGGTGATGCCAAATAAATCTATATCTGCTTGACAATTACATCTTCACAAAAGCTTGGGAAAGAACAGCTGGGAAAGCTTGTCAATAAGTTCACTTTTTATTAGAGGAAAGTCCTTTGGAAAGCCCGTGAAGGCAGCGTTTCATGATGGATCTCTGGAGGCAGCCACTGTGGGAGGCCAGTTAGAAACAGCCTTTTATTGACAAACCTGGATTTGGGAGGAAATTTTTACTAACAAAGCCTTGGTTTGAGTCATTTCCCAGCTCATCCATAAAGGCAGATACCAAGTAAATATAATTTTTCCTTGAGTCAAGCCACGAAGCAAATTGGCTTAAATGCTTGTGCTGATGGCACAGTAACACTCCACCAACGGATAATGAAACAGTGACTGGGAGAGGGAACAGGGCTTATTAACAACTCCTGGGAGTGATGCTACAAGCCAAAAGGGAAGTTATACCAAAGTCAAATCTGAGATTAATTAGCCCTACGTGGGATCCGGTTCCACAGGAGAGCTGAAGGTCCAATTTCCCTGCTGTTCCCTGTCCGTGCCTCCCCCGCAGCCGGGCTGTCGGGAACAACAAATGGAGCTTCATTCCGTTTGCTATTTAGGACGCCTATATATAAACCCAGGAATATAGGTTGTGACCCTTGGGGGGACCTTGGGCCGCTCCCCCTCCCTTTGCCCTACTTCTGGTAATTATGTTTTCCAAGTAGGTGCTTATTCATGGAACTCCTCTAAAAGTGAATGTCTGTAAATTCGGGAAAATGTGTTTTCTTAAAGGCATTTTTCAGCCTGAGCAGGCAGCTCTTACCTGCAAGCAGCATAAAAGTGCAGTTCCTGTGTGTCAGATGCTTTCAAATTTCCATGCTTTGATCAGGACCCTGTTCGGGCTGCAGTTTTCTCATTGTCCTCTTGGGAGTTTTCTACGTGGCATTTTTTGATTATTCTCAGCCCCAGTGAAGTTCTTCATGATCTTAAAGCAACTTAGCAGGGACTGAGCTGCAGTAACAAGGAGGGAGTTCACCTGTGCAGAGGCACTTAGAGAAATCCCAGCCCCTAGCGCTGCGGAAAACAGACCCAAAGAGGAGCAGAATCAATTCTGAGCTGGGCAGGAAAGCTGGCAGAGCTGGCAGGGGGGAGCAGCCCCAGCAGCCAGCCTGAGGGGTGAGTAATAGCGGGCAGCAATCACAGCACCGCTCAGAGAACTGTGAGCAAGAGCTGAGCTGTCTTGTCTGGGTGACGCAGCACGGGCAGGGCTGGGAGGAACAGCCCGGGAGTAACAGAGGCAGCAAATCGGAGCAGGGAAAGGCTATTTTCTGAGCAGGAAGCAAGTAAAGCTCCTGGTGGAATGTGAATCATCAAATCGCAGTCTGGATTGGGTGCAAAGGGACCTCAAAGCCCACCCATTCCCACGCCCTGCCATGGGCAGGGACACCTCCCACCAGCCCAGGGGGCTCCAAGCCCCGTCCAGCCTGGCCTGGGACACTCCCAGGGATCCAGGGGCAGCCACAGCTTCTCTGCCCAGACTGTGCCAGGACCTGCCCACCCTCCCAGCCACCAATTCCTGCCCAGTATCCCATCTAATCCTGTCTGTAACCCTACACCTTTAAAACCTTAGCCCGAACTTCCCTGTGTTACCCAGAGAAGTAAGAATGGGAAATTTGCCGTGGGGAGAACTGAGCCCAGTCCTTGAGCCCAGTTCCCCATCCCAGAGAAGGGCCCTGCTGAGGGTGGTGGGTGCTCGGGGAGGGCTGTGCTGGCCCCACCCAGGGCTCCCAAGAAACCTGCAATCTCTGAGCAAGGGCATCTCTTCAAGGCTAATCATTTAATTAAGTCTTTAAATGTTAGAGAATCTGTTCCATATTAGGTGAGTGGCTTCATGGCTTAATTAACTTTATTCCTACTCTAGATTTGTTTAGTTTCACCTTCCAGCCTTTGGCTCTCATTATTACTTTTTTAGCTAAATTAAGGAGCTGCTGAGTATCAGAATCACGTCCCTGTGATGGCACTAAAGAACAAAGAAATTGACTGCTCCTCTTCCCTTGGAAAAATGACAAAGGTGAAGTGCCCATAACCCAACTTTCTATACAAAACTGGCTCTTGAGGATGGACCTCCAGAGGAGGCACAGAGATGTTCTGATGTCTCTGCTCCAGAGCCAGGCTGGGAGAGCTGGGGGGGCTCCCCTGGAGAAGGGAAGGCTCCAGGGACACCTGAGAGCCCCTTCCAGTGCCCAAAGGGGATCCAAGAGAGCTGCAGAGGGACTGGGGACAAGGCCTGGAGGGACAGGACACAGGGAATGGCTTCCCACTGCCAGAGGGCAGGGCTGGGGGGGGTATTGGGAAGGGATTGGTGGCTGGGAGGGTGGGCAGGCCCTGGCCCAGGTTGGGCAGAGAAGCTGTGGCTGCCCCTGGATCCCTGGGAGTGTCCCAGGCCAGGCTGGACGGGGCTTGGAGCCCCCTGGGCTGGTGGGAGGTGTCCCTGCCCATGGCAGGGGGATGGCACTGGGGGGGCTTTGAGGTCCCTTCCCACCCAAACCATTCCATGGATTTGATGATATCACTTTTGTGAGCCTCTGAATTCTATCAGAATAAAACCTCCTGTCCCAGGGTTGGCCATTTAATTTTAGTAAAGCAATCCCACTCTTGCTGCCTTGGCATCCCCTCCTTGCATCTCTCACCAGCCCCAGCCACCCATCCTGTCTGGCACAGACCTGTGGTTGGAATTCACCCTGGTGCCTCAGTTCTTCCAGGGATCACAACTCCCTGAGGAAACCAACATCATGAATAAACATCATGAATAATTTTCTGAGGAAAGCAGAACTTTATCCCTGCCTGTAAGGAGAGGGGCAGGAGGAGAGCACTGATTAGAATATTTATGCAATCCAGTCTTGATTAGATCCATCCCGACAAAACAGTCATAAGTCGATCCATTTTAATTCCCTGTAAATGCCGTGTTATCCAGAGGAGCTCAGTGCAGTTAATTGCAGGGCTGACCCATGTCCTCTTGCTCTGCAAACCTGCTCTTGGGTGGAAGGCTCCAGGGCTTCTGTCCCTGGTGCAGCTCAGGAGAGGAGGATGTGCCAGTCCAGGGGGCACCGGGACCTGGAGGTGCTGAGCAGGTGGGTGGTTCTACCCGAGCTTTTGGAGATTTTACCTCTTTAATACCAGTGTCTGGTGGGCTTGGGAGCATGTGGAAGGCACTGCTGTCCCCTGGGTGCTCTGAAGGGGTGATTTCAGCTTGAGTCACTCCTAACCTTTTGCTTGCCAGAGTTGTAGGGGATGCAGAGCACGTTTGGTCATGGACCACCCTCAGGAAAATCATGAGAGGTTCTCTGGGCAGGACTGGGCTGACACAAAGGTGGATCCTGCAGAGAATAGATGGTGCCCAGACTGCCCCTGGGGATGTGGGGATGGTGCTGGGCACCCACTGCCCCCATGGCTGGATTTCATCTGCCAGCACATGTGGGATCAACTCTGGGAAAGCAATTCTGTGCATCCCACTGCAGACAAACAGCGTGTGCTCTCACTGTGCCAGAATAAACTCTGATTCCACAGGGGAGTGGGTTTGAATGCTGCTGCCCATGGCCATGCCCCTGGGTGGGCACTGGGGGAGAACAGGGCAATTGCAGGGGACCAGGGTCAGGAGTGTCTCTGCAGGTCTCTGTGGCCACTCCTTTATTTGCCTGGAGCAAATGCAGAGATACTGATTGCTCCTGGTTTCCCAAATGGCCCATGGTGAGGTTTCCCTTCTCCAGCCCAAGGGCAGCCCTGTGGGTGGGGCTGTCAGAATCACCCTGTCCTGAGGGCAAAGTGCCCATGGGGGAGAGAAAGGAGCCCTCCCCAAACCCTGAATGCCTCCTCAGCTTCTCGTCCTCTCCCCAACAGTTTCAGATATTTTTTGCTAACTTTTAAAAAGAACAAAATCTATACATTTTTAAACATGACATGTTCCAGATTTCAATTAAATTGTTCAGCAAAGTATTAGAGCTAATGATAGGGTGTAGGGAAAGTAATAATTGTATTGCCCTGAGTTTATCATTTTTTTTGATTAAGTGATTTTCTCATTTATATGCACTCCCTCATTTATTTTCTTCCTATTCTTTAGACCCATTTTTAGATTGTTGTTTTTCATAAAACTGTGTAGGCTCTGTTTTCAGCTGGTGGTGATGGGTGTCCCAGTCAAGGTCTGGTACTGAAAGAACATCCATAACTTTAACAAATTAAAGTTTAAAAGTAGAAAGAGTTATTTAGAAATATACAAGAACAGTGAGGTGGTTATCTTTGGATTTGCAGATCACTGGAGATAAACAGCCAAAAATAAAACTGGACTAATGAATACACTGGCCCAGGTTGCCCAGAGAAACTGTGGCTGCCCCATCCCTGGAAGTGTCTCAGGGCAAGCTGGATGGGGTTTGGAGCAACCTGGAATAGTGGAAGGTGTCCCTGCCCAAGTTTTAAGGTCCCTTCCCACCCAAACCGTTCTGGGATTCTAAGATTCAGGATATGAAAACACTCCTCACTCTTGCTCTGAGCAGTTGGCTGCCTTCACAGAGCTCCTGCCCTGTGTTGGTGGAAGTTCCAGCTCTCCCCCCCCGCGCTTCCCACACCCAGTTTGCTCTCCTGGCCAGGCCAGGAGGACACACCAGCAAAGCTCATTCTGCTGTTGTGTTGTGCCTCTGCAATTCCTTCTCATGGACATGAAGTATTTTTATGCGGGAAGTGCTGCATTCCTGGTTAGTGTAACTTTGTGCTTTAAGTGGACACAGTAATAGAGGAGCAGTCGATAAGCTGCCACATGATACAAAGTGGGTAAATCTGCTTGGAAAAAAACAGATGTACCTTGTTTTCTCTCCAAAATAAATCAGCTGGGGAAAAGCTGAGTCGATAAAGTTCCCTTTGAGCAGCATCCTTTGGGCTGCTCAGGAGATGGATTGCTTGTATGCTAATTGGCCCTTTAATCGCTCTCTCCGTGCTGGGCTCTCTGCCCTTTGAATTCCTCGGCTGGCAGGGGCTGCCATCCCCCGCCTCTCTGTGCCCGTCTTTAGGGGAATAGGAGCTGGAAAGAGGCTGAGGGCTCGATATCTGCACTGGAGCTGGGCTGGGCACCAGCCATCCAGGGCTCCACTGAACCTTCCAGCTCTTCTTTGGGCCTTCTGCTGCCAGATGTCCAGAATTCTCATTTTCTGTTGCTTTCGATCATTTTTGTAATGGCAGAAAAAACCCCCCAACCCTAAAACAAAACAAGTAGTTCTTCTGTCACACAAGTATTCCCAATGAATTTTCAGCTCTATAATGAAGCAGCACAAAGCTTGGCAGGTGTTTGGTTTCTCTGCTAATTAAGATTAAAAGTGGAAGTAGCCCATTACAGGGAAAGCAACTGTTGAAAAGTTAGAAAGAGTTGAGGAAGAAGGCAAAACCCATTTTGCTTAAGAGTCAGAAGTAAAGCAGCCCATTCCTAACACAGGCTTTGCAGTGTGGTATCAATAATTTGACTTGAAATGGGACCTGTTGACACAGGGCCTGTCAGTCAGTCCGTGCTGAGCAGCCTGGGATGGCAGATCTGTGTGTTCTTGGGCTCCCTGGATTCTCTGAGGGTTATCACAGCAAACTCCAGGTGTTGATTTTGGGCTTGGTGGGAAGTGCAGCAGCAGAATTAGCAAAAGGTTGTGTGATTCATCTCCCAGAAAAATAAACATGGAGTTTTAGAGCTCAAAGGAGGAGGTGAATACAGTTTTATGTCATTTGGAGGTGTATGTGGCTGAAGGCTGGTCCAGCTCCTCACTGACTGTTCCCTGGGGCTGGATGCAGGTTGTGTCAAGTGATGAGGCTGAAAGTGACATCAAACTTCAAACAGATCTCTCTGTGGGGCCTAATTTTTCCTGTAATTCCAACCTTGATGTGGCTGGTGAGAGGGAAGGAATGGAAGGTAACACAGGAATCCTTCTGTGTCTCAGGGCTCCCTTCTGAGCAGGGACCCCCTGGCACAGCCCTGGGCAGGGACACCTCCCACCAGCCCAGGGGGCTCCAAGCCCCGTCCAGCCTGGCCTGGGACACTGCCAGGGATCCAGGGGCAGCCACAGCTTCTCTGCCCAGCCTGTGCCAGGGCCTGCCCACCCTCCCAGCCAGCAAATCCTTCCCAATATCCCATCTAGCCCTGCCCTCTGGCAGTGGGAAGCCATTCCCTGTGTCCTGTCCCTCCATGCCTTGTCCAAAGTTGCCTCCAGCTCCCCTGGAGTTCATTTCGACAAAATTTTTGGACTTCTTAGATTAGAAAGACTGATGTATTGGTGGCTGCTACAATGTGTGCTACATCATCAGTTGGGTGGACTCTGCCCCTCCAGGTCCATCTAAATTTGCAGTAACAAAGTGTTATGTCCCAGTTCCTTACTCTCCAAACCCTCTGGGATTGTCTGGAGATGGATCATTCCCACAGTCAGTGTGTGTTATAATTTGTCTACTCTAGACCAAGTTCAAGAGTGAAGGCTGCACTGAACACACAGGTGGTTTTGGGTGGGGTTGTGCTCCGAGCAGATCCAGCAGGATCTGTATTTGTGCCTTTCCTAATTGCTGGATTCAGAACATCTTTACAGACGTGGCTCTTTGCTTGTGCCAGTAGGCACAGCTGGGATGTTCTAGAGGAGCTCACCAGGGCTGGGGTGGTCCTGTGCTGCTGCCCAAACCTAGTCACCTTCTCTTAATGTTGTTGTTGTTAGTTCTGAATTACTCCTGGCAGCAAGCACTGCCTTTGCTGCTGTCTTGGGCAGCTGACAGGGCAGATGGTGCTCCCAGGGACCCTAAAAACGTCATCTCAGACCTGTGTCTGTTCCCATTTGTGTCTGCAGTTTCTTACTGAAGTTACTTCAGATTCCCTGTACAACAGGTCACCCACCTGCAGATTCAAACCTCTCCAGTGTTCAAGAAAACTCATCAACAAAAATAGAAAATGCATCTTTCTCCCCTTCCCAGAAGGGGATCAGGAAAGGAGCTGTTGGCCCAGCTCTTTCAGATGTTTTCTGCTGGGAATATTTTGTTCCAAGCCGCAGCAGAGCGCTCTGCTGAAGAACAAATCATACTATTAGACTTGCACTTTAATCTCCCCTTTGGGAACACAGAGCTTCCTAATATAATCCTGGTGGCAGGGAAAAGTGTTGTTATAATTGTAATGCACATAACAAATTGCCATTGGCCCCTCTTTGCAAAGGTGAAGGAAAGATCTTTTATGCAAATGCAGGAACGAAGGCAGGAAACTCTGTATCCAGTTCAGACCCAGCTCTGCTTCAGGGAAACCTGAGCTTCAAGGTAGATGTGTCTGGGTGATCACTGTGAATTATGAACTTAAAATGTTCCCCTACAGGTGACTTGGAGGGCAGGTGCAATTTGTGTGTAATCCTGAACTTTGTGCTAAAAGAAGCTTAAATTGGATTTTCAGGCTGTGATAAAAAGATTAATCATGGAATCCCAGAGTGGATTGGGTGGGAAGGGACCTGAAAGCCCATCCCATCCCACCCCCTGCCCTGGGCAGGGACACCTCCCACCAGTCCAGGGGGCTCCAAGCCCCATCCAACCTAGCCTGGGACACTCCCAGGGATCCAGGGGCAGCCACAGCTTCACCAAATAGCCCTGCCCTGGCATCTCCAGTGATTAGACAGGAGAGTATGTGGCAATTCCATTGGATCAGATCTCTAGTTCTTAGATTCTCTCACTGTATGCTCTCCTAATTCTGTCCTTCCTATTTTCTGTCCTTCCCAACTATTCAGGAAACTTCTCTGAGCCATTTTACTTCTTGCTGCTGTATCTGGAAGTTCATAATTTGTCTTACCTGCAGTTGTTCTCTCTGTGACCTTGGGATGTCACCAAACCATTCTGTGGTTCTGTAATCAAAATTAAAAATAAAATAAATGAAAGAAATTAGGTTAATCCATAAAGAAAACTGCAAATGTGTCCACGGATTCCTTTTGCCTTTGGTTGAATTATTCTGGTGGGGTAAACCTTCTGCAGCCCTTTAGTAACATGGATTTGACACCCAGGACACTGGGAGAGAGTTTTGGGCACCACGAGAGAAAAATTTAAGGGGAAACAAATTGGTGAGGGATAATTTCAGGATCCTGACCAGTTTTAGGGCTCTTCCTTTTGGTTTCCTTTGCTGGCCTGCAGCCAGGTGTGCTGTCACACAATCCATGTCGGGCAATGAATGGGATCTGGGACATTTCAGCAGGAGCCCTGCTGTCCCTTGTGCTGTCTGGGGCAGGGCTGGCTAGAGTTAGAGCTGCCCAACAGCTTCCAAGCCATGTCCCATCTCTCCCAAAATTCACAAAGGAGAGTGTCTCCACTGACCCCCTCAGGGGCTCTCCCCAGCTTTCTGCAGACCTGCACCTTTGTCCCCTGTGAGTGCTGAGCTCGGGGTGAAGCAGCAGCAGCAGCAGCAGCAGCAACATCTCTGTGCTCCCCCAGCCACCCCCCAGCTCCTCTGCCATCCCAGCCTCTTCCAGCTCTCCTGGGATGCCTCACTCCAGCCCCTCTGGGCTTTCCCCATGGCACATCCCTTCCCAAGGGTGTTCCTTTGCATATCTGGCACGTCCCACCAGCTCCTGCAGCTCCCTGGGTGTGAGTGTGTGAGTGTGGTGACAGGATGACATCATTAACTCATGTTCAGCTTGTGTTCAGCTGTCACCACGGCTGCTTTCCCCCATCCCACTGCCGAGCAGGCGAGCCCTATTCCGGGAGCCGAATATTTGTTTTCCTTTCATTTGTATGTACTCTTGTCTCCATTGAATTTTGTCTCTTTGATTTCCGACCATTTTCCAATTTATCAAGACCGCTTTGAATTCTAATCCTGTCTGCCAAGGCACTTGTAATCATTCCCACACTGATGTCACTCGCTGTTCCCTCACTTGTGTTGTTGAATTTGTTAATATTTAATAGAAGCACAGCCAGTCGGGTCCCTGCTCTGGAGTGTTTCGTGTGTCCTTTGCCAGGGAATCCTTTGCAGCAGCTTTTTGCCTGTGTTTTTGGGTTCTCACAACAGAATCGGATAATTATTTGGTTAAGTTAGTGTTTTATTATAAATTTGGATTATTATAAATTTGGATCATTGGCAGTGACCTCTCAGTCCTACACTGAAAAACACATTCGGCTTTTCCCTAGCATTTGATGTGCAACTTCGTTGTTAATGGATAATTTATACTTTTCTATCTCTGCCTTGTGCCTTAATCCTTGAATTTTGGGTTGCTCCTGCTCCTCCCAGCTCTGCATTCCCTGGGGTCACAGTCCCACGTCCCAGAGGTGGCTGTGTGATGGTGTAGAAGGAAATGATGGAAGGGAAGGAAAACCCTTTAGTACTTGCAGAGCTGCAAAGGAAGCCCTTTGTGCTGGCAGGAGAGGGGCTGAGCCCTGCAGGGCACAGCCTTGGCATTGCAGCACACAAATCAATCCCAAAACGTGATCCTGGTCCCAAACAAACCACAATCATCCCACAGGTTGCCACTAGGGAAGCACTGACAGCAGCAGGGGGGGAATTACACCTGTGGTGGTGCTGGTGAGACACCGAAATGCCACGCTCTGATGGGACTTTGTTCGTCTCAAATTTGTGTTGGGGCTGGGGCAGAGCCCTGCGGGGAGGCAGCTCTTGGCTAAGGCCTTCAGACAGATCCCTGCTTCTCCAGCTCCACTGTGCTGCAGTAAATACCCCAGTCCGTGGCAGTGGTGCGATGGTGCCGTGGGATCCAAGTTCTGATGTGTAGCAGAGCCCAGAGCTGCTCCCACCCGAGCACTGAGGTGTTTGTGACATCTCACACCTTGTGAGGGCATAAAGGGTTTATTTCCATCTCGGTGCACTCTTAATCCACATGCACAGGGAGGAATCGTTCCTTTCTTTCCATTTACTTTGTTCCATTTATAATTCCATTATAATCTTTTATTTATTTATTTTATTTAATCCACTGCTCTCTAGAGCTCCCTGGCAGGAGGTTGGAGCCAGGTGAGGTCAGCCTCTCCTCCCAGGTCACAAGTGACAGGGTGAGAGGCTTCAAGATGCACCAGAAGGGGTTTAGATTGGATATGAGGGAAGATTTCTAGGATAGTATGTGTCTGGAGAGAGCTGATCCAGCCTCTGGCTGGCCACATGCAACCTGTGCAGAGGACTGGGCTTTGCCTCAATTGCGCTGAAGGACTTGAGGGAAAAACAGGGAGTATTTTGCCTGAAAAGCAAAGTGTTTTCATTATCAGCTGAGGGGGTTCTGTGTGTTCCATACCACAGGTGACACCAGTGCACCAAACCTGCCTGTCCAGCACCAGCAGTTCCTGAGGTGCTGTGATAGCAAAGGTGAGTCTGCAGGAAGGTGAAAACTAATCAGCTTTAGAATATTCAACTGGGAACATTAAGTAATTTTAGGATGGGTATTTTGCAGAGTAACGAGTAGTTAATGACTTTACTGTTTTAATAANACCTATAGTTTGTTTTACTCTATGAAAAAACAACCAACCAACAAAAAGATCCCCAAATTTGAAAATGCAGCTGATGGAAGCAAAAGGCTATTTAAAATTAAATTCAGGCAGATAGGACAAGGAGAGAGCTATAAGTTGAAGGAAGGTGGATTCAGATGGGATACGGGGAAGGGATTGGTGGCTGGGAGGGTGGGCAGGCCCTGGCACAGGTTGGGCAGAGAAGCTGTGGCTGCCCCNCAATCATCCCACAGGTTGCCACTAGGGAAGCACTGACAGCAGCAGGGGGGGAATTACACCTGTGGTGGTGCTGGTGAGACACCGAAATGCCACGCTCTGATGGGACTTTGTTCGTCTCAAATTTGTGTTGGGGCTGGGGCAGAGCCCTGCGGGGAGGCAGCTCTTGGCTAAGGCCTTCAGACAGATCCCTGCTTCTCCAGCTCCACTGTGCTGCAGTAAATACCCCAGTCCGTGGCAGTGGTGCGATGGTGCCGTGGGATCCAAGTTCTGATGTGTAGCAGAGCCCAGAGCTGCTCCCACCCGAGCACTGAGGTGTTTGTGACATCTCACACCTTGTGAGGGCATAAAGGGTTTATTTCCATCTCGGTGCACTCTTAATCCACATGCACAGGGAGGAATCGTTCCTTTCTTTCCATTTACTTTGTTCCATTTATAATTCCATTATAATCTTTTATTTATTTATTTTATTTAATCCACTGCTCTCTAGAGCTCCCTGGCAGGAGGTTGGAGCCAGGTGAGGTCAGCCTCTCCTCCCAGGTCACAAGTGACAGGGTGAGAGGCTTCAAGATGCACCAGAAGGGGTTTAGATTGGATATGAGGGAAGATTTCTAGGATAGTATGTGTCTGGAGAGAGCTGATCCAGCCTCTGGCTGGCCACATGCAACCTGTGCAGAGGACTGGGCTTTGCCTCAATTGCGCTGAAGGACTTGAGGGAAAAACAGGGAGTATTTTGCCTGAAAAGCAAAGTGTTTTCATTATCAGCTGAGGGGGTTCTGTGTGTTCCATACCACAGGTGACACCAGTGCACCAAACCTGCCTGTCCAGCACCAGCAGTTCCTGAGGTGCTGTGATAGCAAAGGTGAGTCTGCAGGAAGGTGAAAACTAATCAGCTTTAGAATATTCAACTGGGAACATTAAGTAATTTTAGGATGGGTATTTTGCAGAGTAACGAGTAGTTAATGACTTTACTGTTTTAATAACTTTTGGAACAGTTGCCTGGTAGGTTATGGGAAGGAGTCTGCCTGGTTAGATGAATATTAAACTGAGATTGGAGAAGGGTTATTGCTCCCATCGATCACAAAATGCAGGTGATGTGACCAGACTGGACACACCTCCTGTTTTATTCACTCTATCACAGTGTAACTGAGGAGGTTCCAGCCACTCTGAGTCACACCTTTGCCTTTAATGGGGCTGTGAGGTTCTTTTCTTAATGCAAAATCAGTATTGACAGGAGAGGTTGAGTCTTGAAGGCAGCATTTTTAGGTCATGGACTGTAGCTTGTGATAGTCTGGGTTTTTTATTTATACTGATGGCTTTGCCTGTTGCCACCCCCCCAGAGCTGGCTGGGGGAGGGAGGGTGGGTGGGAAAATGGGCTGTAGGGTATTGGGCACAGCAGGGAACAAAGAGCCTTGGGGTGGCTGCAACCTA
>VXBX01003470.1:87319-156418 GCA_013400415.1 Scytalopus superciliaris
TGGTGGCTGGGAGGGTGGGCAGGCCCTGGCACAGGTTGGGCAGAGAAGCTGTGGCTGCCCCTGGATCCCTGGCAGTGTCCCAGGCCAGGCTGGACGGGGCTTGGAGCCCCCTGGGCTGGTGGGAGGTGTCCCTGCCCGTGGCAGGGGTGGCACTGGGGAGGCTTTGGGATCCCAACCCAAGGCATTCCATGATTCCATGATGGAGCAATGCACATTCACCTCTGCAGGTTCATCCTGCCCCTGGGGCTGCACGAGGGCAGTGGGAGTGTGTGGGTACCTGGTGGTCGTGGCATTGGGGTCTCATTCAAGTCTGTCCAGGCAGGAATGGGTGGGGAAGGAGTGAGAAGGTGCCTGGGCTGGTTTTTGGGGGCACCCATGAGCACTCCCAGCTCAGAGGAGCAGCCCCTCACTGGGGACTGGGGCTCACCTTGGCCTCTCTCCTGGGCAGGAATATTCCATATAAATCATCAGTTCACACCAGGTCAGAGGGCTTGCCACTGCAACATTATTACTTTATACAATTATTTATAGGATTACTAAAAATACAAATTTCTCCCCTTGTTTCTAGCTTTTTCTGAGGCTTTGTTAATTTTTAAGTGACAGGATCAAGTGGTTCCAGTGCACTTCTGGTCAGCTCTTGCCTAAGAATACAGGAAAAAAGAACATAGAAAATATTTTTATAGGGTTTTTTTCAGTTTTTCTCAGAACTTCAAGGGAACACTTTATTATGAAAAGCTGAAATTCAGCTCTACAAAAATAAAGTTTAATGGGCTTTAGGCCAGGCTTTTGACATTTCCTGCCTAATTCCCAGCTCCATGCCATGGCCTTTAGTGGAGTCCCTCGACAAAGCATTCTAAATAACGGCAGGATGACTGCCAATGGCTCCTGTTTTATCCACTGGGTGTGAGGGGTTACTTAACACAGAAGGAAAAACGAAAAGCAGGATTTTTTTATCTTTTGGGGAAGAAGGTCTTGTGCTGAAAAAGTTTAATTTGTGCCTGCTATGGGGTATTTTCCCTTAAGAGCCAACATTGCTGGATGCTTCTGTGGTCTGAAGAGCAGCTCCTCTGGCTTGTTCTGCAGAGCATTAAAAACTTGATAGTGTGGATTTGGGTAATTACTCTGCAGCTCTGATAAATCGTACATTTATGGGCAATCTTATCTACTGGGTGTCAGCGAAATTCTGAGCAGATGTGGGATTCTGCTGCATTTACACCATTTCCTTGCCCACCCTGGCTCTGCAGCTCCACATGTGCAGCAAATTTATCTTCATGCAACCTCAGCGCCCACGTGCTGAGGGGTTGGATCCCCAAGGGGCACCTTCCTGGGATTGCACCACGAAACTCAGTGCCCCAGGGAGGCTCCCGGGTGGGAGGGTGTGAGATGTGCAGACTCCAAGGCTGGAGCTCCCAGGAATTTGTGCACTGAAGGGGGTCAGGGCTGCAGGGATGGGGTGATGGGCATCAGCCCCCTCCATCCCTCTGGACCCTGAGATCAGACAGGCACAGTGACAGCCCTGCCAGGAGAAGAGAAGGCTCCAGAGAGACCTGAGAGTCTCTTGCAGTGCCTAAAGAGGCTCCAGGAGAGCTGGAGAGGGACTGGGGACAAGTCATGGAGGGACAGGACACAGGGAATGGCTTCCCACTGCCAGAGGGCAGGGATAGATGGGATATTGGGAAGGAATTGTTGGCTGGGAGGGTGGGCAGGTCCTGGCACAGGGTGCCCAGAGAAGCTGTGGCTGCCCCTGGATCCCTGGGAGTGTCCAAGGCCGGGTTGGACGGGGCTTGGAGCACCCTGGGCTGGTGGGAGGCCTAGACTGGAATGAGATGGGCTTTAATGCCCTTTCCAACCCAGGCCATTCTGTGATTCTATGGTTAAGGTGAATTCCCAGAACTCCAAACTGCTTTGGGTTGGAAGGAACCTTTAAGCTCACCCTGCTCCATGCCCTGCCATGGGCAGTGACACCTTCAATGAGCCCAGGTTCCTCCAAGCCCCATCCAACCTGCCCTTTGTGGAGTGCCTTGAATGGGAAAATGCACTGGTTTGGTTTACTGAGAGCTGAGATTTAACCTTCTTTGGAGGGGAAGAAAAAGCCTTTTCTGCTCCTTTTATGTGCCAGATCAAAGCTTGCTCATTTAACTCCCTTGATATTGCATTTTGTCCTTTGGCTTCAGAAGCACATTACAGAGACACAATTCCTGCTCTGCCTTTGAACTGCACCCCAGGATTCCTGTGATCACAAAGCTGGGACAAACGTGCAGTGAGAGTGGCCCCACGATGTTCTCCAGGACAACCCCTGGCACGTGCACAAAGTGCCTCTGTCCCTCAGAGCTCCTGCAATTGGATAGCATGGAAGGAAGACATCAAAGGAAGGGGAAATAGCACCCATTTTTTTGTCTTCTGAGCAGAATTTGCATAGTCTGGGCTGTTAGTCCTGGCCCTGCTGTGCTGGGCCGAGCAGTGCCCTTGTGTGAGCGTCGGGTGCTGATGTCCTGGCAGAGCACAGCCAGCTCAGCAACGACTGGAGTGCTGGAGAAGGGACACTGCCAGGGAAAACACCTTGCTGTGGTGGTGTTGGTGCCCAGGGCAGGCTCCTGGTGCTGGGAGCTCAGGGCAGGTTGTGCTCAGGAACCACCTCACAGCACCTGCGGAAGCTGCAGTGCCCAATTCCTGATGCATTAACATCAACCCAGAAAGGGGTGGGTTAGAAGGGACCTTAAATCTCATCTCATTCCACCCCCTGCCATGGGAAGGGACACCTCCCACCAGCCCAGGTTGCTCCAAGCCCCATCCAACCTGGCCTTGGACACTGCCAGAGATCCAGAGGCAGCCACAGCTTCTCTGGGCGCCCTGTGCCAGGGCCTGCCCACCCTCACAGGGAAGAATTCCTTCCAAATATCCAATGTTAATCTACTTCCTTTCAGCTTGTCCCTCCATCCCTTGTCTGAAGTCCCTCCATAAACTCCCCCATTTGGCTGCTCCCTTACTGGCCCCTCATGCTCTGTCCCATCATGGGAGGCACCACCAGGCACACCACAAGGATGCTGGCAGGTTGGAAACTGCACAGTGCAATCCCAGTGCTGAAAAACAAAGCATTATTCTCCTTTTCTTCCAAAAGTTCCTTCTGTCAGTGTGAAGACCTTGGACAGCAGGAAGACAAAAATTTCTGAAGTGAGTGATCAAAGAGCTGCCCGGGCTGTCGGTGCTGTGAGAGATCAGATGTTACATCAGACCCGTCAGAGCTGTGTCAAGGCAAAACTGCTGTCAGCACACGGCTTGTTTGCTGCTCCGTGGGTGACAAACCCGAGCGGCAGGGCGGGGGTCTGTGTCCCTCCTCGGCACCCGCGGGCAGCTGGAGTGCCCACGCCCTCCCAGCCTTACACAGGACCATGGAATGTGCTGAGCTGGAAGGGACCCACCAGAATCATCCAGTCCAACCCTCAGCCCTGCAGAGGTGCATCCCCAAGAGTCACCCTGTGCCCCAGAGGAGCATCCAAACCCTCCTGGAGCTCTGGCAGCCTTGGGGCTGTGTCCACTGCTCTGGGGAGCCTGGGCAGTGCCCACCACCCTCTGGGTGGCCTGAGCAGAGACATTTCTCAGCATACCCTGAGTGTGAACCCATCTTTCCCCCCAAGGATGTGGGTTAGGGAAGGAAACCCTTACCCCAGGTCTGTGCCCTGCTGTCAGAGGGGCTGCTGTCCCTGTGACCCCCACCCAGCCAGCACTGGGGACTCCGTGCCCTGCAGAATAACCACACAGGGATAAATAGCCTTTCCCACCGATGCCTCTCCTATTGCTTCAGTCGCTAAAGATCCCCTCCCTGCCATCCGATCTCTTATTTAACCATGCAATAGATTTGCCAGCGCATCATTAAGCGCAGATTTGTATATCCTTAAATTAAATTTAGCTATGAGGGCCTGAGTTATTTCCTTCCTGATTACCCATTTGTATGGAACAACAGCCATTAATCTCCCTCCCTTTTGCTGAGTTTACCACTGAGGGCTTGGGAGAACAGAACAAACGCCGTCTTTGCTTTGTGCGAGGATTCCGGCGTGTCCTTCCCCTGCTTTGGGCTCCACCTCTGCACATTCAAACCCCCGCATTCCACAGCTCGTTTCCCCTGCGCTCTCGGCTGCGTCTCCACTTTCCTGTGAGCTGATTGAGAACACTGTGCTAAACGCAGCGCTTTCATTCCAGAGAATGCAAACGATGCCAAGTCCAGGGTGTGAATATAAACTGGTTCTCGCTGCGTGGGGCGGCGCAGGGGAGGGGGGTGATGCTGAACAGGGCAGAGGAAACAGGGAAGGCTGTGATCCAAACGGAGCTGCTTGGGAATAGGTTTCCTTTTCCCAGCCCTGCTCACTGCCAGCGGGGAAAAATAACTGCAAATTAAGGGACATGGAGTGGGGAACCCACGCCTGCTGCAGCCTGCTGGGAGGGGAGGGCAGGAAGGTTAGGAATGTGGGATGAGTCCTGGGATGCTGGGAACTGTGCTCCCCTGGGGTGGCTGCATGAAGCTCCCAGGGGTCCTGTTTGATCCCCTGAGCTCAGAAACAGCCCTGGGCATGTGGCTGCTGAGAGGGGCAGCAGCAGCTTTACAGTGCCTAAAGGGGCTCCAGGAGAGCTGGGGAGGGACTGGGGACAAGGTATGGAGGGCAGGGCTGGGTGGGATATTGGGGAGGGATTGTTGGCTGGGAGGATGGGCAGGCCCTGGCCCAGGTTGGGCAGAGAAGCTGTGGCTGCCCCTGGATCAATCCCTGGGAGTGTCCCAGGCCAGGCTGGACAGGACTTGGAGCCCCCTGGGCTGGTGGGAGGTGTCCCTGCCCTTGGCAGGGGGTGGCACTGGGTGGCCTTTGAGGTCCCTTCCAGCCCAAATCATTCCATGATTTCTGTGATTTCTATTTCCACACCATCGGTTTTAGAGCCTGAATTTCTGAGCCCAAGTCCTTCTCAGATGCTGGGGATGATCCTCATTGATGACTGTGCTCCTGTTTCTTAGGAAAACATTCCCATTCCGTTTCTGCTGATGACACAAAGAGCCCTGTGCCAGCCCCCCTGGCAGTGTGGGCACTGCTCCTCTGCTGCAACATCCTCTGCTCTTTCAGCTGCCACCACCCCACATGTTCTGACCTTTCCAGGTAACATTTCCTTGAACATGGCAAAAATCTCCCCCCCCCTTTTTTTTTTTTTTCTTTTGTGCTTTACCCCCTTGGGTTGGATGCAAGTGAATTCCAACACAAGAATCTTCTGCTGACAGATGTCCTGGTTTCCTGTGGTTCTGGCTGCTGCATCAGAGTGGTGTGGACCCAAAATTACAATGAAAGGGAAGTGTCCATCTGGAGAGGGCAGGGCTTTGAAGGGCTCAGCGTGGAGAGCGAGGCTCAGCTCTCACACCTGCACCAGAAGTAGGTCACTGTGGCTCTGCCCTTACCCCTGTATTCCAAACAGAATGAAAATGAGATCTGGGGGGTTATAGGGTCAAAATGGTAATTTCAAACTTCAGAGCATCTTTTTTATTAAAAACCCAACTTTGCTGAAATAATTTATACTCTCTGATACTTTTGATTCAATGAATTCTCATTTTCAAATGGAAAAAAGTGTTTTTCATAAGGTCCTGACCTTCTCTCTCAGGTCCAGCCTGTGAGTGGCAGCAAGTCTGGGTATCAGATTCCTCCCAGACATGAAACTGTTCAGAAGTCATCAGGTGAAAGAATTCAACAAAATTTTCTCAAGACTTGTGACAAGGTTGACAGGAATCTCTAACCTCTGCCTTGCAGAGCTGGAATTGTCCCTGCCCATGGCAGGTGGCTTGGACCAGGTGACCTTTAGACGTCCCTTCCAACCCAAACCATTCCATGATTCTATGTGCAGAGAAAGAATAAAGGAAAACTAAATTGCAAGAAGGAAGAAGTGAGGAGGAGAGAAGGAAAACCTCTTTAGAAGAGGAGATTTATGGTTTTTAAACTGCACTCCCCTGTATCAGCAGCTCTGTAACAACTCCGTAATGCCACGTGTGATGAGGGAAGCTGAAGGAGCAAAGTGAATAGGAAACAAAATACGAATAAGATGCAATCTGAGAAAACATGGAGGCCCCAGAGAAGGAAGAAGAAAGGTTTGAAGAAGGTGGTCATACAAAGCAAATTGTAGCAGAGTGAGCTGTGCTCAAATACTGACACAGCTCGGCTTGGCAGGTCAGGGCAGAGGAAGAGGAGCGGGGTTGGTGACCACAAAGTTCTGTGAGCCTGGGGGAGGTGCAGGGGCTGGGGCACTGCAGGTCCTTTGGGGAGAGCTGGGGGAGCCAAAGGCCTTTGCTGCAGTTGGGGAGCAACCACAGAACACTGGGAGCACTGGGAGCACTGGGAGGTGCTGCCCAGGCAGGTTTGGACTGCCCAGCCCTGAAGGTGCCCAAGGCAGGACTGGCCGTGGCACTCAGTGCTCTGGGCTGGGGGACAAGGTGGGCATCGGGCACAGGGTGGGCTCCCTGGGCTGGGGGGCTTTTCCAACCTCAAGGGTTTTGGGATCACCGATGGCTGGACCCAAACCCCCCAGGCTGTGCAGAAAGGCCACGTTTCACAGCTCTGCCCTCGCTTCCTCTGACACTGTAATTTAAGTCCCCTAAACTCATTAAGCAGGTATTCATAGGTTGTAAAGCAGACAGAAATAATGAAATGTATTATGGAGAGGGCAATCACTCATCCCATTTATTACGTTACAAGGTTCCTTTGATTGAATTATGGTTGTGAAATGACTCTCTGTCCATATATTATCCTATGTTTAATGTATGGGGTACATCTGTTCGGGGTGGGATGGTAGGCTGGGGAGGGTTTACTGTGCAGCCCCTGTTCCTGTAACTAAGTCACTTTTTATCACCTGAGCAGTAGCCAACAGGCACACTGGGGAATGAGCTCTGCAGGTTTAATTACTGAGCTCTGCAGCCCTGGCTCCCTGAAATGAAAAATTAGTGCTTGGAAAAGGTGGGGAGGATGGAGTCAGTGCCAGATTCCCTGCAAGGAGTTGCTGGAGGAAGTCAGGCTTGGCCTGAGCGTCACCTCACACACTTTACAGGCACCATCCGGCATGGGCTGTGCTGGGAAACTGCACTGAGGCCACTGCAGATCCAAATTGTCCTCCTGGGCACTCAGTGCCACTGTAAGGGACAGACACCCTTGGGGAAAGGGCACCTGGTGTGGGTGGCAGCCCCAAACCCACACTGGGTGGGAGGGAGCTGGACAGTGAGGTACTGCCTCGACCGAGCCCCTCCTGAGAGAGAGGGGTGGCTGCACAGTCTGAAGGACACTTTGCTGCTCTGCTGTCCCCTGATGGACAGGGAATGGTGCCAGACCTGCCCAAACATCACATTCTTGGTGTCAAGTGCATGGATAAGAGACCCTCCCCCCCGTTATTTCTGAGTTCAAGCTTCAGTGCTGGCCCTGCTGCATCACCAGGACTCTGCTGCAGACCCCATGCCCTGCTCCTCCTACAGCCCTCCCTGCCCCTGCCAGCCTGGCCCCTCTCCATGGGGGTGTGGGATGATCTGTGTATTGTCTGTATGGAGTTATATATGTGTGTGTGTGCTGCAGCTTCCTCCTGAGGGGCAGCACAGGGACAGCTCTGATCTCTGCTCTCTCTGAGCAGGGACAGCAGCCAGGGAAGGGATGGGGCTGTGCCAGGGCAGGCTCAGGTTGGACAGTCAGGGAAAGGCACTTTCCCCAGAGGGTGGTGGGCACTGCCCAGGCTCCCCAGGGCAGTGGGCACAGTCTCAAGGCTGCCAGAACTCCAGGGGGGTTTGGACAGCACTCTTAAGGGACAGTTGGGGGGTCTGTGCAGGGCCAGGCGTTGAACTGGATGACCCTTGGGAGTCCCTCCCAGCTCAGGACATTCTGGGATTGATGAGCTGCCAGTTCATTCAGGCTGGGAACGGAAAACCATCAAAGCAGTCCAGAGCAGCCTTAGGGATGGTGGCAGTTCCATGTATCCTGATTCCAGAACCAAGCACAGGGGCTGTGGTTTGCCCAGTTTCTGGGCTCACACTGGGGGAGAAATTGATGAAATCCAACACTTTGTGACAGGCAGGGGCAGGTGAGAGGGATTTAATGGTCCTGTCTGGGCTTAAACTCCCTAAATCTGAGAAGCGGTGGTGAAGAGCTGCCCTGGGTAGGAGCTGGTAATTTAAACCTCAGTTCTGCCTTGTCAGCCCTAATTCCCAGGGGAGGAGGCTGAACCTGCTGCTTGCCCTTGCTGTGCATGAGGAGATAACAGAGCTTTCAGCTCCAGCCGATCCAATCCAGCCACGTCTGCACCTCAGGAGATTTGAGGCTGTGAGAGAAAACTCCAGCTCAGACCAAGCTCAGCACATCAAAATGAGGGAAACTTGGAAAAGCCTGGAAAGTTCTAGTTGACATCCTGAATATCCAATTGTTTGGGATTAGTCCCTGGGCTGCCCTGGTGGACTCACCCCAAGCAGTGCCTTGGGAACATTTTCCATCCTTGGGGGCTTCCTGAAGTCCTAAAACACCAGGCAGGGCTTTGGCTCCCATCCAATCCATCCTGTTCTATCATATCCCATTCCATCCCACCCCAACCATCTAATAGCATCATGATTATAAAATCATCAGAATGGTTTGGGTGGGAAGGGACCTCAAAGCCCCCCCAGTGCCACCCCTGCCATGGGCAGGGACACCTCCCACCAGCCCAGGGGGCTCCAAGCCCCATCCAACCTGCCCTGGGACACTCCCAGGGATCCAGGGGCAGCCACAGCTTCTCTGCCCAACCCATGCCAGGGCTCAATATCCCATCTGTCCCTGCCCTCTGGCAGTGGGAATCCATTCCCCCTTGTCCTGTCCCTCCATCCCTTGTCAATGGTTTTTCTCCATCTTTTCTTGTTGACTCCTTTCACGTCCTGCAAGGCCACAATTGGGTCACCCTGAATCCTTCTCTTCTCCAGGCTGGACAATCCCAGCTCTCCAGCCTTCCCTCCCAACAGAGCTGCTCTAACCTCTACCCATCCTGGTGTCTCCTCTGGATTCGTCCAACAGTCTGATGTTGTAGACAAGCAAAGCTGTTCTATAAATAACTGTAGGGGAAAATGGATAAACTTCCCATGACAAAAATAAGAAAAACAGAATTAGAATTGGTTTTAATTGCTTTTTGAGATCCAATTTTTGGAACAACTTCCACTGCAACACTGAAGAGGCTGTCCTAAATCCCTGGGGTTCCACTGATGGCTGCAGGTTGGGTGGGATTGAGCACAAAAGGCAAATGAACCTGATCGTGAAAACAGTTGCCGTTGCAGAAACAGCTGAGGGTGAAACTCCCTCCCTCCCCTCAGCAATAAGTGTTACCACCTGCACTGATTTAATTTCCAAGGTGTTAATTGTCGGTGGGGAGCGGTGGGGCCGAACATCACCAAGATATGGAACCCCAGCAGCCACCACAGCCCTGAGAGCCCAGTCCAAAGCTGGAGTAAGTCGAAATGCAACAGCTCTGCAGCTGCACCGCGGCAGGAGAGCACAGCAGGAGGGCTTTAATGAAACAGGTATTCTTCCCTGTAAAGAATTGCTGTGTTTTGCAATTGAACTAATTGCTGTAAATGTAAAGTACGTGACTCTGCCAAATCAGGGTTCTCCGGAAAATTTCCTTTGGAGTGTTTTTCCACACGTGCTGTTTCATTGCTAACTGGTTTTGGAGAGCTGGCAGGGTAGTTCTGGAACATATGTGCCTTCCAGTGCCTCTGCCCTGCCAGGAATTTCATTTGCAGGCTGTAAATGTGTTTTTTACTTCTTTTGTTGGTATTTTACAGCAGCTTTCTCTCTTGAAGAGAATAGTCAGGATTGTAATGGTAAATGGCTGGAGATTTCAGATGAGTTATTTGGTTATTTATTTTTGTGCCCATCTTCCCTCCCTGCTTCCCACCCTTTGCCTGCTAGAGTTGTGTTATTAGCTCTTGAACCAAGGAGCTCTAAAATCTGAGGAAAAGTACAGGCTGAGAAAGTCGGGGCTGTTCAGCCTGGAGAAGAAAAGCTTGTATGGGACCTCAGAGCACCTTCCAGTTTCTAAAAGGACATCTAGGAACTTTTTGAAAGGTTTGGGTTGGAAGGGAAATCAAAGTCCACCCAGTGCCACCCCCTGCCATGGGCAGGGACACCTCCCACCAGCCCAGGGGGCTCCAAGCCCCGTCCACCCTGGCCTGGGACACTCCCAGGGATCCAAGGGCAGCCACAGCTTCTCTGGGCACCCTGTGCCAGGGCCTGCCCACCCTCCCCATCACTACAGCAGCAGTTACTGCCTCCAAAGCTCAATCTGACAGCCAGAACCTGTGGTTTTCCTTGGAAATGTGCTCCACCAGGGAGATTTTTCTTGTTTAAGAGTTCATTGTAATCTGTAGTTAACAAAGCAGCTAACAAGCCCCAGGCTTTGCTCCTCCCATCCATCCCAGGCTGGTCCCTGCTTTTCCCAGCTCAGGGCACCAGTGCAGCCCTGCCTGGGAGCTGCAGGGATAAACCCGTGTCAGCATCGGACGTGACTTCATTTACCTCTCCAGATAATGCCTGTGCCCACTTCAGGCTTGGAGCAGCTCCAGTGGCCCAGAGTGCCCTAGCCCAGTGGGGTTTGGCAGGCTGGGAGTGCCCCTGCCCCACACCAGCCATGTGCTGCTGCCCCCAAATGCTGCCAAGCCCTTGTCTCTGGCCCTGGTGCCCCGAGCTCCCCCTTCCCTCTCCAGACCTGTAATGCTCTCATTAACAATCCAAGTGCCTGAATCCAGGGGGTTAGGAGGTTTAGTTTAATTATTCTTGCTTGCAGTCTTATCTGGATTAAGAAAAAAACCCTTAATTACCTGGCTAATATCTTTGCCTTTTCCACAGGGTTTCTGTTCCCATTAACCATTCCAGAGCCTGTGTGGAGCATCGCTGCAGGGCATGGTGAGTGAGGGCTCTGGTTCTCTGGGGTTTGCTAAAGGCACAGAGCCAGCCAGCAAAACAGGTATTAAATGGCATTTCCTATGGCAGGTTTCAGGAAACAGTCATGAGGAAAAAAGTGTTTGCAAATGTCAGTGTTTTGAAATAGCCCATGTTGGCCCTCACTTGGTTTGGTGCATTTGCCAAACTGGAAAACAACCCCGGCTCCTCTCCGGGCTCCAGCACTGCCTGGTGAGAGGAGAAGTGTTAACATTTATTACTTGATGGTAAACATCATTAGTGTGACCTTTTTGAGACGTTTTAAAGGAGAAATTGGGTAATGCAGAAGGCCAGAGTCCTTTCTCTCAGATGTGTCTGTGTTTGCAGCTTCTCTCCACAACACCTTTGTGTCTCAGGGAATTCAAGTGTTGCTTTCAACTGACAAAGGCTGAAGGAATAATGTGCCGTGGTCAGTCTATTTCTGGGTGGTGTTGTCAGTGCTCCAGAGTGCAATAGTTTGGGAAAGGGGACCTGGAAAACAGTTGTGAGTTTCAGTTTTTGTAGAATTTTTTATTCTTCCTCATGTCCTATAAATATTATCTCTGTTATTTGGGTTGGAAGGAACCTTAAAGCCCATCTAGCAGAAAGTTTATATTTGGGCAAGAAAAAGCCTTTTGTGGCATTGCCTGGGCATGACATGCCATGAGGAGGGAGATTCCAACATCCCAAAGAGGACTGAGCTGTATGGCCATGGCTGCTCAGCCAGTACCCGAGGACACCTTCCCCAAGCAAAGCCACCTGGATGCTGCCTTGTTCTCTGGAAGTGACAGGGATTGTCACAGCCCCTTCCCTCTTGCAGGGGAAGAATGGCACAAAGAAGTCATTGTTTTCTCTGCAGCTTCCCTGTCTTTTCTGACCTTGGTGCTTCCCTGGTGCAGCTTGGAAAATAGTAAATGAAAGGCTGGAATTCCTCCATCTGAATAAACCTGGTGATACTGTAGGGCTTGCTCATCTTAAAGGTCTTTTGCAACCTGAATGATCCCAGGATTTGGGAACATGAACCTGTGTATGCTTGGCTGGGTGGAGCTGGGAGCCAGGGAAGGAGGCAGAGGCAGGTCTCTTCTGATAAAGCTGTTCCCTGCAGACCAGACCAGCCTGGCCAGTGTTATCAGCAGTTCTGGGCTCAAAATGAAGTGGCTTTTAACTACACAAAGTAAAATTCCAGCAGATATCTGCACATCCCAAACTGCCATGAGCCCAGTTAGTTCAGGGGGTTGGAGGTGTTTTGTTACCTCATCTGAGCATGGAGGCTGCTGGGTCAGGGTTTGCTGTACAAAAATACATATGTATATAAAATATTTGTATGTACCGTAAGTGTGTATCTCACAGAGGGGCAGCAGCAGCGCAGCTACAAGGAGCCTGTCAGCTGGGAAGTGATGGGAATGTTTCTCTTTCCTGTAGGGTGATGGGCTGAGGCCTCAGTGTCTTTTCAGCCCTGGGCTGGATCTCGTTGCTGAGCTCACCTGGATGGCTGGTTAGGATGCAGGTGGCAGCTCCAGGGCTGTGGGGAGGCTCTGCTGGCCAGACCCCTGGGCTTTGGATTTCTGGGGATAAAGGCATGATAAGTATCTGGAAGTCTAAGCTTCCTTAAAAACTTAGGAAAATAAGAGATTAGTGGATGGAAAGTGGGTGGCACCATGTTGCACAGAGGTGGTGGTCACCCTATCTTGGAAGTGTCCAAAGCCAGGTTGGATAGGGTTTGGAGCAGCCTGGGCTGGTGGGAGGTGTCCCTGCCCATGGCAGGGGGTGGGATTGGATGGGCTTTAAATGCTCAATTCAACCCAAACTGTTCTAGAATTCTGTGTGCAGAGAAAGAGTGAGGGGAAACTAAATTGCAAGAGGGGAGAAAGTGAGCAGAAGAGAAGAAAAACCTTCAAGCATCTTTAGAGGTCCTGGAAATTCTGAGGTCCTTCCTGTAGCCTGTGAGTCCTTCAAGGGGACTCGTGCTCTTTGAAACCACCTTTATTAGAGGGACCTATTTTTATGTGTTCAGACCTTTGACTTCCCATTTTCATTTCTCTCTGGAAGGTGAAATTCATGCTCTGAGAGCTCTTAAATGGAAATAACCTGGGGAAAAAAAGCTGCAGCAGCCACATCAGCCTTGGGGAGGCACCACAGCTGTAACATCAGTGTGCAGAAGTGCTGCTTTGGTGAAGGGCAGGGACTGGGGGCCTGTGGGGTGGGTGACCCTTTGCAGCTGGTTGTGGCACCTCAAAAGGTGAAAAGGATGCTGCTCTCAGGTGTCCCAGCACTCCCATGGTCCCCCACCATCTGTCCCAGTCTGAGCTTCCCAGTCCAGCCTTCCAGCACCGGCACAGCCTTTGCCCACCTGCCTGCCCTGCTGCTGGTCTGCCCCTTCAAAGGGAATGGGATCTCTGCCAGCGGAGCCCCAAATAAGGGTTTAAACCACCACTTTAGTCTTTTCCTGCACATCAAAAGAGCAGCCAGTTGCAGAGCTGGGGCTGTTTCAGTCCCTCCAGCTTTGTGTCTGTGGGCAGTGCTCCTGAGCAGCCACTTGTGTGTGTGATGGATCTCAGCGGGGCCGGTAATCACTGTCAGCAGCCAGTGCTGCTGGATGCAGCGTGTCATTCCAGGCTGCACGCATTGCCCCCCTGCTGCTCCTGCCTGCATTTATAACAGCTCTCGTTTTTGTTGGATTCAAAGAGCTGTTTGATCAGGGTTTTGCTTTAGCTGTGTGACACAGGCAAATTGCAGGAGGGAAAACAAATGTGCTGTAGCGTTGGGTGATTGTCTCCTGTGGAACGACGTGGTTATCTCACAGGGGCACATTTCCACATGCGTGGAACAGGGCATTTCTCGTGGCCCTGCACACACACTGTTTTGGCAGACAAACTTTGTCAAATGCCTTTGCTGAGTAGCAAAGACTTGTAGTAAAATCCTTTTCAAGTGTGTTTTTTTTTTTGATATGAAATGGATTTTTAGTGCATCACAACGGGGACAACGGGAGATGTGACACCTCGTGGTTGTTCTTTGTGAGGGTAAATACCAAAGTGAGATGGTGATAGTCTGTTTATTTTTACAAGGAGATAAATAACTGAAAGGGCAGCAGCTTATTAGATAAAAGCTAATACAGCTGGGCCCTGGGCTGGTGAAAGGGCATCATAAAACAAGGTAAGGTTTTAGTGGTGGAGTGTTTTTGATGGAAGCAAGAGGAGCATTGCTCAGTCAGGTGTAGGCCAAGGTTGTGTTGGTACATGGGGGGCTGTGGCAATCCGTGTCATCAATCATTTGGGCAACCAAATGGAGCAGCAGGAGGGACAGGAACAGGACAGGCAGGGGTGTGAAGGGGGAAGTGCCCAGGGCTCTGCTCAGCTCTCACTTCAGCTCAGAGTGTTTGCAGCTCTTGCCCCATTCAGACTCCTCTCAATGAATTCCAAGCCCCCATTTGATGTGTTATGCCCCCTTTCCCTGTGACACTGGGGTGTCCCCAGCTCACAGGAGCCTTCCCCACCCTGCAAGGGCTCGGCTGGGCATGGCTGTCTGGGGTGTGACAGCCTGTCTGCACACACAGACATCAGACAGAAGGCTCTGAATCTGTCCTTGAGTGGGGCATTCCTGCCCTTCCACTGGTTCCCACGTTCCCATCGCAGCTCCCATGGGATGAGCCTGCCTCCCTCTGGCCTTGCTGTCCTTGGTGCTGCCCATGAAAATACAGGCAGTTCCTCCCACTCCCTGTGCTGTTCTAGGATAGTAATTTAACCTGCCCTTCCTCCAGAACACCTTTGCACGTGTTTCATACAGTGGAGCTCCTCCTCCTGAGGCCAGAACTGAGCATTACAAAAGTCCTTTGTTTCTAGAAAGGCAAACCCGACCTGGTGCCTGTGGCAGTGGTGGGGCTCACTGGGATGGCTCCAGCCTTGGAGCCAGAGCTCAGGAGAAGAAAGTCTCCAGGTGCCTTTGCTCAATCAGGAGTGGAAGGGCTGGTTCCCAGCAGATCCCAGAGTGGGTTGACGAAATTAAATACCTATATTGTGTGATGTTGCAAATGTCTGACTGAAATCAGCCTCCTAGGAAAAGGAAGGTGAGGTGTTAAGTTTGAGAAGGATGGTGGGGATAGCTCAGACAAAGCCTTAGAGCCACTGGAAGCTTTCTGTGGAGAAATGGCTGACATTTATTACAGCTTATTTTTGTATTGTATGATGAGAGTGAACAACTTCACCTTGGCTGTTTTGGTAACCAGAATAAACATACAAATAAGGTTGGGTTTGGGTTGGAAGGACCTCAAAGCCCAGCCAGTGTCACCCCTGCCATGGGCAGGGACACCTCCCACCAGCCCAGGGGGCTCCAAGCCCCATCCAGCCTGGCCTGGGACACTCCCAGGGATCCAGGGGCAGCCACAGCTTCTCTGCCCAACCTGTGCCAGGGCCTGCCCACCCTCCCAGCCAGGAATCCCTTCCCAATATTCCATCTAACCCTGCCCACCTACAGCTTAAAACCATTCCTCCCTGTCCTATCACTGCCTGCCCTTGTGGAAAGCCCCTCTCACATAATGACCCCGTAACTTCCAGATGACTGCAGCAATGTCATTTCAGCACTTGGCACTGTTTTCCTTCTTGCTCTGAAGGTCACAGCAGGGGATCAGGGCAGGGAAATGTGCAGTTACAAAGCAGAGGTGACACTGGGAAGGCATATTTCCATCTGTGTTTTAAGGAGCCTTCATTACCTGCTAAAACATACAGCTGAGATCAATGAGAAACAGATAATTAATGGAGGGATTAAAATACCTTCCATGGTGGCCAGATGAGCCTGGAGAAAGAGTGATGTTAATGCTGGAATTCTGGGGGATTCATTCTGATTATTATATAAAATTCAGGGCATGTCATCCCATTTCCCAGCAGTGACTCTTTTCACTCTACACTTGCACCTTGCACTGGCAGAGCTGCCCAGGGCAGGGGTGGATCCACCCCCCCCACACCCCCGCAGGGATTTAAAAGCCCTGTGGATGTGGCACTTGGGAACGTGGGTCAGTGGTGGCCTTGGCAGTGCTGGGGATGGTTGGACTCAATGGGCTCAGAGGGCTTTTCCAACCTCAATGATTCTGTAATTCTGTATTTGGGACCCAGAGCTTTGCTGTGCCCATCCCACCCTGCTGAGGACCATCACTGGCCACCCCTGGGCTGGGACAGCTCCAGAAGCAGCAGACCCTTTCTCAGGGTATGGCCTTACAGTGCTGCAGATTTTTGTTATTTCTTTGAAGTGTTTTGACTTTTGTAGCTCAATCAAATCTGCCTGATAAAAATGTAGGGTCTGGCTCATGGTGGCATTGAAGATAAAGGCAAATAACTGTATTTTTTTCTTTCATCTTTGTCTCCTGAAAAAGTAATATGCATCTACTGGTGATATTAATATTCATATTTTTGTGCTCCCCTCTGATGTTTCACTAAGTATAAGCCCTTGGCAAAATATAACTGGAATAAGTAAAGAAAGAAATCTGGCTCTTAATTCTTATTCTGCATTCCTGTTCAGATTTGGTAATTAGACCCTGAATTTTCTTGTATTTCAGATTTTTTTTTAGTTGACCTTCTTAGGTTTTAATCCCCCTGCAAGTTGTTTCTCTGTGTCCCAAATGGCAGTGACTGTCCTTTGGGCTGAGAAATCCATCAGAGCTCATCACCAATCTGCTGCAGAGACCTGCCAGTGCTGCAGGAGCTCCTGTCCTGCTCTGCCACAAAGACTGAGACTGCAGCTGATTTAAACCCCTTCCAATCTCCTGTGAGAGGCACGTTGAGCTCCAGGGCTTGGAGGAGGCTGGTGGTGCCTCTGGAGCAGCTCCTTTCCCTTGCCGGGGCTGGGGGATTCAGTGCCTTGGTGCTCTCTGCTTCAGGCTGCAGGTCCATGGGCTTCACCTTACCCTGCAGCCACTTCCAGTCTCTTTGGTACTAAATTCAACCCTTCCCTGGAGTCCAACCACCTCTCCCTTTCATATGTTATATTTTTCTTTTCACCAGTGGAAAATGCAGACTGGTTTGGGATGGAAGGGACCTCAAAGCTCCCCCAGTGCCCCCCCTGCCCTGGGCAGGGACACCTCCCACCAGCCCAGGGGGCTCCAAGCCCCGTCCAGCCTGGCCTGGGGCACTCCCAGGGATCCAGGGGCAGCCACAGCTTCTCTGCCCAACCTGGGCCAGGGCCTGCCCACCCTCCCAGCCAGCAATTCCTCCCCAATATCCTATCTATCTCTGCCCTCTGGCAGTGGGAAGCCATTCCCCCCTGTCCTGGCCCTCCAGGCCCTTGTCCAAAGCCCTTCTCTTTGGCCACTGCATGAAAATGCTGAACTAAGCCTTGAGATGAGGTGCAGGGTCCTCTTCCCAGCTCTGCCTGGGGTGACCCCTGCAAAGCTCTCTCTTCCCCACTTACCTTCTGCTCCAGTGACACTTGGTTGTGTGAGGGCTGGGCTTCACCAGAGCTCAAAATCTGGCTCCGTGTGTGACAAGGATTGTAGAACATGTGGTAGCAAAAGTTGGAGTCATGGCCTTTGAAATGACATGAACACCTCAAGCTCCTAGGAGTTAATAGTCAAAGCTGTTCTTGCCAGCAGGAAATGTGCCTTTTCTGCTCTACCTCAGGCTTTGCTGCTCTAAGGATGCCTCTCACTGGCCATTTGTACTCGTCCTGTGGTTTGTTCCTGGGTTTTGTTGGGTTTTTTTCCTCTTCATGTCAGACTGAAAAGTTCCAGGATTTCACATGAAATCCTTGTTATTTGATCCAGCACTTCTGACTGTGGGCTTTCAACTAGAATCCCATCTCACCCTGCTATTTATTTGGGTAGCTCATCCTTGCCACACTAGAACATCCTTTTTCTCTTATAAATTGAACTAATGGTTCTGCATATTATTTTTCTTAATGATCTTCTCTCTTCTGAATACTTTGAGGTGCTTAATGATGTGCCAAAGCTAGATATGGGTATAAATAATGTCTGTCAGAGCTGATGATGTCCTCAAATGTTGGTGCTTTTTTTTTTTAAACTCCTTTTGTTAAAATTGTGTGGGAATCACATGCTTTATTACAGTATTTTCTTCTGATTAGTTCCCCCAAATGGTTATGTCAGGAGCAGTCAGGCAGCAGGAACAAGAATCCCTCCAGCCATCAAAACAAACAGTGGTTGTTATGAGCGCAGGACAATTTAAATATAATGTATCAGTGATACCTAAATCCACACTTGTCAGGTGGCCTGGCACCAGGAGCCCGTGAAATAACAAGGTTGGGATGGCAGCAGGAGCTGCAGAGCTCATTCTTCTCCCGTTTAATTGCAGCTCGAGTTGCGCTGACCTTTCTGGGAGCTGCTCCACGGTGAATGACGAGTCTTTTGTTTCCCTGGCTCGCTCCTCTCCCTCTGCTTTGTTAGGCAGCGCTGCAGAGACAGGTTAATTAAGGCAAGATTTAGATCAGTCACTCTGCAACAGTGCAGAAACCCCAAAATCAGTCGGGTGGCCATTGGGATAATTCCTGAGTGTGGAATTCCCACCCCAGGGGCTGGGACAGGGCAAGGGCTCTGCAGCTCCTGTGTGAGCCGGGACATGTGGGCAGCGTGCTGGGAACTGAGCTGTGTCCAGCACCTCCTGCATTTCTCTGCCCCTGCCTCACCCGCTGAGGGATGGTTTGCTGTGGCCAGTCACAGAATCCCGGGATATTTGGGTTGGCAGGGACACCTCCCACCAGCCCAGGGGGCTCCAAGCCCTGTCCAGCTCGGCCTGGGACACTCCCAGAGATCCAGGGGCAGCCACAGCTTCTCTGCCCAACCTGTGCCAGGGCCTGCCCACCCTCCCAGCCAGCAATCCCTTCCCAATATCCCATCTAACCCTGCCCTCTGGCAGTGGGGAAGCCATTCCCCCTTGTCCTGGCACTAATGATGAAATACAGTGAGAAGCCCTGGAACTGCAGGAGATCAGCACCCCGTCAGACACTGATCAGAACCATTTCCTATCTGACATTGGCTGTACCGGTGTCATGTTTAGAGCTGGGAGGGGTTTTCCTCAAGGGCTGTGCAGACTTGATTTCCTCTCCTGTTGCAGCACATTTTCTTTCAGTTCTGCTCTGAAATCTCCCAGTACAACCAGAAAAGCCCAGTGACACCCACCGTGGAGCCCCTTCCTGGCACCACTATGAACCTTTTCCAGAGCAGGAAGCTGCAGAGGAATTTCCTGCTGGATACATTTTAGGCTGAAAAAGCTTTGATGTCACAGTTTGTTAGAAATTGTCCTTGAATGTGCAGAAAATGAACCCCTCAAGGCGTAGGGCTTTATTCTCACTGTGTTTCTGTCACTTAATGTAGACTCAAGACAAAACCTGAACTATTTTTAATATAAACAAGCACAATTGATACAAATCCCATGGGAATAGAAACTTCTGGATGTATGCTGGTGTGTTTATTCTTGTGCTTTGCTGTGTCCAGGCAGTCCTTGAGTTGATCTTCCTTTAATTTGCTGTAATTCTTGTAGTTCAGCTCATCCTGTCTGTGCATCTCACATCAATATTCACACTGGTGTTATTCATAAAGTCTTTGCAAGTGTGTGGCAGAGGCCAGGAAGAGTTTTGCCTGTTTTTGATGTATGTCACGTGGAATACACTCTTAAAGCAAAAATAAAGGTCACAGAAAGACTGTGACACATCTGCAAACTCAATTTATGAGACTCATGTTCATATCCACTGAACAGAATATGGTGGAAATAGCTTAGAAGAATGTCCTGATCCTCTCCCAGGGCCCCCTGAGCACAACCATTTCCTGAAAACAAAAAGCAAGTGGTGCTTTTGTCAGGCTTTAACAAGGAGGGATTAATTAAGATGGCAAAGCACACCTCCCAGAGAAGGATGGTTTCGTTCTCTGTCAGGACTCTGGTATTAAAAAGAAGTGAAGCCATTAGCATTAGATTTATTTAGTATTACATTTTGTCTTCAAAATACTCTTCAGAAAGACATAAAGCCAGGCAGTCACTAATAGGCAATTTTGAGACAACTGGGTAACTCGAGTGTGAAAGGCTGAAATGCCCAAAGGTCAGATGCCTCTGAGATTTGATTCTTCCATCCAGTAAAAGTCTTAATGACTAGTTTAATTATATGACAGAGTAGAGCACTTTGGTTCAATGAATCCAAGGAAGTTAGAAATTGCTATTTTCCTGGGTAAATCACTTGAAAATAAGTTGAATTGTTAAAATAATCATTGACTACTTCAAAAGGTTTCCATTGGCACTCTCACAGTTCAGTAGAGCTTTAGTTAAGCCAAAGCCTCATTGAGTTACAAGCACTTAATTGGAATATGTTTTTGTAAGTTTGCTTTTCCCTCCCTGGTAATAAGCCCATGATGGATATAAACAAGCTTTGGGATTGGAGCTGGGCACAGGATTAACTGCAAGTGATTTGTTGTGCACACTGCTCCTGCTGTCAGGGGTGGGCATCACCTTGTCCCTGTCACAGCTCATCCTTTGTGGGTCCCTGTGTTTGCTCCCCAGCCCTGCTCCTGCCTTGTCTCAGCACTAGTAACACTGCTCCCACGCTGCTGGTGACTGCTGGGACTTGTGTTCTTTCTTTCCCTCTCCCGGGGAGAGCTGGAGGGTGCCACGGAGCTTTTGGGAAGGGTGATTGAACCGGACTGTGATGAGGGTGTTGCTCTCCGTGGTGCTGATCTTCCACAACGAGGGGGGGTCCTGCTCCAAATGTCCTAAAGCTTTACTGCCCATAGAGGTTGTGAATTCCCCATCCCTGGAAGTGTTCCAGGCCAGGCTGGACAGGGCTTGGTGCAGCCTGGGCTAGTGGGAGGTGTCCCTGCCCGTGGCAGGGGATGGTGCTGGGTGAACTTTGATGGCCCACTGGTTTCAGTAGTGGGCAGCTTGTGGCAATGCTTGTGGGGTTTCTCAGACTCCCAAGGGGAAAATGTTCTTATCAGGGACATGGGCAACTCCAGCATAATGAGACTAAGGTCACTGGATGTTTGGATGGGTTATTAGGAAAAATGTCTCTGCTGAGAGGATTGGAAATCCCTGGCACAGGCTGCCCAGGGTAGTGGTGGAGCCCCCCCTCCCTGGAAGGGTTAAAAAACATGTGGATGTGGCACTTGACATGGGTTAGTGGTGAACATTGTGCTGGGTTGATGGTTGGACTTGGTGATCTTAGATGCCTTTTCTAGCCTAAGCAGTTCTGTGATTCTGTGATGTTGGGGCTGCTGATTTTAAGGTGACTTAACCCAGCATTAGACACCAGAGACCCTCTCTTTTGGGGTCTGGAGAGTCAGTCACATGAGGAGCAGCTGAAGGGGTTAACTTGGAGAAAAGGAGGCTCAGGGGGGATCTTCTGGCTCTGCAAGGCCCTGCCAGGAGGGGGAGCTGGGGGGGGTCGGGCTCTGCTCCCAGGGAACAGGGACAGGAGGGGAGGGAACGGGCTCAGGCTGGGCCAGGGCAGGGGGGACAGCAGCAGGAATTTGCCCCTGGAAAGGGTGTTGAGGCCTTGGCAGGGGCTGCCCAGGGAGGGTTGGAGTGCCCAGCCCTGGAGGTGTTTGGTTGTGACACTCAGTGCTCTGGGCTGGATAACAAGGTTGGCATCAGGCACAGGGTGGGCTTTGATTTTAGAGTTCTTTTCCAACCTCAGTGATTCTGGGATTCTGAGGAACTTGGTCAATGTGGTTGCCCTGGGCCTGACAAGGAGCCAGTGCAGGATCCTGGGTCCTGTTCCCTCTGTTTCTCCTCAGTGCAGAAAAAGGGTTCCTGCCCTGGCACCAGAGGTGTGGCCCAAGTGTAAATAACATTTAGGAGCTGTTGAGTTTCTCCATTGGGCGAGTGGGTACAGTTGGAGCTGGTGGAGCATTTCCAAGAACAGTCTCCCCAGGCGTATAAATAGCACTTAAATGAGTGTTTTCCTCCCAGTTAATAACACAGCTTTATTTTTAACTCCTTTCCCCAGTCAGTGGCACACAGCGCAAGGAGAGCAATGGGAGGGGGAAGGAACACATCCAAAAAGCTCGGGAAATGCGGGGGATGAGCTCAGTGTAGCCACCAGCAGCAGGATTGTCCCAGCCTCCCCCGAGAGCCTGGGCAGTCACTTGTGCTGTCCTGGTTGTGCAGGGACAAGCAGCCCATTTCTCACCCGAGCGGTCGGGCACAATGAGCTCCATCTGACACTCTTTGTCGGGGCTTTCACACTGTCCTTGGCCAGCCCCAGGGAATAAATGGCCACTGGCCCGTGGCAAAAGTTTATCAGTGGGGTGTGCAGAGATTCCTCCACGGGGACTGGTGCTGTGTGTCATGTTAATGAACGTGGGGAAGGCAGGGAACACATAATGGAGTCATTTACACCACCAAAGCTGCAGCTCTCCGGTCTAAGGGGACCCTAATGGAGGAAAGTGGCCAACAGGACGACAGCAAATAAAGCTCAATGTGGTGAGATACAACTTATGTAGGACAGAATCATTTGGAAAACTCGTGTCTGGAACTAAGAGTGGTGAAATGAGTCACAGAAATAGGGGTTTGGAAGGCACTGGTGGAGGTCATCCCACCAAAGTCCCTCCTTGAGCCCCAGAGTGAGGCAGCTGTGACTTTGTCTGGATAACTTTGGAAGTGTCCAGGGATGGAGATGGCACCACCTCTGGCTGCCTCTCCCACAGATGTCCACCCCAACATCTTGTCTAAAGCCTCCCAAATTGCAGCTCAGGACTCCTGACCCTGCCAGGGAGGGTTTTGGCTTTGCAGCCACCCTTCAAACCCTTCCCTACAGGTGAGACATCCTTGGCCATCTGGGTAGCTGAGGAACCAGAGAGTCACGAATCATTTAGGGTGGAAAACCCCTTTAAGACCATGAAATCCAACCCTTAATGCAGCACTGCCAATCCTGTACCCTCTTTCTTGTTGACAGCAAGACAGCTTGTCAAACCTATGTCAGATTTTACTGGAAAATCAGGCAAAATAAAACAGGGTTTCTTTTTCCCAGATCTTGTAGGAACTCTTTTTTAAGTTTGTTTTGGGGGCTTGTTTGTTTTTTTTGTTTTTTTTTTTTTCTTTTTTTTCTTTTTTTTTTGGGGGGGAGAGGGTTGGGGAGTTTTTTTGTGGGTTTTTTTTTGTTTTGTTTTTTTGGGGTTTGAAGCTCCCAAATAGCCTTTTTAAAATTTTAATTGGTATTTCTAAAATCCTTGTCTGGAATTCCAGCACCCATGAGCCATCAGTCTGTGCTGGTGGTCAGGGAAGGAGGAGGTCCCCAAACACCTGATACATGTCCCAAGTCAATTCCTCATTTTCATCTCCAGGAATGAACACTGTCCCACTGCAAACCAGCAACCCCACCCAGCTCCCCCTGGGTCCAGCCCCTTCTCCCAGGCACCAAGGCTGGTTAAACCCCTCCCTGTCCCATGAGGGGCTCTGAGTACCCAGGCAGTGCCACGGGCAGGGCTGAGCAGGGCTGGGTTTTTGTGTAGGAGTCCTGTGCTGTGTTTGGAGAGGATCAGACAGCAGGCACAGCATGCTGAATATTGATTTTGCTGTATGACAAGTACTGTTTTTGTGTTCTTGACTGTCGAATAAACAAAGCCTACAGTACAAATTAAGGGGATATGTCCAATAAATCCCATGTTTATAAAATAGCTGTTTTCTACAGGGCAGATTAATTATGGATGGCAATTAATCTGAGCTGCTAACACCTAAATCATGAATATTTTAGTGGAAGTCCACCTACAGCACCAGCCCTGGAAATTACCTCCTACATTCCAGGGCCTGCATTTATTCTGCAAATGTTGCTGCCATTTGTGTTGGGAAGCAGCAACTTCTAAACACTGCAATAATCACACAACAGCACTTTCCATATGCCAGATGAGTCATCCCTGCTTTTGTATTGCAGCGTTATCAGAAACGATCTCATGATGTGATTATAACGCATGTAAGGCTTAGCAAGGAAACACTATATAAATTTTTAATATCATTTTCTATTCAATGCTCATGTTTTGTAGTGCACGGAGGCAAATTATTTTAACTAATTTATGCCAGAGTGCAGAGCTGCTGCTGGAATTGTTTTATCTCCATCACCCAAAGCTCAGCGTGACGAGAGAACACTCGCTACATGATTTTATGAACATTGTGCCACAAACATACTGTGTGAGGATTGTCTGTAGTATATAATTGTCTATTTTTCTATTTGAATTTTTATTTCATCCTGCTGATTGCCAGAGAAGACAAGATTTTCATAGAGCTTAATAATTTTGTGTGGCTCTTAAAAGGCAGAAGTGAAACAGCAGTCTTGTATCACTTCATGTGTGGCTGAAGGTCAAGAAGCTTCAGAATGGTGATTTCCATCACCCCCCAAAATACACTTGCCCAGTGATAAGGGTTTATTGGATTCATATTTGAGTCTTATTAAAATCTTATTTATTAATATTTTTCTATGTTGGAATTCATTTGAGAACTGGAGAGGTTTAATGCCCAGATAAGGAAGGGTTTGCTACCAATCTCTGCAATTCATAATATGCAGCTCTTTCCATGGGCTGGAGCAGACAGACATCCATCCCCCAGGGAGCTTAACCAGCCTCCTGGGAGGATTTAAAAGCCAGGCACCAAACATAATATCATGAAGTGCAAAATCAGAATGGAAGAGAATCCCAGGCAAATTCCAGAACAACCCAGAAGTGTGGCAGGGCTCAGGCAATTGCCAGCACAGCACTGGGATGGGGCTGGGTTTGGGTCAACCTGGAGCAGGAGGTGCTGCTGGCAAGGGAGGAACAAGGACTGTGACATTTTTATTCAGTTTTCCTGAGAATTTTGTCCTTGTGCTGGTTCAAAAATAAAGTGGCATGAGAAGGAATTGCTGGGGTGTGGAGTGGTCCAGCCTGACTGGAGAGTTAATTAAGGGGAGGATTCTCTTGGCAGTAGAAACCAACAGCATTGGAATAGCAAATGCAAATTGAGGAAAAGCACAGGAAAACTCTCAGCTGGGGAATAATCCCTGTCTGTTCCTAAATGCTCTGGTCATGTTTGCTCATCTCTATTTGAGCCAAAACACTGAGGGTGGAGCAGTTGCAGGGAAAATGAGCACCAAGGGCAGCTGGTGGGGAGTATGGAATGTCCAAAGGGGCACTGGGCTTTCCCGGGGGCTGCAGCTTAGGAAAATAAGATTTAGGAAAGTTCACAGGAGCAGGTTGAGGTCTAGGTAAGGAATAACAGAACCTTTAAGGTCGGAAAAGACCTCCAAGGTTATGGAGTCCAGCTTTTCACACCACCCTGTCCACTAAAACATAGCACTTGTCTATTTGTTTTTGAACACTTCCAGGGGTTCTGACGCCACCACTGCCCTGGGAATCCTGTTGCAAAGGGGAAAGGGAGGCTTGGGGGGGTGTTTTTCAGGTGTTCTTTTTGGGCTGAGTGAGCACATTATGTGAGTTCATGTATTTCCTGTTTGTTTAGAAGAGATGAAACTTTTAAACCACCTGCTTTTGTGGACTGGCAGAGGGGGGAGATCTGAAGGTACTAAACAGAGTTTGGCTTGTTGGGAAGACTGGGGGAGGAATAGTCTGAAAGGGCCATAATGTGTTTGATTCACACGGAGAAAGGAAACCACAGTTCATCTCCAAAGGGATGCTCAGGTGAGAGCAGGTGGTGTTTGTCAAAGAATCCCAGAGTGATTTGGGTTGGAAGGGACCTTCAAGATCTTCTTGTTCCAACCCCTGCCATGGGCAGGGACACCTTCCACCAGACCAGGTTGCTCAGGGCCCTGCGAATGCACAGGGCATGAGCCTGAGGGGCAGCAGAGGAGGACCAGGAGAAGGCTGGAGCAGTTACAGCAAGGCTGGCTGGAGACAGGGAAGGGGTTTAGAAGCAGGACATCCCTGGAGAAAGAGTTTTGGCAGGTTTCAGGCACTGAGGATTAGAAAACAGCTGCAGTGGTGAAGACTTTGGGGTTATTTTTATACCCAGCTGGTCAAGTGAGAGCCATCTGTAGGATCTGACCCAGGGAGGGACAGTGGTAATTGCCAAAGGGGAGCCAGAGGGCTTTGGAGTCGAGAGCTCTGTGCCCTCATGGCACAATTAGCCCGGTGTTAATCACCTCCCTTCTCCTTGTTCAGATCTGGGGAAGGGGGGAAGTGCAGCTCAGGAATATTTATGGTCGGTGTTTACCCGGGCAGCGCCTGATTAGGGAAACACAAAAGCACGGAGCAGTTCAGGAGGCAGCTTTGGTCGCGGCAGAGATGCTGTGGCTTGACGAGTCTTCTTCCTCCAAAAGGCAGCCACGGGAAGGGTATAAATAGCGAGAGGAAAGGTCAGGCTGACGGCTCCTGTGAGCATCAAGGGATTCACATTGCACCGGACACACAGGAAGCCTCCCGTGTTTCGTTTCCAGCCCTGTCTGCAAAGGCTGAGGAACGATGGAAAGGGCTGGATTTCTTCTCTCTGATGTATAACGAAGTGCCCAGAAATGTGCCCGTGGCAGTGCCACTCTCACGTTTGGTTTGCTTCCCACGGAGGGCTTCTGCAGAGAAATGGGAAATTGAGGGCTTAGTAGCACAAGGGACAAGAAAGGGACATTGAAGACATTATAGTTCATAATCCAGGTTGAAAAAAGAAAGTTGGCTTTGTTAACACTAATTTAATTCAGATTCCAAACACTTATCTGAGAAGAAAAGCTTTCCTTGGGAAGGATTCACACGCTCCGCTCCTTCAGCTGCAGAGTAAGAGAAGCATCTTTGCAGATTTTCTGGTTAAAGCAGATTAGATGAGATTTAATATTCTTGATTTATTTGTTTACATATTTACTTGATTTTTAAACCTAAGGGTAAAAAGCACGAGAAGATTTTAACTTCTTTCATCTCCAGGAACAGTAATTTCATTTCAAACCTTGCTTATATAACACAAAGCAGCCAAATTGTGATTCCTTTTTCCATTTAAATAGCCTTCAGTATTTATTGCAGAGCTCAAACCCTGGGTCCTGTGGCTCCATGTGCAGCAGATCAGTCACTTATAAAGCCACAAGGAACTTCTGCTTGATCCCAGCCAGAAAACTTCCCTGGATTCATTTCTATTTTAACTAGAGAATGGCTTTTAAGAAGAGAAAGTCCAATGCCCACCTGCAGAGTGCCCCCAGTGCTTCACTCTTGGGCCTGGGATGTTAAATTGCCCTGACCTTTAGCTCAGGGATTTCATGGCCAAATGACCGAGCATGGCCAGGCTGGAGAGCTCTGCTGCCCCCCATGCCCGTGGGCATCCCACGGTCTGTGCCATCCACAGGCTCCCTACAATGTGGCTTTGTATTTCTCCCTGGGCCACTGACTGGAATGTTTGGCAGTTTGGGCTCAGGAGCAGTTCTTTGGCTCCCTGTTAGTGATGCACCAGCACCCAGACCCCAAAGCCACCCCCAGGGCCATGAGACTCATCAGGTGGGTTTGAATCCACACAGAGTGCCCGGGTTTGTCCTGCCATTGACTGCACAAACTGGGAAAGGCACATTTTGCTTCTCCCAGTTCAATCCATCTGGTGGGGTTCATCTTTCCTGCAGGAAATGCCAGTGATGAGGGTAAAGGAAGCCCAGAATTCAACTGTGTGCATTTGTATTGAAGATAAAGAGTGGCAATGAGGGACTGGAAGAAATCAGGACTGAATCATGGACTCATTAAGCTTGGAAAAGACCTCCAAGATGGAGTCCAACCTGTGACCAACCCCACCTTGTCACCCAGCCCAGAGCAGAGGAGGTGAGGGCTGTGACACACCGTTTATCTCTGTGATCAACCCGTCATTTCTATCTACTTTCCCAGCTGGATCAAATCCTGGGGAAGTGCAACCAGGCAATTGTCTTGGGTGTGAATAAATAAAATAATTAAATAGGGCCCATTCCTTTTTTTAATTAGATGAGATCAGAGCTGCTGCCATTACAGAAGAGCTGATTTGGTTCAATTAGCTTTATTCTCAGATGTGGAGCATTCTAACATACTTTTTTGCCTTTGTTACATTAATTTAATTAGAAAACACTATTTTAATGAAACAGGATACTGTAGCTTCCAGAAATGAATTTTCATATGCAGAATACTTGGGAAAAGTAGCAATGAAAATAATTTTGATAAGTAACTCTCAGCCTGAATATCTCTATTGTTGCTCATGCCCTGAGGTTATATTTTTAATTGCATGTAATAAATATAACTTTATTAATTAGGAATTATCTGGAAAGGAAAGAGACTTTTTTCCGCTTGGTTCTGTACAGAGGCTTAAAATAAAATTACTGTTCCTTGGGGTAGGTGCATCGAATCTACCTTAGGGTTTTTGTTGGGTTTTTTGTTGTTTTTTGTTTTTTGTTTTTTTTTTTTGCCGTTAGGCTGCCAAAAAAATCAAGACTATAAAATATTATCTTGTTTGTTTTTTGATAATTGGAGGAGGTTGTCAGCCTTTAACTGAAGGAAATTTGGGATGTTTCTGATGTGACTGTTTCTCAGGCAAACCTTTCCCCCCAGGTCTGTGATGGGAATCTCACTTGCCAACCAACCCATGGTGTCCTTTGTCTTCATTTTTTCCTTGCATCAGATTTTTATATCATATTTCTTGCAAAGCCACAATGTTAATTTTCTGTTCTGCAGGACGTTTGAATATAAAAAATACCAGCTTGGGGGTAATGATGGGATTTAAGATTGAGAAACTTGGCTGTATGATACAAGAAAAGGGAAATACTGGGGCATGGCATCTTTTTGCCCTTCCTTTCTGAAATTTAAAATAAGGACAGAAACCCACACAGATTTCAGAGGAGGGAATTTTTCTCAGCTGTCCAGGACAAGAGGAGCTGGAACATGAATAATAAGACTAAAATGTTTCAAATTTTACTAAATTTCAAACTTAGAAAGATTTTCCATATCTTGGGCTGTGCCCTCACAGGAGCTCCTAAACAGCAGCTCCCACACCAGGAGCAGACCAGGCTCTTGCTCTGGGTGGTTTTTAAAGAATATTTGCGTGCTTTGAGTGCTGGAAATACAGGAAGACCAGAGCTGGGCTGGGCTGGGCAGGGCTTTCCCAGGTGCAGTCTGGTGGCTGCAAGTCCTTCCTTGTCTGAAGCTCAGCCAATTGCCAATGGAGGGGAAATAATCTGGTTTGGGGTTTGCTTCTTTCCCTTTGCCACCAAAGTAGAGGTGTTTCCAAGGCACAAGTTTTCTTTCTTCCTAACAACACCAGAATATTCATCTCCCACTGAATGATCTGTTCCTAAAACTTTTTTTTTTTTTGTTTTATATTAGAGAAAAATCTCATCAGGCTCCAGTTTAAGCCTTTTTCTGCCCCATTTGTTTTTTGCTGTCATTATCAAATGCATTAAGTTCATTACCTGGGAAGGTAAATGCATTTATGCACTGAACTCCTTCAGTGTGAAAGACAGAAACACACAGAGTCCTGGAGAATATTAATAAACCTTTCATAATTTATTTACTTGCAAGTAACAGTGATTTCTTCTTCTTCGTGATCCTGAGACTTGCAGCTCTGGGACTCTCTCCCCCCAAGCTCCAGCTGGGCACGTCAGGGCTCCTGGGGTGGACCTGGGCAGGTGGGCCCATGCATGCCTTGTTTCCATCGCTGGGGTTCCCTCTTGCTCCTCTCCTGCCTCTCTCAGGGAGCTGCCAGACCTCTTGGTGCTCAAAACCAACAAGTTATTTGGAGGAATGGGGGGAAAAAAGAAACAAATGTAAGGAAATGTAGATTTTTTTTTTTTTTTTTCTTTTGCACCCAGTCCAGGTCCTTGGCCCAGTTCACCCTCTGGCCACAAATGTCTGCCAGAGCTCCAGGAATGTTTGGACAATGCTCTCAGGGACAGGATGGAGATGGATGGTCGATGTGTCCTGGGCAGGGCCAGGGGTTGGACTACATGATCCTTGGGAAGCCCTTCCAGCTCAGGGTGTTCTGTTATTCCAAACAGTCAAGCCAAGGACGGGGATGGTGGGAGCAGGAATGGGACAGCTGGCAAAGGGCTCCAGGCTGGAAGCACAGCTGCCTGGTGGAGATGCAGGGAGGCAGGTCCCAGGGGCTCCTGTCATGGATAACTAGGATATTCCCAGCAGATCTCATCATCCCAGGTAATCTAAAGCTGCATTTATTGCTAAAACCCGGGACATGGCCACACATCTTTCCCTACTATCTTTTCAAATCTCTGTTACAAATCCCACAGAGAGAGAAGGTGTCTGTGATTTGAAAGCAAAACCAAATCTCCACCTGGGTTTAGGAGAGAGGAAAAAAAACCCACCAGTGTAAATATAAATAGGCAAAAGTAGAATACAGGGGAATGTGCAAATCCACAGCTGGGAATTCAGAACAAGGGCTGAGAGAAGTGTGTCAGCAGGAAGGGATGGGCAGTGGGGTGAAACAGGATGAGCAGGGAATCTCTCTGAGTAAATAAAACCCCAGCAGTGTCACTGCTCTTAGGCAAAGACCAAATATATTGGGACACAGAGAGGCTGGAAGCCCTAAATGTGTGCTCACACTCTCTGTGTGGGAAGAATCAGGATGATTTATTCTTGTCTGGCTGCGATAATGAAACGCTTTTTATTCTCTCTGTAACCGGGGAGGATGTTAAAGAGCAACTGGTACCCATTTCTGAACCAGCAGGACCACACAGTTTGTCTCTGAGATCATTAGAAAATGGCCAGGGATCTCAGGAGCTGCAAACCTCGTGGGTTTATTTGTCTGCTCTTTACAACAAATCATGGAACACTGGGAAAAGTCTGTGGGAACACAGAACAAACGGCATGGCAGTGTTTAACAAAGGCCATGGGATGTCCTCCAGTGTCAGAGGCTGAAGGGAATGATGGCAATGGATTATGAAAAGGCTGACATAGGATTAGTTGAGTGCCCTGCATGGGCAGAGGGGAAGGGGGTGGGATTCTGCTCCCTGCCCGGTGAGACTCCCCTGCAGAGCTGCCCCACCCCTGGGAAACAGCACAGGGAGTCCAGGGAGCTGCTGGAGAGGCCAGAGGAGGCACCAGGATGGGCAGCGGGTGGAGCAGCTCTGCTGGGAGGGAAGGCTGGAGAAGTTAGCGTTGTTCAGCCCGGAGAAGGGAAGCTTTGGGGTGACCCAATTGTGGCCTTGCAGGGCCTGAAGGAGCTACAAGAAACATGGAGAGAGACCATTGACAAGGGCTGGAGGGACAGGACACAGGGAATGGCTTCCCACTGCCAGAGGGCAGGGATAAGTGGGATATGAAGAAGAAATTCTTTGCTATGTGGTAGGGCTCTGGCATAGGTTTCAGTTTTAGGTTTTTGCCTTTTTAGACATCACTTAAAGCATTGCACAGGCACACTGTGGAGGCAGCACAAGGGGGAACTGCTCTGATGCTCAATCTCAAGTCAGCAGGAAACCCAGCTCTTTCCTCTAAGGCTACACAGGGACTCACATTTCCTACCACACTTAAGCAAACTCACATTTCTTTCTAAACCTCTTAAAAATGCTCCATGGTATTGTTTGAGTTGAACTTCATGTTGACCAGAAATATCCAGGGGCTTCAAAGTGCAACCCCTGCCTTGCTGTAGAGCTACCTATGATCTTTTCTGTTGTGTGCCAAGAAAAGGATTTTGGAAAGGTTTTCTGAGTCAAAGATATTGATCTCTCAAGATATTAGCAAAGCAGGGAGAAACTTTTAAACTAGTGAAAAGAATGAGTAGAAATAAAAACACTCAATAACCTGTTAAACAATGCTGAAATAAAATGGGGCTGCTTAAATGCAGTAGGGGTGGGACTAAATACTCTTTAAGGCCCCTTCCCACCCAAACCATTCTGGGGTTCTTTGCAGCAGTTCCTCTTGCCAGCATTCACTCCTCTGCTCCCAGCAGTTGGGGCTGTCCCTGCCCTGCTCCGCCACATCCCAGCCCTGGCCAGGCAGAGCATCTTCTGGGCACTGACCCAGGCAGGGACACTGGGGACTGTCTATGGGATGGTGGAGCAAAATCACAGGATCCCTTAGGATGGAAAAGATCTTGAAGATCATCAAGCCCAGCCGCTGAGTATCAGGAAACAGATGCTGTCTCATTTCCAGCTCAGCAGTGAAACCACACCCAGAGAGAAGTCAGGCCCCACTCTGACTCCGTGCCCTGCCTTGCCTTTGCCATGAGAGTCAGCCTTGCCCCTTTGCTGTCCTTGGGACCCTGTGGCAATGGGGAATGTTCTCTGCTCTGCACATTCCTGGGTTGTCTTTGACTTACATTCAGAATATTTGGGGGCAGTAATGAACTGCCATTTTGCATACTGTGGTTGAAGACTGGAGGTGGAACCTGGCACAGGGTGCCCAGAGAAGCTGTGGCTGCCCCTGGATCCCTGGAAGTGTCCAAGGGCCAGGTTGGATGGGGCTTGGAGCCCCCTGGTCTGGTGGGAGGTGTCCCTGCTCATGGGAGTTTGAGTTTTGATGAGTTTCCCAGGAAAACATTCTTGCTGCAGCAAGGGAGAGCTGTGGGGTAAAGGGAGCACGTCAGTGGCTTTGTTACTGTTGGTTTGATCTAATTAAATGAACATCTATAGAAAACAGCGAGCTAATTAAAAATAAGATATTAGGAATTAGATTATTAAAATCTATGTTGTTCACAGGGCTTCACCTTTGGCAGAGTCCTCTCCTTCAGCCAGAGTTTACTGCACAAGCAGCTGGAGCAGATGCATGTGATTCTAGATATATATATAATATATGTGTGTAATTAAGCATATACATAAATAGAATCTCCTGGCTTGGCTGACAAGTGACTTGTGAGTCCCAGCCTACCACAGCCACCAGTTATTTCATGCTGGTTTGCTGGACACCTTGACTTTCCCATTCTCTTCACCTGGCCAAGGGGACAGCAGTGTCTAGAACAAGACAACATGGATTTTCAGACACCTTAACTGTAGAATCACAGAATGGCCTGGGTTGGAAAGGGCCTAAAAGCCCATCTCATTCCAATCTAGGCCTCCCACCAGCCCAGGCTGCTCCAAGCCCTGTGCAACCTGGCCTGGGACACTTCCAGGGATCCAGGGGCAGCCACAGCTTCTCTGCCCAACCTGTGCCAGGGCCTGCCCACTCCCCCAGCCAGGAATTCCTTCATCATATCCAATCTAGACCTACTCTGTATTAGTGAATTATTTCCTGAGACTCTAATCTGGCATAAAAGTCTCTATATACTATAGATCAATGAACGCTCCAGCCCCTGCCTAAATATTCCTTTTTTCCTTTCTTTTCCACACCACCAGCACACCTGTGCTTTGAATCTCCTCTGGGCTTCCCTGTCTGTGTTCTCTGCAAAACACAGAGCAGAGAAACGCTCTGGTATTTTGCAGTGGGGGACAGGGATGGGGAGAGAGGGGAAAGTTACACTCTGATAATAGACAAGGATTCCCAAATAATATCCTTCCACGCTTGGTTAGAGCAAGACTCCAGTCATGGTTATTGCACATAATGATGTAACTGTAATTGCTTCTCTCTACAAAGGTATTAAATTAAATTCACCAAATGTCAAGGTCCTTTGCATTTAAGTACAATCCAGCAGGGGTTTAGTGGCTATTACTTTCAGTCCTTTAAATGCTGCAAATGGGCTCATATCAGTTGTTTGTCCAACTTGGGCTGTGAAGTTCCAAGACAACAAAACACTTGGCTGTTGTGCCTGGGGGGTCATTTCATGGCATTTGAACACTGGCGGTGAAACAGCCCCCGGCACAGATGTTCCACCTTTCCCTCACCTGCTGTGGCCCTCGTTAAAGGCGCTGGTGTGGCAAGTGACAAGTCACTGCCTTTAGGTAATGTGCTTCCCCTGCATTTCCCAGGCTGATGGGAAGGCAGTCAGGGCTGGCATGGCAGGAGCTTCTCCTGACCTTGAAATGAAGGGGACTTTCATCAGAGTGGGAAATGAAACTATGGTGGCTCAAAGCAGAGCCAGGACTGTGAGCCTGGGGCTGGGGGTGGAGGGGGGAGCTCCGTGGCCAGGCAGGTCTGACTGCTGGGACTGGGTGCCCTGAACCAGCACAGGTGAGCCACTGGTCATGTTTGTAGGGAGATTTCACTGTGCTCAGCCACAGCTGAGATGCTGCTTTTCTGTTGTTTCAGGCATTGTGAGCAGGGCAGCAGCCGAGGTGGGCAGAAACAACCCCCAGGAAATGCATCATGGATTTTAAGCCCAGAATTATAAGATGCATAACTTAATTGGGAGAAACTTTTTATCCATGTGCAAACACTCCGGAAAAAATTGCTCCGGTGGCTCCCACAGGTTTGGATGCTGATGGGCAGCTGAGTCTTTATTAGAGCTGACCTTTTGCAGGGCATGGAGATACAGCAGAAGGGAAATGGCTTTCCATTGCCAGAGGGCAGAGTTAGATGGGATATTAGGAAGAAATTCTTCCCTGTGAGGGTGGGCAGGCCCTGGTACAGGTTGGGCAGAGAAGCTGTGGCTGCCCCTGGATCCCTGGGAGTGTCCCAGGCCAGGTTGGACTGGGCTTGGAACAACCTGGGCTGGTGGGAGGTGTTGCTGCCCATGGAAAGGGGTTGGAATGAGATGAGTTTTAAGGTCCCTTTTAGTCCAACTAATTTTATGAATCTCTGACTCTGTGGATGGTCTGAGAGCTCGTTGATGCTGATGGAGCAGCAGTGAGTCATGCAGGCTGTGTGTAAGAGATGCAGCTTTCTGTGCTCTTGCTACAGATATTGTGTGAAACCCCAGGCAGAGAAGTGGAAGGGCTGATGAGCTGTTCCTTCACGCTCCTTTGCAAAGCCCTTTGGCTAAGCTGTGCCAAAGGGGGCCAGTGTTGCTGTGCCAGGGGTGACCTGGAAGATGCTGAGCAGGAATCATAGAATTGTAAATAGTGTAGGTTGGATAGGACCTGTTGGATCACTGAGAGCATCCCTTATCCAGCACTGCCAAGGCCACCAAAGTCATGGCTCTGGCAGGAGCAAGTGCCTGGTGCCCATGTGCTGGAGGAAGGTGCTTCCTTGGCCATGGGAGGTTGTTGGAGGCCCTGCCCACTGCCTCCTGCCCAGCCCTGTTCCTGGTGAAGTGTTCAAGTGCAAAGTGACGTGGAGGGGGGTGAGCACAGTCCCATGAAATCACCTCTCCATCGAATTCTGTGTCGTAAATGAGAGGGAAGGTGGTTAATTCAAAGCAAAGGTGAATGAGATAAATCCACCATAAAACCCTGCTCAGCTGCCCCTTTGCTGCAGTTTGGAGGCTGCAGCAGCACATCCTGTACCCTGCAGCTCTGAGGGCTCCTGATGTGGCAGGTCAACACTTCCTCCCCTCAGAGCTACAATGAGCTGCTCTGTCTCCCCCCCCCGTGGGAACATGCACAGCCCACTGGGCTCCCACCACCACTCCCGCTGCTGAGCTCACTTATGAACCTTGATTAAATTACCATTAATGGCTGCTCTGCTGCCTCTGAAGCAGCAGCAAATGGCAGGAGAATTGTTGGGGGAAGGGGGGTGTGTGTGAATTTTTCAATGAGTTCCATGGTGCTGCAGCCAATCCTTATGGCCTGGGAGCCAGGGCTGGAGACGAGCCTGGGACACTGGGATGGCCCAGTGGCACCTGAAGCAAAGGTGTTGGGCTGGGACATCAGCAGGGGCAGCATCCTTGGGAAGCTGCCACCTCCTGAGTGGCAAGGCCTGGCTCTGGCCTTGGGGTCAGGGATCACTTTTCCTGCTGGGGGGGCTTGGCTGATTCTGGGGACAGGGAAATTTCCAGACCTCTGTCATGGACTTGAGAGCATGTCCTGGTGCTTCTGCCTTTGCTGCTTTGGAGATGTTTATTTCTGGCAGCTAACAGAAGGAGTCCCTGCCCCTCCAGGGGATTGGAACAAGATGATCTTTGAGGACCCTTCCAACCCAAACCATTCTGGGATTCTCTGAAACACTCCAGTCCTGTGGTATGAGAGATGTACAGTATTGAAACACTATAAATATTTAAATGTAGTAAATATTGGCAGAGGCATAAACAGATAAAAGCTGTGCAGTGCACAGCAGAATCCTGATGGATTTGTTTTAGTGGGTGTCATCCCACTGCAGACAGGTTAACAGCCTGGGAGCAGAGATCATGGAAAGGGGAGTGCAGGGCACAAGTATGGCCAAGTGCCAGGGGCATCCCTGGATGCTGGAATGACATCAGGCTCCTTCTGGCACACAGAAAGAGCTGGAAGAAACTGCTGCCTTCAGGGGAAGCTGCAGGGTCTCAGCAATGAGCCCAGCACTCGAGGAAAGGGCTGTCCAGCCCTGGCACAGCTGCCCAGGGCAGGGCTGGATCCCCATCCCTGGAGGGATTTAAAAGCCCTGTGCATGTGGCACTTGGGGACATGGGTTAGTGGTGGCTTTGGCAGTGCTGGGGGAACAGTTGGACTTGATGATCCTCAAAGGGCTTTTCCAAGCTAAATGATTCTGTGGTTTCCCAGTGGTACATATGTCATATATGTGTTGATGTGCACATGGGGACACACAGACACACTTACCCTTTGTGTCCTGAACTCCTGCCCTGGGGAATGGCCTTTCTTCTTTTCTTCTAGACACATCAAATTTTGACAGTGCCTGATGTGTTTTTTTCTCTGTGACTGCAGCAGTAAGATCACTGAAGGTAAGAACTATCTCATCTACAGCATGAACAGCAAACAGTTCACTCACCAGAAATGTGAGTGAGGCAGGGCCTTGGAACATGGTGTCACCTCTTTAAGGACTGCTCACTACGTGGCAAACAAACCCATCCAGGAGTCAGGGACAAGAAGGGAACGTGGACAGCTCAGAAAAGGAGATGGGAAAGGTCAGCAGAGCTGTGAAAAGCAGAAGGTCAGTCGCACAAGGAGAGCTGGTGGCTCCAGTCCAGGAGCGAGAAGGAACAAAGTGTGTCCGGGATAATGAGGGCCAGGGTTTGTTCTCTTGCTTGAGCAGTGGAAGATGTGGGTTTTTTCTTGGCTTGTTACAGAAAAAGATTAAATACAGCAGTAATCAGAGAATACAGTGGAAGTGATTGTGAGCCGGAAAAATAAGAGAAAAGAAAAAGAGGGAAAGAGATATGATGTGAATAATAACTGAAAGGAACACAACTAGCTAAGTAGGCAGCAAATTGGGAGATAATTGTATCATTTAAATAAGGAAGGCAAGAAAAGTTCATGTAATTGGTGTAAAGGTTCATGGGAGGTTGTTATGCTCTCTGCAGCCCTGAAAATACATCACATTTCCACGAAAAGAAGCCCTGGGGTAGAAAAGTTTCTGCAGATTTCCTGAATTTGTGTGTAGGACCATGACCTGTTACAGTCCTGAGGTAGTTACTGAAACTCCCACCCCCAGGTTTTTATTTGTAAGCAGAGAATCTCAGGCTGGTTTGGGTGGGAAGGACCTCAAAGCCACCTCTGCCATGGGCAGGGACACCTCCCACCAGCCCAGGGGGCTCCAAGCCCCGTCCAGCCTGGCCTGGGACACTCCCAGGGATCCAGGGGCAGCCACAGCTTCTCTGCCCAACCTGGGCCAGGGCCTGCCCACCCTCCCAGTCCATTCCTTTGACTCAATATGGTGTTGGAAAGCACTTAATATTTTTTTTTCCATGTGACTTGTAACTATTACATGAAAACTCCACACTGTCCCAATGTGTGATTGCAGCTCACCAGTGTTTCCTGGTTTAAAGGCTTGAACTTCTTGGATGAGGCCTTGTGTGGTCACCCTACACAGCCAGGGGGGCCAGAGGTTGGGAGTAGGGGCTCACTGGGTGATTTTTGGGCTGTGTACAGAAGCTCTGGCTGAGGTGTGGCCATTGCAACGTGGAGGAGCTCTAGCTCTCTCCTGCACATCTGCCTGTCACATTTCCAAGAGCAGCAGTGCCAGCCTGTCCCCTCCACCCAGGCAGTGCTGTGACAGTGCCAACCTCAGGTGCCCCCTTGCCCTCCCTGCTGCCCCTGCCTGATTTGGTTCACTGCCCCATCACATCTGCAGTGGCTGTCACAGTCCAAGTACCCCTCGGTGCTGCTTCAAGTTTGCACATTCCTCTTTCACAGTTTGAATTTCTTAGTGCCCCGAGGTGTTTTCATTTCCATTTATTCTGGCTGTTATGTTCCTGTTTGGGAGGGTTTTTGTCAGGCTGCTGACAGCTGCTCAGTGCTAAAGGAGAGCACAACCTGCCCCACACAGATATTTTTGCTGTTTTCCCCACATGACACCCTAATTTACAGCTCACAGGTGTAAGATCTGGAGCCTGCCCCCAGTGATACCTTTACTGTGTTACCCTAAACCTGTGAAATTGTCACAGTCATTAAAGCATCAAGTATAATGAGAAAGGAAATCTCTCTGTCTGGTCTCTCAGGCATGACATTTTGTTTGTTCTAAACATGTCAAATATGTCAGATGCATAAGTGTAATAACATTGCTCTTCAAAAAAACACTTATAGATGTGATGATGTTTTACAAATGTAATTAATAGGTTACCTGATTTCAGAGACCTGGTCTAGGAGAAGGGCTCCCTGCCCATGGCAGGGGATGGAACAAGATGAGTTCAAAGGTCCCTTCCAACCCAGACCATTCTGGGAGTCTGTGAAATACCTTAGTCTGAACTGCATGAGAGTGAACAAGGCATTAACCTTTCTGGAACAGGGTGGGAGGATGGATCCTGGAAGGTCTGCAGCAGTATGGGAAGGAGTGCTGGATAGCCCTGTGCAGGGACAGATGGGTGTGGCTGCATCCTCAGGAGCCTGGATTCAGCCTCTGTGCATGCTCATCCATCACCTCCCACATTTCAACAGGACAAGAGGAGAGGGCCTTGAGTTCTGCCAGGTGAGGTTCAGGTTGGACATCAGGAGGAATTTCCCCCTGGAAAGGGTGGTCAGGCCTTGGCAGGGGCTGCCCAGGGAGGTTTGGAGTGCCCAGCCCTGGAGGTGCCCAAGGCAGGGCTGGCTGTGGCACTCAGTGCTCTGGGCTGGGGGACAAGGTGGGCATCGGGCACAGGGTGGGCTCCTGGGCTGGGAGGACTTTTCCAGCCTCAGGGATTCCAGGATTTCCATTCTGTGAATTATGTCCTGCAGTGCCACACAGCAGAGATGTCAAGGAGTCCCTACACAGCCTGGGCTCCTCTCGGTCTTTTGTGTCTTATTACTTTGAACAGTATCTCACAGAAGTCTGATACCTCTCACTGCAAGGAGGAAGATTTCTTTGTGCCAGAGGCTCATCCAGGCACAAATACCATGAGAAAACCCGGGGCCTGTGCAGTGGGGGATTTTCCATGGCTGGAGGTGGCCTTTGTTGCATAATGATCTCAAACACCTAGAGAAATGCCTGGCACAGAAACTGTTCTCATTTTGCAGGCAAGTTTCCTAAGGAAATGACATATGTGTGTCTGTGTGTCTCTCTGATAGCTGAGCCAGTGACAAACACATTTGCTTAAAAGAAAGAGGAAAGAGATAGAAAACAGGAATTTTCGGATGGAATTTACCAAATGTGAGCCCAGCAGATACCTCCTCTGTTTGAGCAGACAGCTGGCTAATGTGGGTCACTCCAATGCCATCCTGCCTAATCTAGGGGGGGAGAGAGGGACCAAACAGCACAGATTGGAAAGAAGCAGTCCCTGCTAATCCCTCTCCTCACAAAGGTAAATGCTGCTCCTTTATCTGATGTCTCGGAGTAAGAGACTTAATGCAGCCTGAAAGGATTTTGTGAGCTGAGAGGGAGCAGGGATGAGATGCAGCTGCCACCCCAACACCTGCTCTGAACAGAGAGGTCAGAGACATCTGCTCTCTCTGAAACAACCCTGAAAATCATCGGCATTGCTGTCACTGCTGTTGGAGTTTCTGCCTGGATTTCCTGCTGCAGGTTCTTACAGGAACTTTGGGGAACCTGCGCTGGTGGAAGGTGTCTGTGCCCATGGTCGGGGATGGAACGAGGTGGGCTTTAAGGTCCCCTCCCACCCAATGACTCTTTGATTCTCTGAGAGAAGCAGGGGCTCTCCCTGGGCTGCACTGGCTGTGCAGGGGTTAAAGCCAAGCCTTGTCCCGCTGGCATGGGTGTCCTCATAAGGGATATGCACTCACAGGAGGCTGAGGGGACAATGGCAGGAGGATCCATGGACCACCCCCACCCCCGGTTGCTCCCAGGCTCATTATCCCTCTCTTCAGGGGCCCCAGCCCATCCAAGGCCATCTCCAGAGCCCTCCAGGGACACAGGGCACGGACCCCCTGCCACTCCATCAGCCCCACTGTCTGGCCCCAATGCCCCGCTCTGGGATGCGGGCACAGGGCAGGTGGGGGTGACACGGGATGTTTAGGAGAGGAACCACGGGCGGGAGGGGGACTGGGGGGATTTGGGGAGGAAAAAGCACGGGATGGGGGTACAAGGGACGTGTGGGACAGACCTGCCCCACAGCCCGACCAGGCATGTGACCCCAGAGCTCCTGTGTTCGGTGCCTGGGGAGACTGGGACCCGGGAGTGGAGACTGGGATCTGGGGCTGGGCTCGGCTGCTGGAGGAACCGCCTCGCACGTACAGCTCAACCTGCACATCCCACTGGTGGGGCTCCAGCCCCCGAGTGGGTGCCAGCCCGTGCGATGGCGCCATCCTGGCGCTGGGCACGTGTCGGGCCACCCCAGGAGCGGCGGGGCTGTGCGGGATGCGGGGATGTGCAGGGTGAGGGAATGTGCGGGATGAGGGGATGTGTGGGATGCAGGGATGTAGGGATGTGCAAGATGCGGTGATGTGCGGGATGCCGAGATGTGCAGGGATGCTGCTGGTCGGCACACACAGCAAAGGAGAGGCCGAAGAGAGGGTGGCATCTGCTTTTCCTCCGCAGCTGGAGGAGGAGGAAGAGGAGAAGGAGGATGAGGTTGCGGCCTCTCCCCTGGGTGGGGCAGCCGGGGGGCTCCGCAGCAAAGCTGCTCTGAGTCCCTAGCTACGGGGGGAGGGGAGGCCGCTGGTTTTCTGTCCCATATTTGTAATTAAACCTTTTGAATACAATATTCCATGGGAAAAATAACCAAACAGAAGTGCTTTCTCTCAAGGTCATGGCAGGGCCGTTTTGCATAGAAAGAAATGACAAGTCACCCTCACCTCAAGATTTGATAGCAGTGAACGGTGACCCTGTGAATGCAGATGTGCTCACACTGCATAACTGTTTGTAGACATTTAACTTTAGCAAACATTTTACGTAAATTACTATTCTTCTAATGCTCCCCTCACCTCAAAGTTCCCTACCTTGATCTGAAGTCTGGTTGTTGTAATATGTGAAATTTCAGGCAGGTGCTTTACCTTTCTTCCATCTCTTTTTTTATCTTTGAAATCTTGGATCAGATCTATAATCTCATCTTGTGTAAAAACTGATGTTACCAACGATCTGATATGTCTTTGGTAGCGTATGGGTTTGATCCAACATGCAGTTCAGTAACAGGAACATTTCATCGACTGCCGGGTGTCTGAAATGACATGAAAGGCCTCTAAGTCTCGTTCCAAAGTCTAATTCCACATAGGAAGTGTTCAGGAACTCAGCTCCCAGGTGGTAAATGTGTTACCAGTATAAAACACCTGCAGCCATCCCGTTCCATGTTCTCCCACGTACTCTGTGTCCTGCCCTGTGTTGTGATGAATGGCCCCTCCTGGAGGCCTTAGGCAAGGAGGTGTCAAAGGCTCAAAGCAAAGGAGCAAAAATGCAGGTCTGTTTTTCTCTCTCCTGGAAGCCTCCCCTAAGGTGAAGGTCCAGCACACCATGACCCAGCCATTTGCCTTTTGGCCTGCTGGAGGCAGGTGTTGGATGGTCAGAGCTGCAGTTTGACCCAGCACAGACCTCCTGGTAGTTACAGACCAGCTTTCTCTGCACATGACAAGAATTCCAGGGATATTTTGTTTAGGAACATAAGCTTTTGCAGATGAGATGATAGATCCCGTGAAAGAGAGGATATTCAGATTTCCCTGTTAGTTCCTTCTGTTGTATTAGGAAAAATATTTGAGATTGACAGATTTGTGTGTCCTTACAGGAATGGAGCAGAGTGAAAGCCTTGTCAGGCTGACACAGTAACTGTCAGTTCTCAAGAAATATATCACTATTAAAATTTCAAGTAGATGTATGAAAGTGCAGCTGAATTTTCACTCTACAGGTGGGGCAGTCCAGACACATCCAAACCCTGTTTCTTATCCCTCCACTCTTCATCCCTCTCCCAGAGCATCTCTCTGCATTTCCCATGTGGAGAGAAGCTCCAGTCACTGCAATACCCTCCCCATGTCCAGTGTGGAGATTTGGAATAACAATGCTCCCTGCTGTCCCTGACAGTGCCTCCTGTCTGCCTGGTTTTCCCTTGGGAATGGAGGGAGCCCTCAGTGCTGGAGATGGGAGATGAGGGGCTGCGGGAAAGCTCTCAGCTGTATAATCAACACTGGAAAACATGTTTTTAGAAAAAAGATTTTTTTTGGAAGCTGAATTGAAACCATCTCTGCATATCTGCTCCGTCAAATTCAGAGCAGGGGACGTGGTTTAATATTCCTGAGGGAGGAGTGTTTATAGAGATTTGTTGAAAAATTTGGAGATGGACATAAATTACTGGAACATTTGCATTTCAGTGTGGACTGCTTGTAATCAGGCATTTGTCTGGATTGGGGCAAGAAAACTGGACAGGACTGAGAGGCTTGTTGAGAGAGGAGTTGTAGGCAGGAAGAATCCCTGAGTGGCTTGGGTTGGAAGGGACCTCAAAGCCCCCCCCGTGCCACCCTATGCCATGGGCAGGGACACCTCCCACCAGCCCAGGGGGCTCCAAGCCCCGTCCAGCCTGGCCTGGGACACTGCCAGGGATCCAGGGGCAGCCACAGCTTCTCTGCCCAACCTGGGCCAGGGCCTGCCCACCCTCCCAGCCAGCAATTCCTTCCTAAAATCTAGATTAAATCTATCCTTCTTCAGCTTGAAGCCATTTTCCCTTGTCCTATCATTCCATGTCAAAAGTCCCTGTATCCCTGGGCAAAGCCCAACAGCCTTCCCTGCTGCACTCAATGTACTTGGTTGATGTGGGTCACAATAAAAACCACCTTATGAGAATAACACCCCCTCTGTCAGGATCTGACTGCAGGCATTCCTCACACAGTCCATGACCCCTCCACTCTAAGGACAGCTTTTTCTGGGAAGGCAGTTAGAAACCTGCAACCCACAACTGGGGATGGAGATGAGCTGGAGTGGCTTCTGGACTGCAGCCTCCCGCAGCCTGGTTATTGTTGATCATGCTGCTTCCAAATGGTGATGGGCTGGAATTTAGAGAAACAAGATGGCCCTGACAGATGCAAACCCTGGCTTTTGGCAGCTGGAGGCTGAGCAGCTGAAGGCAATGGCAGTTTGCTGCCAGGCTGGGAGGCTCGGCAGCAGCTCAGGCTCTAAAAGCCACCACTGCTGCTGGGTGGATGGTTTATAGGCTTCATGGATCATCAGGCTCTGTAATGGGAAGAGCTGGGAAATTTGGGAAGAAGTGGCAAAGCCATGGTGATGTTCCCTTCCTGATTGCCTCCTCCTCTTCCTCGGAATGTGGTTGCCAACAGTGGTGTCTGTCAGTGCTGTCCCCACTGGGATCACAGATCCCACTGCCCACAACAGGGAGGGCAGAGCAGAGCTGGGAGAGATCTGCCTGGAAGCTCAGGGAGGTCTCGGTGGCCCAAGTGCAGCAGCTGAAGGCAGAGCAGATGTCCATGGCCCTTCCTTCTTCTGGGGAGGTGATGCCCAGCTGGGCAGAACAGAGCCCTGCCAAGAGGCTCCGAGGACACACGGGTTTAACAAGGAGTGCTTTGTGTGCCTGAAATGCATGTGGGGCCATATTTCACCCCACAGCTTGTTTTTATTCATGTCTAGGGGCTATCTGGGGCCAGGCAGTGGCCAGTGCCACACTGGGAGCTGTGCCATGGTGTGAAGGTGTGACAGGCCCCTGGTTCGTCAGCAAGGGCTGTGACAGAGATGGTGAAAGTGATGCCTCTGGGAGCCCCTGGCTCTGCTCTGCCAGACCAAGCCTAACACTCAAGCCTTTGATGGGATGCACTGGCCATGGAAAGCAGTTTGTTCCCCTTAATGTGTCAAACCACTCCCATCAGTTTTTCAGCAGTCCTTCCCCTCACCTGAATGAGCTTGGGGTGGTGGGAGCAGCAGAAGCATTGCTGAGTCAGGGATGTAAGCTGTTGGGTGACAAAATCCAACAGTCAGTTGGAAAAATGAGGGTGTGAAAACCCACCCTGGGAATCCACTCATTCACTGGGAATGAAATAATGACCTATCAGAGAATCATCAGATCTTTTAGGTTGGAAAAGCTCTCGCAGACTATGGAATCCAACCACCCCCCAGCACTGCCAAGGCCACCCCTGACCCATGTCCCCAAGTGGCACACCTGGCCAGCAAGGCTTTGCCTTGGGTGAATCCTTGGGAATATCCCATTTCACAAAGATAAAGGAAAACTGATAAAACAAAGGAAAGAGCTTCTACAATAAGTATGTGCTGCCACATCAAGGGTTTTTTAGTATTATTTAAACTTCAAAAGAACAAAACCTACTCCTGCTCCTACACATAAAAAGGGAAAAGGCTACATTCGAATCCTGAACTATGTAAGCCATTTGTAAACTCAATTATCTGTGTTAATGCTGATGTCCAGAGCATTGTATGAGCTTTATCTTTCTGGGCAGCTCTGGTGAGGCTGGCAAACACCAAAGGCACAAAACCTTATAGCTATGAGTATCCTATAGTTTACTGTATCTAAGTTGTCACTAGTATTGGCCAGAGAGGATACTTCATTCCTGTGAAAAGGTTAAATCAATAAATTATCTTAAAATGTTTATTTTAAAATGGGATTTAAAAACCAAAAATCTTGTGTACTTACTGTGTGCTCAGGTGCACCTGGGCTTGGTTTGCAGTAGTGCAAATGAATATCAATACACAGCTTTCTGCCTCCTTTTTATTGAAAATACAAAATGAAACTTCAGCGTTAATAAAAAGTAGAGTCAAATGGTTTTTGTTTTTTTTTGGTAGGTTGGTTGGTTGGTTGGTTGGTTGGTTGGTTGGTTGGTTGGTTGGTTGGTTGGTTGGTTGGTTGGTTGGTTGGTTGGTTGGTTGGTTGGTTGGTTGGTTGGTTGGTTGGTTGGTTTTTTGTTCTTTTTTTTTTTTCTATTTGGTTTTTTATTTGTTTGTGCTTTTTTGGTCTTGTTTTGTTTTGTTTTCCTACTAAGAAAGAGGCAGCTTTGCTTCCCTCCAATAAAGAAGGATGCCTAAGTTTGCTGCACTGGTGAGGAGGTGTCAGCCCTGAGAAAAGGTGTGAAATCTGCAACCGTTTGCTCCTTGTTATGTAATAAATTAGAGTAAAGCTTCCCGAGGTGAAGAGAATCGCTCTGTTACCACGCTGTGAAACGCATGGGTTTCATCTCATTATCACATAGGAAATTAGCACCTCAAGGTCAGGGAAGGCAGAACAAGGTCCGAGACCCCCGTGGGACCGGCTTGTTCAGTCAATTTGGTGACTGTGATTTCCCCTCCTGTTTGTGACCTTTATGGATTAAGGTCATGGAAACCTGTATAAAGGAGCATGGAGGTTTTGCTATTTAGAGCTATTTATCATAGAAACAGAGAATGGTTTGGATGGGAAGGGACTTCAAAGCCCCCCCAGTGCCACCCCCTGCCATGGGCAGGGACACCTCCCACCAGCCCAGGGGGCTCCAAGCCCCGTCCAGCCTGGCCTGGGACACTCCCAGGGATCCAGGGGCAGCCACAGCTTCTCTGGGCACCCTGTGCCAGGGCCTGCCCACCCTCCCAGGGAAGAATTGTGTCATTTAGTAGATGGTTTTTGCAGGCTGTGGAAATTTTTGATGCCAACTTGACCTTATTGAAGGGATTTCCAGGTGTGTCCCACGAGTTTTAGGGCCACAGGGTGGGGAATGTGAACATGTACAGTTCTGAACCCTATGGAGGGGAGCCACTGAGCTGGGGGGACATGGGGACATCAGCCTGGGATGCTGGCACAAGGACTCAGCCCAAGGCTGGGGACACTTCCAGTGCCTCAAAGGGCTCCAGGAAAGCTGGACAAAGACTTGGGAAAAGGGATGGATGGACAGGACAAGGGGGAATGACTTACCACTACCAGAGGGCAGGGCTAGATGGGAAGGAATTGGTGGCGGGGAGGGTGGGCAGGGGCTGGCCCAGGTTGGGCAGAGAAGCTGTGGCTGCCCCTGGATCCCTGGCAGTGTCCCATGCCAGGCTGGATGGGGCTTGGAGCAGCCTGGGCTGGTGGGAGGTGTTCCTGCCCATGGCAGGGGGTGGGATGGGATGGGCTTTGAGGTCCCTTCCAACCCAAACCTCTCTGGGATTTGATGACTCCATGGCACACGGCAGCAGCCAAGAGGCTGGAAGGGCTGTTTTGGGGTGGCAGAGGGGTGGCAGCACATCCCCACGGGATTCCTTAAAACTGCTTGGAATGAACTGTCTGTAAGCACCGAGTGCTCCCTGCAGTGCCTGTGCCAGAGCCTGGGCTCAGCCTTCCAGGCCCCACAGGCTGGGGGGACACTCTCACTGCAGCATCACATCAGCACTTTTCATTATATCCTTTCACACATCCCATCTCAGATAACTCACAGTTTCTCATTGATCTGTTTTTCCTCTTTGTTTTAACTTGTTTCCACAGGTCAGTGCATGATGAGCTGTGGGTGAGAAGCCACTTCCATAAGGGTAAGAAAGCCTCAATTCCTTCTTCAGAGCTCAGTAATTTTTCTTTATACCAAATTCCCTTCCCAGCTTTCTCTCAGTGTTTGTTTCTCTCCCAGTACCATATGGCACTGAGGCTGCTCCCGAGTGCCATAAATAACTCAGCAGTGAGTAGGTGATAGAAACCACGTACCCTGGCAAGTGTGCAAGTGCTCTCAGCAAAAATGTACACTGGGCCACTGTGACAAAGCAGAATGGAGAGAGACTGAAATCTGGGAATTCTTTTGTACGTCACAGCTGGAACTCAGCCCTGTGCTGTGCCAGTCGTGTGCTCAGGCAACGGTGGGGCCATGTAAGGGCTTAATAAGTGATGTAAATTTAGAATCATACAATCATAAAATCCCAGAATGGTTTGGATTGGGAGGGCCCTCAAAGCCCACCCAGTGCCACCCCCTGCCATGGCAAGGACAACTCCCCCTGTCCCAGGTTGCTCCAAGCTCCATCCAGCCTGGCCTGGGACACTCCCAGGGATCCAGGGGCAGCCACAGCTTCTCTGCCCACCCTGTGCCTGGGCCTGCCCACCCCCCCAGGGAAGAATTCCTTCCCAATGCCTGCCAAACCCTCCACATCACCTGTCAGTGAGAAGCTGCTGTGGGAGGGAGAAGAAGTGGAGAACGAGGCTGGGCTGATTTTTGTGATTGGCATTGAGCACTTTGCTGTGTAACTTGACAATTTTGGTTTTAAAAATCCAATGCCAGGTTTTCTTTGGAAGCACAGTATGATCAAACATTCCTGTTCTCCAGGAAGGGAGTTCAGAGTTATCTTTCCTAAGCTGTTAGCATCTTGTGCATTATTGCTGATAACCACAGAAATCTGCTGGATTTATTGATTTTCATGTCGATCTCCCCAGTGCTGTGGGTAATTCCAGATCCCTGTCTGTCCTCTCTCTTATTTCACAAAATGAAGGGCAAAACCCTTTTAAGCTGTTCAAGGGAAATTACCATTCTTAAGCTCTACACATATTCTTTTGATTGCCACTATAATTTTTAAAGCAGGGGAACATGCAGAGCTGTGACTGGAGATCAATTTTTCTATTTTTTCCCCGACCTTTGTCCCTTGCTTTAGTTACAGAAGAAAATTCAATGTGTGCCCGGAGGTGGTGCAGTCATGGAGATGTCAAATGAGTGCTGACTGACTCTCTTTGATGGGGAGATAAATCCAGGGCTGGAACCCAGGGCTCCTTCACCTCTTTCTCCCTCCTCTCAAGGTTCCACCTCTGCCTTGGGAACACTGCCAGGTTTTCAGCAGCTTTCCCAGGGAGAGAAAATACTGAATTGTAAAAAAATCCACTTCAGGCAGCATCTCCTTGAGCTGCTGGCCCTGCCCTCCTGCCAAAGGCAGGAGGTTCTGCAGGATGGTTGGTTGGCATGTGCAGAGATCTCCATGGGGTTTGGAGATCCAAGATCCAAGCCCTGTGCTCGGAGTATCATTTGTACCAAAAAGGGGATAGGCAGATGGTGCTGCACTATAAACACAGTATTTTGCATCTGTCAGCCGGGAAGGAATTTGGAGGGGCTTTTCCCACTCTTGCAGCAGTGAGGGACAAAGCAGAGGTGTCTTTTGGGGGGCAAAGGAGTTGGGGGGTGATGGGGAGCTCATCTGCAAACAAACCTCTCTCAGACCCAGGTCAGCATTTGGAGCTCTGTGGCTCCAGTGGGAACAGAACATCTGCTTCCCTAAACGCAGAAACAATGCGTTTCAGGAAACAATTCCTGAAACAATGGCAGGATGGGGGAGGTGTCAGGACAGAAGGCAAGAAAATCCATATTCTTAATGCAGTTTCAAGAACAAAATGAAATATTTTAAAATTAAATCACAGAATCCCAGTTTGAGTTGGTTTGAGTTGAAAGGGACCTCAAAGCCTACCAGATTCCACCCCCTGCCATGGGCAGGGACACCTCCCACCAGCCCAGGGGGCTCCAAGCCCCATCCAGCCTGGCCTGGGACACTGCCAGGGATCCAGGGGCAGCCACAGCTTCTCTGCCCAACCTGGGCCAGGGCCTGCCCACCCTCCCAGTCAGCAATCCCTTCCCAATATCCCACCTATCCCTGCCATTGTTCTGTAACCATTCCATTCATGTTACTTCTGTTCAATTATTGGGTATTAATTAGATCAGAGCAGGACACTTTATTCCCTCTGCTTTTTGGGGAAGGTTCATTTGGGTTGGGTTTTTTTTGAGATTGCACTTATGAGGAAGATCCTGACTTGTGTCACTGTCACTTCGTAACAGGGATTTATACCATGGGGAAGCTGAGGCTTAGGATGAGAACCTTCTAGTGGAAGGTGTCCCTGCCTGTGGCTGGGGATGGAACAAGATAAGCTTTAAGGTCCCTTCCAACCCAAACCCTCCTGGAAATCTAAAGCAGTGATAGTTCCCAGATCAGCATTTTCAGTATTTGAAGCATCAGCATTTTTATGGATTAGAGTCTCTCCCTGGTCAGTTGTTGTCACAAACCAGCCCTGACTCCCCAGTTTTCATTCTACCGACCAACAAACCTTCTTTTGATGAAGCAAATTCTGCTAAATGTGTGATTTCCCTTGTCAGAACGACAAGTACAAATGGGAGATTCTGACATTGGGAGTTTTAGGCTGACTTCCATTTTGATTGGGTAAATTTAAGAATACCTTCATTTATCAAACTCCCTTTCTCAGTTTTCCAGGCAGTGAGAAAGAGTGATTGATACAGGGCTGGGACTTTCTCCTTCAATCTTCTCTGGCCTGTCATTAAAAAAATATTGCAACTCAGTCTGTGGCCTGGGCATTTTTCTTCCATGAAATTTTGCAAGGTCAAAGGATTGTCAACAGAACATCAATATCAACAATATATTATCCTGCATCTTGAGAAGACGTTCAGAAATAACAAGTTTGCTGCCAGCCTGGTAATACCAACTTACATCTGTCATTTATCAGGAGCTGGAATTGATAAAAGAAGAAAATATTTTGCCAGTGCTGGGCCTGTTGTTTTCTTGTTTGTTTTGGGGTTGGTTTGTTGTGTTGTTTTAAAGCTGTCAGTAATTCTTGCATCCATACAGCTGCTGCCAGTAGGAGGCTTGGAAATGTTAATTTTTAATTTATAAATATTGCCAGTTTTGCTTTAGGGCACACCAGGGAGTGTTTTATGGGGTCATTAATTCTTGTCTTGGGTGTGATGGGTTGGCGTCATCATTCCCTTGGGGCACTTTATTAATAGTCCCATGAAAGATGCCTTGAAGTATCTCATGACAATTAAAACATGTCCCTTTGTTCCTAAATTAATCTTTTTAATTCTCTTTCAAAACCAATTGACTGAAGAGCCCTACATTTAGGAAAGTGCTTGTGCACAAGCTGCAAACACCTCCTGAAGGTGCTCTTGGGCCTGCGGGTCTGTGGGTTTGGGGTGGTTTCATTAAGTCATGGACTGGTTTGAGTCAGAAGGGCCCTCAAAGCCCATCCAGACCCACCCCCTGCCATGGGCAGGGACACCTCCCACCAGTCTAGATTGCTCCAAACCCCATCCAACCTGGCCTGGGACACTTCCAGAGGTGAGGAAGCCACAGCAGGGACAAAATTTCTTCCCAGTATCTAATCTAAATCCCTCCTTTATTTGTTTAAAACCAGCCCCCCTTGCTGTGTCACGATTTGCCCCCATTTCACCTACAGGGCCACCAATGCTCATCACCAAAACAGCCCAGTCAGACCATAATCTCTGGTTTCCCTCCCACGGCCCCCAGTCAGCAACTTTGCTTTATGTTAAATTAGGGAAAATACTGTCCTTTCATGGTTACACAAAGTACAAGTGTGGTAAGCAAGGCCACTAAAAGAGGCTTTGAAACAAAATGCAAATGATTATTCTATTAATATAAGTACAAAAGATACTGACAATATGTGTAAATAAGTGATTTCTAAGAGGGGTTCCCCAAGTGATTTAACGTGGAATTTCAACCCTTTGATTTCAGTTTAAAGAAATCTGTGGTTGCAGTAATTCCAGTGTGATTGACCAGCTGGTCTTAATTAGGCCCTGCCTAATCTAAGCTGCCCATCCTCAGCTGTGGGAGAGTTGGTGTCCCTTTCAAGGAGGTACTGGCAGAGCTTCCCAGTTTTTCCTGGGCAGGACCTTCTGGGCAAGTGCTGGTGGCTCCTGGCTGGGAGGTGAGTAATTCAGTGTGGAGAGGCCTCTAAGCAGTTTAAGGTTGGGTTTCTATTTCTGTTTTTCTCATCTTTCAATAATAATGGGATTTGGTAGAAGCATAAGTAGTTTCCTCTGTTTTAACACGGCTTTGAGAGCTGGGCTGGAGGGCAGAGGAGTCACATGTGAAAGCCCCCAGAGCTGATAAATAGAGGTTAAAAATCCCTCAGATTTTTGGGTTGAGACAGAGACCCCGGGGGTGCCTGTGCTGAAGGCAATTTCAAACTTGGTGCTGTGTTTCTTTAGTAACTGTGTGTTTTGCAAGCTCAAGGCCACAAAGTCCACGCGAGGGCCACCCAAATCTGCCAGGGTGGTTTGGTTCATCCTCCCTGTCCTTGCTGGAATCCAAGTGTTCCATAGGGGGGCTGAGCTGCTGCAGCCCCTGCACAGTGCCCAGATTAAACTGGCCCTTGAGCCAGGCTTACCTGGGGAAGGGAGGGGGAAAGGCCCCTTTTGTTTCCCCTCTGATGCAGCTCAGGGGCTGCACTGGGGCAGCAACTGCGCCTTGGAAAGGTTAATCCTCTTCTTGTGCCCAGGGCAGTGAATTCTGGGTGTCCTGCTCTGTCCCGAGGTGGTGGTGGGAAAGGGGGAATGCTTTGGATGGTCATGGATGCTGCAGGTCTGCCTGTGACTGTTGACTGCTTTTTGTGGAGTTTATCTCACATTCCTGTTGTTTTTTATTTGAATGGCTGCAAAGGGTGTGAACTGAACAGGGTTTGGTTTGGGTGCTGAGGGGTGTGAACTCAGCTGAGCTCTGGGCATGTTTGAGCAGAGCCAAGCCTGAGAAAATTGTATTTCCAGCATGTGAATGATCCCACAAATAAAACAGATTCAGGATTTAAACCTGCCCTTCAAGAGAATGGTTTTTGTTGTTGGTTGGTTTTACTTTCTCCTTAACCTGATGCCTTTGGTTCCCACTGTTGCTCCTGCTGTGGGCTGGTTTGTCTCTTCCCCAGGTAATCCCTTGGAAGTGAGGTGACAGTGCACATGGGGGCTCTCTCTGGAGAGAGGGTTCCATTTCCCCTGGGCAGTGTTTGATTTGGAAGGTGCTTTTTCTCTTTAAAATTGCGTAATCTTGGTTGTGCTGATAAACATCCCTACCTCTAGAATGTTCCAGGCTAGGTAGGATGGGGCTTGGAACAACCTGGGCTAGTGGAAGGTAACTGTGCCCATGGAATGAGAGGAGCTTCCATTCTGGCATTCTGTGATAGCTTTTTTTTTTTTTTTTAATAATATGACAAGTGACCCAGAGGGAGGTGGTGGCTGCACTGCTCAGTGTGTCCATGTGCCTGAGCTGCTGGTGTGTTTTAATTACTACTGGCAATGTGATTTGATGAGAAATCTCCATCCTCAAGTTATTCTTAGGGACTTATTAAAGCCTAAATACTGTCTAAGGAAAAAAGAAATGGAAAAAAAAAAACCCTTACAATTTTATTTGGGGTGATACATGGCTGTTTTGTTTTTCAGCACACTGGTAACAGGGTTGGTTTTTTTTTTTCCCCTGGAGGTTTTTGAGAGGGACAAAAGTACCAGTTCAACCTGTGTTTAAGGTATGTGTTGCTTGTGTAAAAAGAATGAACAGGATAGAGTGTTGTACCCTGAGAGTTAGCGAGGTGTAAAACATAAAACCACTCTGGGAAGAGATAAGAACCATGGAATGTCTGCAGGTGACAATCTCAGGCTGATAAAAAGCAAGTGGTGCCAGGGTTGTGTCTGGAGGCCCAGGGGTGTCCAGTGAGGCTGAGAATGGACAGCAACACAGCAGGTGGTTTTAATGGGTCTTTAAAAATACTAACAGAAGATCCCTGTGTGTTCTGTGTCCTGCTGTGCCAGTTGTGGGGCTGTCAGTAGCTCCATCCTCTCTGCCATTTTTTGGGGAGGCTGTTTCTCCAGGCTGGAGGGCCAGACAGGCTGTGAGCAGCTCTGCCCTCAGTGGTGCTGCTGCCAGGGGCTCGTTCCTGTCACTGCTGCAGGAGACCCATTCCTTGGCTGCAGTGCTTTATTTACCTGGAAAACAGCCACTTATCTTCATGACTGGGAAGGGAAGGATGAGAGGCTCAGTTAGACTGAGTTACAGTGCTGGTGATGCTGCAGGAGCTTGGACACTTCCATCACTGCTCCTCCTGCATCCCTGAGCTGTGGGGGAGCAGGTGCCCTTCAGCCTGACCAGCCCCGCCTGGAGAACTGGGCACTTTGACACAGTAGATTAAGAGGTCTCATGTTTAAGGAAGCAAGCAGAGTGGACAGGAGGTCTGACTTCTCCATTGCTAAATCCTGCAGGTTCCCTCCCTCTTTTCTCCCTTCCCCAAACAGCCTGTGTGAGGCTGGAACCAGCAGTGAACTTCTCATTTCTATTTCCATTCTTAATCTTTGTGCTTTGCCATAACTGCACCTCCATTCTCTGCACAGTCTTGACACTTTTGCAGCCCATTTTCTTTCTGTCTGCTCTGATTTCTGATCATTTGACCCTAATGAGGAAAGACTGCTGTGACTGTGTGGAGGAGGGGGGTGTGTAGCTCTGGGCCTGTGCTGCTCTGACCAGGAATGAATTTCCTTGTTCCTGTCAATGGCTTTTTATCTGCTCTTACCTAAAACTGTCATGATCAGTATGTCCCTGTAAGGACCATAAAGAGCCATTAGATCCATGATCTGACATCCCTGGCCAGTCACCAGGCGATGTGGTAGTGCTGGGAAATGACAATCATGGAATCTCAGACTGGTTTGGGTGGGAAGGGACCTTAAAGCCCACCCAGTCCCACCCCCTGCCATAGGCAGGGACACCTTCCACTAGCCCAGGTTGCTCCAGGCCCTGTGCAACCTGGTGTTGGACTCTTCTAGGGTGTTGTAGGTAATGGAGTGTAAGTGTTTTCCTTTTGGAGTTATTCCAATGCCTAAATTGCTCAGAATACCAAGGACCTGTGTGACTGTGAAATGTGGTACTGGGAGCCCCACCAAAGCTCCCTGAAGACACTGCTGGAGGTTTGTGCTGGCTGGGCTGGAGCAAATTTCCTTCCCAGTAGCAGGTGTGGGGTTGTTTGGGGTCTGTGCTAAAAGATGTTGATTCCGTAGGGATCAGTCCCTGCTGGGCAGCACTTGCACAGTGCCAGGGGCTGCTCTGCTCCTCATCCACCCCAGCAGGGAGGGACTGGGGGGACACAGCCAGTTGATCCCAGCTGACCTAGGGAATATCCAAGATTATAGGATGTAGAGCTCGGCATGCAGAGAGCAGAAGCACATAGAGAAGGATAAAGGGAGGGACACACTTGGAGTGATGGCCTTAGTCTTCCCAAGTCACCATCACGTGTGCTGGAGCCGGGGATTGGCTGAGCACCTGCCTGCCATGGGAAGCAGCGAATAAATTCCTTGTCTTTGCTTCTGTGTGTGGCTTTTGCTTCACCTGTTAAATCAACTTTATCTCAATCCACCAGTTTTCTCACTTCTCTCCCCATTCCACTGGGGGAGCGAGTGGCTGGGGAGGCTGAGCTGGGGTGGAACCACGACAATGCTGCTCCTCTGAAACACGAGCAGTTGTGCAAGTGTGTAAATTAGTGTAGAAAAAACCGGTGAGGGCCCCGGGGGGTTCACATACAACCATAAATGATGATCTCTCCCTATTAAAATAGGAGCTGTGATGTGCAGGAGAGGCAGCTCAGCAGGGGGTTGGCTTTTAAGAGCAAATTAATAGATGGCAGGAATAAAACAATCTGTAAGAGCCTGTTTTCTTTTGCAATTAGGATACACTGGGTGAAAAGTACAACTGAAAATTGCCTCTCTTAGCAAGTGGATGGCTGGTGAAAAAGCAGCTGTTTCTGTAGCCTGGTGAGGAAGAGACAGCAGAGGGGAAGTGAAGAATCTGTCTTGTATTACTGAGCTGTGGGAAGTAGCAAATATATCAGAGAAATCTCATCCCTGACATCTGAATTTCATTAGTCCTGGTTCATCACAGAATGGCTTGGGTTGGAACGGACCTTGGAGATGATCCTGTTCCACCCCCTGCCATGGGGAGGGACACTTTCCACTAGACCAAGTTGCTCCAAGCCCCATCCAACCTGGCCTTGCATCTGTGAGGTTTTCCTTGAGGCATCCCAGCAGGAGCCCTCCCACTCCTGCCCCAGACAAGTGTTCCCTTTTAAAGAGATGCTTCTGGGGTCTCCTGCTTTTTCTGATTCTTGATTCTTCAGGCTGTTATTTAGCACATCAGCACTTCCAAATCCCTCTGGAAGATGGGCAGTAGCCAGACAGTGTTTCTAGAGCTGAAGTTAATGACTCTCACTATGTGATGCCAGAGGACACAGGGCCCTGCACGTCTCTGCTCCCAGCTTGTTCCACCTTGGAAACAGCAAAATTATCTAGTGAGAACCTTTACTGTGATTGAAAAGGTGTTGGCTTTATTGCTGAACTCATATGGAAATAGTGTTCAAGATGTGAGAAATCAGCCCCTGAGCTCACACTGGTTTAACCCAGCTCAGATGGGTGAGGCTCCTGGCACTGCGAGGGGGGCATGGCTTGGCTGGAGCTGGAGGAATTCCCATGGAGCACTTTCCTCCCAGTAGGCTGCCTGGCTCCCAAAGCCACATAAATCTGAGGGAAATACTTGCATGCTTCTCCCATCGGCTCAGCCTTTGGAGGATGAGGTCTCAATAACCTGCCTCACACCAGCCTTCCCTGAGGGGCCAATTCCTCTGCTCAGCTGGCAGGAAAAATGTGAAACAGCCACACTTGGTGCTCCAGGAGCAACCTGGACCTGCAATTTCTCTCTGGGAGAGCCCAGAGCTGAACTGGGAGCTCCCCCCAGCTGGGATCACTGCACAAAATGCCATGTGTTGGGATGCACCTCGAGCCTGCTTCTCCCTGGAAACTGGCAGTGCTTCTCTGGTTTGAAATTGGGGTATCAAATGTGCTCCAGCACATCAGACAGATTTCTGTTCTCTCTTGTGCTGCTGACTGTGGAAAAGGGGGTACCTGAGCAACCTGGGATAATGGAAGGTGTCCCTGCCCATGGCAGGGGATGGGACTGGGTGGGCTTTAAGGTCCCTTCCCACCCAAACCATCCTGGGATTCTGTCAATGTGGTGAGGGGAGTTTGGATGTGCTAGGATGGGATGCTTGCCAAGGCACTAGTGGGGCTCTGCTCACATGGGCTGGGCTCTGGAAGCAGGAGGGGAAGGTACAGCCACAGCAGTGTCTTGGTGCAGCACTTACATGTGTGTTTGGAACTGGGTAAACACTGCTGGGAATAACTGGCTGTGCATTTAACACATGGATAAAATAATCAGTCAAGTCCATGGTGTGTGAGAGCCCATGGTGTGGGATCTCAGGCTTGGAGAAAGGACAGGATATTCAGCTTTGGGTGGGGGGTTCTGGACTGGCTGGTCCCTCATACAGGTGACATGGGCCCCTCTGACATGGGCCAAGTGAAGGTACTGGAGTGAGGTACTTGGACTCTGGTGAGGTTATTGCTGGAGATCAGAGGGGAGTTTTGAGGTCCAGCTAAGAGGGAGACTGGAGCGATGGGTGCTCATGGGTCAGAGCTGACAGTGGTTCCAGAATGGATCAGGTGCTCTGGTGAATACCAGGGAGCAGGAGTGGGAAATGCTGCTGGTGCTGCTCCCAGCTGGGAATTTGGCCTTACCTGTGGCTCAGGAGCAACAGTGACTTGTGAGAGTCTGGAGCAGTGAAAGCAGTGCTGCCCAGGCTGTAATTAAAGGTACTTAAGGACCATTAGCAGAGCTTGTAAAAATGCTTTTTAATCACTTTAATAAATGGAAGTCCTGGTTTAATTGCATTATAAAAATTACATGTGGGTCACTTTCTATAGAAAATTACAGGTGGAATTGACATTGCTGTGATATGAATCAATGCTATCCAGACTCCAGATCGATCCTGTGAATGGAATATCACATGGTCTGCTGACTGTGACATGGAGCTGTGCATCACTGTCACCAAATGCAAATGCTGTTTCAAGATTTGCCAAAATAGTTGAGCACTATCTGCTAATCATAAACCTACTGTGCTGTAAACACATTTCAATCTGCAAGGCTTTATTGAACTTCTTAGTGCTGCTAAATGTGGAGCTGAGGGTTTCTCAGCCAGCTCTGATAGGACAGCCTGGGCGAAGAAGTGATCGTGCTGTCCCTGCTCGTGGCAGGATTGGGAAGGGGGGGGTGTCTCTAAGGTCATTTCTAACCCAAACCATTCTGAATCTGATTTACCTTCCCTCTCTGTGCAGCTGCTGCTGTGTAAACTTACAGGCAGTGTTTAACAAGGCTACAGAGGGTTTGGGAATGCCAAGCCAGTGTTTGTATGTGGATGGTTAAATGTCTGGGGCTCTCCCAGCTGTACAGTAATGCTAAAGAACAACCAAACCCTCTTATTTTCCTTATTGAATTTCTGAGACTCAGTGACACCTGACTCGTGTTCTGGTCCTGCCGCTGCAGGAACACGAGCGCAGAGAGAACATCACAGTGCAGAGATCACTGTGTGTGCTGCTGACACCTCACAGAAATAAACATCTCCAACATCCAGCCTTGCTGCTCAGCTGGGGACTTAAAAAAAACCCAAAAACATACTAGAACAAAAAACCAAACCAAACACTGAATATTATTGGAAATTCTTTTTCCAGTGCACCAATTTTTGCAAGGGCATGGAAGGACAGGACAAGGGGAATGATTTTGTAATGGAGGGAAGAATTAGATTAGAGATTAGGAGAAACTTCCCTGTGAGGGTGGTGAGGTTGGCTGCTTTTGTGTAAGGGTTGCTTTGGGCAGAGTTTTGCAACAAGGAAATGCCTTCTTAGGAGCAATAGGAGATGAGAACTGAGCCTGTGGCGACTCAGTGGAAATACCAAATAAACTCAGGAATTTGGCATTGTTATGGAAATGAGTCCAAGAGCTGCTGGGGTGATGTTTACACCTTTGCTGTGCAGTCCTGGGGTTGGTGATTTGATGCTTTTCCTGTGCCCTTGAAAATTTCTGGATGATGCCTTGGTCTGCAGTGCTTGGGCTGGACTGATCTCACTCAGAATTTTGAGAGGGACTTTGTACTTATTGTTCTAATCTATCCAGGGTTAGATCAAACTACGGTTCACTTGGTTATGTGTACCTTTGGACCATTTCTACCTGCAACTGGAGGAAAAAATTATATAAACACAGGAGAAAAATGAAGATCATGAGGATAAAATGGCTCAGTAACTGTTAATAATAACTATTACGTCTGCCCTATCTTCACTTCCTTGCCTGGGTATCTTTGTAGTATTATTGTTCCTGTCTCCAGGTATTTTCCCCTTGCTAATCATCCTTTTCAAAAGTAGAATGTAAATCCACATCCAGGCTCTCTGCACTTGCATTCATTATCCTTCATTCTGTGTGCTGGGGCAGCTCCCACTGGAGTTTCCCTGAGCATCTGTCAGTGCTACTACTGGAAAATCCCCTTTTCCCTGGCTTTAACTTGGCTCTGTGGATCCATTCTGGATGGAAACTTGCCCATATTTAGCTCCCTACTGGAGTAGCTGTTTTCCTTTTTTTGTGGACATTAAGGCAGAGTCGGTTTATCCTTCTTAAGCTTGACCTTTTTTTCCCCTCCTTCTGGTTCTAGGGCTTATTTGCCTCACTGTGCTTAACCTGCTCTGTGATTACAGTCCCTTTAGGATGAGCAATGAATGTTAGGGGCAACTATGGTTCTCTAGACAGAGTAATTCAAGTTAAACACAAAAAACTAAACAACAAAAAATGAAACATGTAAAAAGCCTCACCAACAACTTTGGGGAGCTGTGGTTTGTGTCGCAGTAAAGCTCATGTCTTAGTCTGCACCTTCCAATTGTCCCAGACTGATGGCTGACAAATTTCAGTGGAATCAAATGGATCTTGATTTTATACATTTATGCCTTTCATTACTCCCCCTGATTCTGAAAGCCTCCCTGAGACAGGAGGATATGTGAGGCAGCCCTTCCTTGATAGAGAAGTGCTGCTGAACTTTAATGGCTAAAAGTGCGAGGAGAAAGTCTGGGCTAGTGGAAGGTGTCCTGCCCACAGCAGGGGTTGGAATGAGATGGGCCTTGAGATCCATTCCAACCCAAACCATTCCAAGGTTCTAAAGATCTCTTACTCTAATGCCACTGCAACATCCCTGATGGTCTCAGTGGAGAGGTAAAAAAAAAAAACACTCAATGGAAATTAGAATGAAAAAACCCAGGTTTTTTGCACATGTGTTGTAGCCAATTTTCTGTGTGAGTCCCAAGCTCTTCTGGACCACTCTGAGCTGTGGTGCCTGGTGTTGGGCTATCCCAAGGAGCCCTTTCCACCTTCATGTGCCTGCTGGACATGGAAGTTGGTTTGTATGTATAGAATCATGGGATTATATATGTTGGAAAAATCTCACAGACTCAGTGCGAATGTTCCCCCAGCACTGCCAAGGCTACCATAACTCATGTCCCCAAGTGCCACACCCACAGGGCTTTTCAATCCTTCCAGGGATGGGGATCCACCCCTGCCCATGGCAGCTATTCCAGGGCTGGACAGCCCTTTCCATGAAGAAATTTTCCCTGATGTCCAATTGAAATTTCCCCTGGCACAAGTTGGGGCTGTTTCCTCTTGTCCTGTTGCTTCTTACCTGAGAGACCAACACGCATGTCCTGTGATTCATCCTGCAGAGATTTGAAAGAAAAGCCCCAAATCCCCCACAGTCACTCCAGGTTCCAGCCCTGGGTGAGGGAGCAGAGTCCCACCCAAGCCCCTCTTCATCTCCCGAGGTATTCCCCACGAGGAACAAAGGCAGGTTCCCTTTTGGTTTGTCCCTTTCCTGTGTGGGGCTGTTCTCACCCCAAGAGCATTCCCCGGGTCTCTGTTTCGCTCTGAGGCAGAGCCGCTCTGGGCCAGCCCTGCATGGTCTCCCTGCTGTTCCCATGGAATATTTATTCCACGCTGCACAGCACAGAGCCCACGCACCCCAACAGCTGCTGCTTGCCTTTCTCTCCTCCCATCTACTGCTTCTGGCAAGGCTGAAAATGGAGAGAAGCAGGAGATGTGCCAGGGCTGCTCCGCGTTGCTCCCGAATGCGGGTTCAGTGTCTGTGCTAACCTGTTCCCTGCAGCCTCCCTAACGATCTTCCCATGGAATTACTATTTGCATTGGCAAATAACCCAGCCCGATGGATGCTGCCATTTAGCAGGGCAGAAATTCAAGCTGAATCTGTTTCAGGAGCAGGATGTGTCAGGTGTGTTCCAGTAATGTGGTCTGGGATGTTATTTAGGTGGTGCTCAGCCCTCCGAATCACGTTGTGCCCTCCAGCAGCGGCTGCTCCCATCGCTCCCGTTTCTCCCGGGGTAGAGGGACACCATTTGCCAGCTGAACAAGGAAAACTGGGCTCTGTGCAAGGTGCAGCTCGTGCTGGGAGTTAAGGACTGAAAATAAATGAGTTGGGTTGCCCTCATGGATCCAGCTCTGTCTTTGTACCAGGATCCAGCCATGGAGCTGCTGTTCTAAGAGAGTTCCCACTGAAATAACAACAATAAAAGGGATGGCTGAAGGATGCCCCATCCCTGGAAGCATTTCAGGCCAGGTTGGACAGAGCCTGGGGCAACCTGGTGTAGCGAAAGGTGTCCCTGCCCATGGCAGGGTGTGGAACTGGATGGTTTTCAGGTCCCTTCCGCCCCAAACCATTCTGTGATTCTATGAATGACAACGCTGAAAATTCAATGTATTAACTGACAGATACCTGCTAAGTATTTAATGCCATTAAATGAGAGTCTTTGTGGGGAGCTTGGCCTCTTTTCAGTGTGCAGTTTTAGGATGTTCTCCATCAAGAAGAGGAGGAATTCAGTTTTACACATAAAACTTGGATGTGGAACCTCTGGTTCTGAACCAGGAACTGAATGCAGTCTGTGTTACACACCACAGACTCCTGCAGTGGGCAGAGCTTGTCTGCACCTCTTCCATCATCCATGGGTGTTCAGGAAAGTCTCCTGCTTGCAGCCATTACCTTGATAACTTTGTGCCACAGCAGGTCTGTGAGGTGCCTTTGAACCCCAAACATTCTGTGATTGCAGTTGGACTTGATGATACTAAAGGTCTTTTCCAACCTAAATGTGATTCTGGAGCTTGTCCCAGGGCTGTAGGAGGTGGCAAGTCCTGGGCACCCTCCCTCCTTCCTTGTCTCCTGAGAAACCTGTGGGCTGGGGAAGCTGAGCATGACCAGCCTGAGCTGAGCCTTGGTGAGCTCAGGCTCAGTCCCTGCTGCAGGGGAGCCCCTGTGCTGAGCAAAGGGCTGTGGCTGCTCCTGGCTTTGTGGGAAGGGACTCAGCAACTACTGTTTAATGAATAAATAATGTATTACTTTATGCTTGCTGACACATCCGCTCCCAGGCCTCAGTATCTGAGAATTTTGGGTTCAAAGCTGATTAGAACCATTGACATGTAGTCCAACTGTCTGCTCCAGAGGGATGACTTCAGTGGATCTCCATGGAAATCAGTGGAAATGAGAATTCAGAAGTGATTAAGTGACTTGGGAGCTGAGCTGGGGCTGAAGGAGTTTGCTGGAACCCTCTGGATTGGGCCCTCAGCAGCTGCCCCTGCACTGGGAATCTAAGCAGGAGAATAACCAAAACTCAAAGTTTAGCAGGGAATTTATGAGCCTTAGAATGTTTTGCTCTTTGAAATAACATCCCCAAACCCCCCAAATCCTTGGATGCACATTTGATGTGGTACATCCTGCTTAGATAGAGCCACTTAGAAATATTTATGTGGTGGCTTGTTACAGCAGCTGTAAATAATTCATGAGTGTTGCAGACATGTCTGTTAATGTTACTTTATTTACTGGAGGTGTGCTTTGTGTCAGAGACAGGGAGTTTTCCTTAACTCTGTAATTCCCAAATACTGTTGTGTGGACTGTAATATATAACAGATAATGTGGGCTATAACACAGATCAAGCTATAAATTAGCAAAAGTGTGTCCTGAGGCTTCTCTGACAGTACATGCAATGCTTTTCCCCTTAATTATCTTGTCAGGATAATTCCCTTTAATTATCTTGCCATAATAAATTCAGTAGGTGAATTAATGGAGAATAGTCAGGGAGCAACACGTGATTTTTGACAGCTTTGGATTTTCTGTCAAGGTTTTTGCTGACAAACCAGAATCCCTCTGCTTCCTCAAAGAGCTGTTTGATGATAATAGTGCCCTATTTTCTTTGCATCCTTTATTTCTCTGTTGCAAAGAGGAAAGCAGAGCAGAGGGAATTGTGCAGTGAGTGGCAGAGCTGTGGTTTGGGCTGTGGGAAATCAAGCTTGGTGGTAGTTAAATGGACCAGAGAAGTTCTGTGAACTCTTATTGAGCTAGTTTGCTATTTGATTTGAAGGCTGTGGGTTTTTTTGGAGGCTTTTTTGTGGGTTAAAAAACCTCTGTACAGAAGAAAAGTATTTTGTTGTGATTTAAAGGATTTAAGATACACAGAGAGCAATTCAAGCTGAGCAGATGGAGCATTCCCACAGCCCTTGTAGTGGTGGGAGTGTCACAGCAGGGGCTGGAATTTGGGCTTCCTAGTGATTTTTGGAGGAGGAGACTGGAATTCCGGGGCTAGAGATGCCTTTTCCCACTGGAGCCCTTTTCCCCCCTGTGCTGTTGGGGCCAGGGGGGACGCTGGGGGGTTCAGCTGCAGACAGAGCTGGGCTTAGCCCCCCTTCCATGAGCTGGAGCATCAGCAGTGATCCTGATTCCGTGGGGCAGGGGAGAGGAGACCTGTCTCTGATGTCACTCGTGCTGCAGTGCAGGGCTGGCCATCCATGGGCTGCTCCAGCAGCCACACCGAGCCCAGGAGGCTTTTGAATACAGGCAGCTGCACAGAGCCTGCAATCGCTGATTTTAACCATTTTTTCAAAACTGACTGGTTTGAAAGGCCCTGTCTTGTGCCCAAATTGTTGCCAGCTGTCAGACAGTCCCTGCTGGCCTGGGGGTTGTTTTTGGGGCTCTGTGTGAGCACTGAGGGGGACTTGCCAATTCTCCACGTGTACCCTGTTTCCTTTCCACTGCAGCTTTTCCTCATCAGGCTCTGTAAGGCTTCCAAGCTGCAAGGCTACCTTGTTGATACGCTTCTCCAAAGCTGAGAGAGCTTGGAGGGTATTAATTTGGAAGTTTAGAAAGACAACAGCCTCTCAAGAGGCAGAATTGATGGCAATATAGACCAGAAGTCTCAGTAAGAGAGGAGAATGCAATAGAATGTAGAGCAGCACATAAAATTTCAATTTGTTGTTTTTTGTGGGGGGTGTAGTATGGAGTGGAGTAGACTATGAACTGGGAGCAAGACAGACACCACAGATTTCCCTGTTTCTCATTTGAGACTTCACTTTTCCATTTTCTGGGATTATGCCACCTACTCAACATCTGCTATTTTTAAAAAATATGCTTAAAAAAGAAAATCCGGTTCCATACATAAATGATGGGCTGTACAGAGAAGGCCACTGTGGACGACATGAAGTTGGCAGAAGCAGAGCAGACAAATGACACTCTCAAACAGGGAGACTGGGATAGAGTCTCCACAGAAAAGAAAGGAGTGCAGTTTCCCCAGCCAGGCAATGTTTGAGGGTGCTACACACTCACTCAAGTGAACCATAAAATTCAACTGAGAATAGGATTAGGTTGGATATAATGAAGGAATTGGTGGCTGGGAGGGTGGGCAGGCCCTGGCACAGGTTGGGCAGAGAAGCTGTGGCTGCCCCTGGATCCCTGGCAGTGTCCCAAGCCAGGCTGGACGGGGCTTGGAGCCCCCTGGGCTGGTGGGAGGTGTCCCTGCCCATGGCAGGGGTGGCACTGGGGGGGCTCTGAGGGCCTTTCCAGCCCAAACCACTCTTAGATTGAGCCATAGTGACCTCCAGAGCTGCTGTGTCTCTTGGCATCTTTTCTCCCAGGGCCAATAGAAACCATACCTTGTTTCTTCATCACCCACCTCCACCTTGGGTAATCTTGCCTGGATTTAGGACTTTGTCGCCAAGAATCCTCTCAGGTGCAGGCTGGCTCCTTTGTGCCTGTGTGTGTTTACAGAGCCTCCTGCTTTGCCTGTCTCCAATCACTTTAGTCTGAAAAATAAGCTGTTATTATCGAGGCACCATTCTGCTGCTTTGGGATTTGTTTTCCTTTCCATTTTCATGACTTTGGGAAGTTGTTTTATGCTTTTTATTTCCATTTGCCCATATATGAAATGAGTATAATACCAACCTGTCTAACAATGTCATGAGGCTTTTATTTCTACAAAGAAGTGGTTTGAATACCTTTGGATCAAGGTACAATTCAATCCTAAATGCAGTGTTCTGTTTCCTCCTTTATGGAGTTTTGCAGCCCTGTTATTTCTTCAGGGCAGTGGAGATGAGCTGGGGACAGCAATGACCAGTCCTCTCTGCCCTGTCCTTGTCCCATCCCAGAGAGATCAGGAAAAAGATGAATTTATTTCTTCATCTCTCTCCACTTCTATCAATCAGAGAATAGAATCACAGAATCACTAAGCTTGGAAAAGCCCTCTTAGCCCATGGAGTCCAACCATCCCCCAGCACTGCCAGGGCCACCACTGACCCGTGTCCCCCAGTGCCACATCCACAGGGCTTTTCAGTCCCCCAGGAATGGTGACCGTCATACATACAACTATGTCACTGTTTCCCTCTACATCCAATAAAAGATGGAGGTTTTTCTCAGCCTTTGTTTTGTTGCTGATGTATTTAAAGGAAAAATATTACTGTCTTTTATGGCAGAAGCCAGAAGGTTCTAGTTGGGCTTTGGCCCCTGTAGAGCTGGTTGTCCAGTAAAGTTGTGGACTTCCCCTCCCTGGCAGTGTCCCAGGCCAGGCTGGATGGGGCTTGGAGCACCCTGGGCTGGTGGGAGGTGTCCCTGCCCATGGCAGGGGGTGAAACAAGATGGTCCTTAAGCTCCCTTCCAACCCAAACCATTCTGTGATCCTAATTTTCTCCCTACATGACCTCACAACATCCTTGTGGCCCTTCTGAGTTACCTGCACTTTATTCCAATGGTCAGAATCTCTTTTTTCTGATTTGCAGCCAAAGCTCTCTGTTCTGACAGGTTGGTCTTTCTCACTGGCTCATCATGGGCACAGCCTGCCCCAGTACCTGTAAGATTTTCTTTCTGAGATGGGAATATTGGAGTGCCCTGTGTAGGACCAGGAGATGGACTTGATGATTTTGGTGGGTCCCTTCCAGCTCAAGATATTCTGTGATTCTATGAAATGCTGATGCCATTACTAAAGGTATATTCTGTGTTTCACTCTCAGCTTTCTAATGGCTAAAGGTCAAAACATTCTGAAGATCTTAGTTTAGAAAAGAATAAAAAAATCTGTGCTCAGAATCCAGGAATGGTAATAAAACTCTTGACACCTGGATCCTCCTCCATCATGCCTTCCTGCTAATGGAAATTCTTTAATTCTTTGAATTAACCTCACTGCCTGTGGGACTCAGGCTTGTAAAACTCCCATTCTTCACATGCATATCTTCACTAGATGTGGGAAAATGTTTGAGGTGTTTTTTTTATTCTTTCACTTTAAACAAACTAAAACCCTGCTCTACAGTGCTTCCTAAGCAACAAAGCACAGGGGGGAAAAGAGCCAAACAACCACCAGGTAATTTCTGTTTCCTTGTTTGTGCTTTTAAACGATGTTAAACCATCGTGCTGGATTCTCCTGGCACGGTGAGGATGTTCGGTGTAAGTCAGTGTTAATTCCTCTCTGCAATCTGCAGCTCCTCAGTGTTTGATTAAAAACTTTCTGGCTCCCCTGGCCCTTCAGAGCATCAGAGAGGAGCTGGGGTTTGGCTAATTTAGCCTCGAGCACTGAACAACAGATCAAGCAAACACTTGGAGAGTTGTTGTCCTGGGAATGTGGCTCCAACTTATTTACAGACCTGGTGTGAATGAAACCTGGAGAGCTGGTGAATGGAGTGCTGAGAGCCCTGTGAGGGGTTCCCTGAGGTCACACAGCCCTCGGGCCAGGGCTGGTGGAGGGATTGCCCCCAGCTGGGTCTTCTCTCTTCCCAGTTATCCTGGTTAAGCACATGGGTTTTACCTTTTTTTTTAATTTATTTTTATCTTGTTTTGTTTTCCCTATTGTTGAATTTTCAGGTTTTCATTTCCAGGGCTTTAATGGCTCCAAATGAATCAGCCTTGCCCAAAACGCTCAAATCAGAGTATTTCCCAAAGATGCCATGAGCAGATGTTTTCTCTGCTAATCCCCTCCTGTGCTACTGAACCTGCAGGCAACATCGGCACAAGGCAGAGCCAGTCTTTGCAGGAGCTCTGCTGGGACAAGGGAGTTGGCAATTCCTGTGCTTGGAATGCAGCTCCTGGGGTGTCTCAAGTGATGCTCCTGCTCCTGATGCTCCCACTCCTGCCCTGTGGTGTCTGACCATGTCTGGTGACGTGGGTGGTGTGTGATGGAACACCCTGAGCTGCTCCTCAAGCTGAGGTGGGATCTGGTGGGTTCCTGCCCAAAGCAGAGGGCCAGGGAAGGGGGAAAGCCCTGTGGTGGCACAGGTGAGTGGGGACTGCTGTGCCCCCACACGGGGACCCTCCCCAGCTGCACTGAGCTTTTACTGGGCCCAGCAGCACAAGAGAAACTGGACAGTGATGGGTTTCCTTGGGAAGGGGCAGGAGGTGAAGGCATCCATCAGGCTGCCCAGGGACCTGTGTCTGCCATTGCTGCTGCTCCTGGGGCTGCAGTAACAGAGCTGTGCTTTGAGCTGCTGCAGATGGTTTTTGGGGCAGTTTCTGCCTAAAATGTTTTACTGCTTTCAAGGTTTCTCTGTAGAGGGCCAATGGAAATGATTGATTTCCAATCCCAGGTACACGTTTTGTCAATACCACCAGTGAAGTGCCCACAGCTGCAGCATCACCCTCTGCACATGGAGAGGACACCTGGATGTTCCTGTGCCCACCGGAGCCAGCAGGGTCAGCCTGGAAGGCTGGTCAGGCTGCTCAGAGCCTGTGGGGTATTGGTGGGGATGGAGATCCCAAAATCTTTCTGGGCCCTTGTCCCAGAGCATCACTGCTCTCATGGTCACTCCACATGCCCCCAGCTGTTTTTCTGGTATAATTTAGCCTTAGCATGGAGGAGAGAAGGCTCTGGGAGATGTGAGAGCCCCTTCCAGTGCCCAAAGGGGCTCCAGGAGAGCTGGAGAGGGACTGGGGACAAGGCATAGAGGGACAGGACACAGGGAATGGCTTCCCACTGCCAGAGGGCAGGGCTGGGTGGAATATTGGGAAGGAATTGCTGGCTGGGAGGGTGGGCAGGCCCTGGCACAGGCTGGGCAGAGAAGCTGTGGCTGCCCCTGGATCCCTGGGAGTGTCCCAGGCCAGGCTGGACGGGGCTTGGAGCCCCCTGGGCTGGTGGGAGGTGTCCCTGCCCAGGGCAGGGGCTGGCACTGGGTGGGCTTTGAGGTCTTTCCCACCCAAATCATTCCATGACTGTGGCCTCCATGGTTGTGCTCTGACTCCTTCCTGGCACTGCAGGAGATAGCTGGGACAGAGGCCACTGTGCCATTTATTTAGTTACTCTGTGCCCTGGATGTTGTTCTGTGCCAGCAGCAAAATGCCAGGATTGAGTGGTCTCTGCATGCAACAGTGACAGGAAAATTAAAACGGGATTTTGATTTTTTTGCTTTCAGGTTGTGAAGGAGCTGTAACTCTCCCTGAAGTACATGTTGTTCTGTTTAAATATGTGGCTTGGTCACTGAAAATGTTTTGCACTTTAAAATACGACATTAAAAAATTGTGATAAGAGTTTAGAAACACATTCCTGGAGTCAGAAATCATTCATTAGCCCAACCCATCTGGGGGCTACGGAGCTCCAGGGCTGTCTCTTTATTTAATGGTTGTGTGTGTAGGACCTGACTGACTCCACAAGTTTAGTTTTCTAAAAACAAAATAAGAAAAGTGACCCTTTGAGATTCCCATCATTTATGTCCTGGATATGCCTAAATACCACTCATTATTTTGGTTCCCTGTTGGCAGCAAAGTGTGCATGATGACAATATTTCCTGTGGAATAATGCTTAATTTGCAGCATGAAATCTTTAATGTCAACCTCCCTGGGATGCTGTGCTGGGCTGTTCTTCCATTCCAGAACACCCTTTGCCTTTTAAACACTTTGTGCATCTTCATAGTGGGAGGTTTCCTCTTTGGGAGGGGATGGGGAAGTGGCTTGATCTGCTTTCCTCTGGTAGAAGATGGAGCCCTCCATCCCAACCCTACCCACCCTCCCTGCACCTGCCTGGGCCCTGAAGGAGAAGCAGATCTGAGGGAGTGATGGGCTTTGGGATGGCTCTTTCCTTTTTTCATCAGGAATTTTAGTGATAGGACAAGGAATAATAGATTTAAACTGAGAGGAAATCAAAATGGGATATTGGGAAGGAATTGCTGACTGGGAGGGTGGGCAGGCGCTGGCACAGGTTGGGCAGAGAAGCTGTGGCTGCCCCTGGATCCCTGGGAGTGTCCCAGGCCAGGCTGGATGGGGCTTGGAGCAGCCTGGGCTGGTGGGAGGTGTCCCTGCCCATGGCAGGGGGTGGCATGGGATGGACCTTGAGGTCCCTTTTATCCCAAACCATTCCAGGGTTCTATAGATCCATCTGCTCCATCCCATCTTGATGTCTTCAGCTGAAGCTGCACTGGGATATTGTTGTCAATCCTCAAAAAGCCACGTCCTTCCTCACTTCAAGGATATCATCACATGCCACAGCCCCTGGAGAATGAGAACACTGTAACAAGCTACTGTCTCAAATTTTGGGAAGGTGCTGGGGCAGAGCAGAGGCCGAGGCTGGGAATGCTGTCATTTAGCAGCAGTAGTGCCTGGGCCACCCACCTCCCAAGCCCTGTGCCCACCCAGAGCACTCCCTGCCTGGCATGGCAGATCCCACCTCTGCTACATTTTCCCTGCCTTTTTTAATGTGTTTTTTTTCCCTCCTGCTTTTCTCTCTGCAGTGATCTTGAGCCATCAGGAGCTGGAATGGTGCCTGGGAGGATTCTCTGTATTGAAGCAGTTGTGTTGTGTCAGGGCTTCTCGCAGGGAGAACTCTGCTTCCACAGGCTGCTGTGAAATCCTTTATAATGCTGTTCCTTTTACACATGGCAAGTATTTCCTGAGCAGTGGAACTGTGGTGCTGAACAAAGTGAATGTATTTGCCTTTTTTTTTTTTTTTTCAGTTAGCTTTGCCATTGATGTTTTGCAGCATCATAACAGGGTGAGGAGAAACAACAGGTGCTTCCCACAGGTCTCTCTTCCAGCCCCTGCTCATTTCATGACAGTTTGGCTCTAAATTGTTCCTTCCCCAGAAGTATCAAAGAGAATATGCTTGGTGCCTTTTTTTTTTTTTTTTTTTTTTTTTCTTTTTGGTGAATTTATTACTT